>WOVY01001781.1:422500-515000 GCA_013436015.1 Rhipicephalus annulatus | reverse complement strand
GAAGCCAACTTGCTGCCCATTGGAATTTACAACAAGATGTACCCAAGCACTAAAATGAAGTAGAGTAGCGTCGTGCTACATTCATACGGTGAACACACAATCAAGCATCTTGGAGTAGAAGGTGACCTTAGGTGACTGAGCTCTTCTTGTCGATTTTTTTTTGTAGTACGCGAACGTCGCAAAGCAGTACTAGGCCTGCAAGCAACTCATCGCCTTGGATTGCTCTCACGCGTTCACACTTTATCAAAGGATGGTTGTGAAGAAATTGTGAAATATTTCCGTCTTCTTTGCACTGGAACTGGTTTCGTGAAAAATGTGTATCACATGGTTCTTTAAGGCAACGCTGTGCCAGTCGTTCAACAAGTGCGACGTATACCGTTGGCCCTGATGAAGCCATTACGGGACGAAGTGGACAGGATGGAGCACGCCGGAATCATCAAGAGAATCAGTGGACCTATACGAACTGAGTGCGAGTCCCCATGTGATCGTTCGCAGAAAGAACAGAAAGATTCGCCTCTTTTTAGACCCTAGGAAAATCACTGAGTACATAAAGAGGGAGCAATACATGATGCCACGACGAGAAGATATGGAAGCTGAGCTTGCTGGTGCGACTGTATTCTCTCGTTTATACACTAACTCTGGATTTTACCCAAATCCCCTTGGATGACTCAACACGCAGATCTGCACGCTCTCTACCTTGGGCCATCGTTGCCGTTTTTTATGGTTATTGTTAGGCAGCACATCATCTGCCTCAGAAATGTTCCAAAAACGCTGAATGAATATTTTGAAGGCGCTTCCGGTGTAAGATATACGTAGATGATATTGTAGTACAAGGGTCGTAGATAGAAGAGCACTATGAACGTCCTAAATACATGTCGCTGGCTGCACAACTCGCCATATTGATTTTCAATGCTGAGAAGTTCAATATCGGCGTCCAAGAAATCAAGTTTCCAGGAGGCTTAATCGATAAAGCAAGCATCAGGCTCAGCCCAAGGATGATTGATAGCATGCTGCACATGCCGAACCCAAAAGAAAAGCTAGCGGTGCAAATGATGTTAGGTGTCGGCAATTGTTCAAGCAAGTTTCTCCTGTCTTTGGCTCAAACAACTGTTGCCCCGCCGCAGTGGTCTAGTGGCTAAGGTACTCGGCTGCTGACCCGCAGGTCGCGGGTTCGATACCCGGCTGCGGCGGCTGCATTTCCGACGGAGGCGGAAATGTTGTAGGCCCGTGTACTCAGATTTGGGTGCACGTTAAAGAACCCCAGGTGGTCAAAATTTCCGGAGCCCTCCACTACGGCGTCTCTCATAATCAAATGGTGGTTTTGGGACGTTAAACCCCACAAATCAATCAATCAAACAACTGTTCTTTTGAGAAGCTGGATCAGGTAAGATACCGTCTGCCTGATCAAATGAACTGTGAAAGAGTGGGAGGAACTCTGCGGCTACCTAAGCACACGGCCCGTGTTGTAGGTATTCGATCCGGCGAAAGGATCACATGACTGGCAAGGTGCATCTCATGACCAAAGTGTCATGTGATGCACCCTGAAACGGAGTCGGTGCCGCTTTCTTACAGTGGCACAGCGACACATGGAAGCCTGTAGCGTACGCTGCACGAGCGCTTACCGACACATCACAGTGTTATTCGCAGACTGAAGAAGATGCTATGGCAGTGGTGTTTGGCTGTGGAAAAATTGATAACTTTGTTTACGGTCGCCAGTTTATTGCTTAAACAGACCAACGCCCTTTGATCGCAATCACCTAGAAGGCAATTGGCGATGTGCCTCCGAGATTGCAAAGAAATTTTCTAAGGTTGCAGCGTTATGACGTTCAATTGAAATTTGGTCCAGGTAGGCAGCTTTTCTAGACTGACTTGTTATCAAGTGCCACAACGAAAACAACGGCCCGCGACTTCGACAGCGACAATGTAGAATTACATGCTGTAAGTACAGTCTCTTCACTTGTTAGTGAGGGCACATGGAGGCAGCGATTCATGGAAACAGCGCGACATGAACAGCTAAGGAACGTGCTCCGGGATCTAGAATCAGGAAAACGCTTGGAGTGGCCCTGGAAACGATTCAATGCAGAGCTACCAACTGTGAAAAGAGTCCTACTTAAAGAATGCAAAGTTCTTATTCCGGGTAGCATGAAAAGTGAAACACCGGAAAGAATTCAGCAAGGGTAATTGGGAATTAAGAAGAGCAAATGCAGGGCAAGACGACGAGTTCTTTGGCAGAGAATGAACTCCGACATGGAATAGTTCGTCCAGACGTGTTGTATGTAAAAAGAAGTAGGCATATAGATAACATCGACGGCCTTTACTGCTGCACGCTGTGCGGGCCCAACCACGGTACCACGTCGGCATTGACATTTTCAAATACGGCGTGAGGTCGTACGTGTGCGTTTTGGACAGCCTTATGAAATTCGCTGAAGTAGGGCTCTTCGGAAATACCGTGGCCGAAACAATCATTGACGTAACGAGCACGATTTTCGCTAGGGACGGCATTCCGATGGAAGTTTGGTCTGAAAATGGCCCTAAACATTCTTGTCTTGAATTTGCCTTGTCCTCACAACTGTATATCTTATGGCATATAACGTCTAGTCCAAAATACCTACGGTAATGGTTTCGCGGAAAAAGGCGTGTTGATAACCAAGCGCATTTTCGAAAAAACAACAACAAGTGAAGCAAAACAATATTTCTGGCTGAGAATGTTTGTTTTAATTCAGGACCACCCCACCCGAGTGTAGCGCATCACCTGCCGAGCGTCTTACGGGACGACAGCTCCGCACAACTATTCCCGACGTTCAAAGCACGAGGTGATCCGGCACCCTCAGACAGGCCACTTCAGATGACCATTAGCGCAACTGAGCCCGGATAAAGGAAGGTGCATGGGTGACAAAAGCTAAAGCACTGATGTCGGCTGGCCACCCAAGGTCGCACACATTCGTCACAAGAAACGGCATGGTGCTCAGGTGCAACCGGCAGCACTTTCTACTCATCCGGCGACCTTTGCGACGCAGCGACCAATACGACGACCACTTCGAAGTAAGGCCTAGCTAAAGCAACTCATCAGCACTTTGACACACAGAGGGCACAGCGCCGTCTGCACCCGCAAAGCCCGTGGCCTGTATACAAGCGTCTCGCCCACACCAGCTACAAGAAGGGCAACGTCAAGTGCATGAACGCCTGGCCTGTGGCCAGCGCTTCGTGGAAGTGCCTTGGTTTAAGTACCTCGAAATTTCAATTGATGCTCTTTTCCCTTTCTTTATCTTTTTTGAAACAGAGGAAGATAAATCGTATTTAGGTCAGTGAGCGCTACTCGTGCGCCATGAAAGCGCATCATATTTATTCAACGTTGTACATGAAAACTTATCTGTTAACAGCATAAGAAACGACCCTTCGAAATCCTATAGAAGTAGTCGTGTACTATAAAGCCAGTGTTGTTTTTCTTCAAACGCCTGGCGCAGCATGTGCGGTTTCTTGGATACGCTTCCTGAATCGGGTGTATCTCCAGAGCGTCTGTCCATCCATAGTATATGATTTCGAGGGTTAAGTGGAATCTAAACGCGCATGCGCTGCACGCTAAAAGCCCCGTGTCGTTTACTGTACGCACTCTACTTTTGATTTGATTGATATGTGGGATTTAACGTCCCAAAACTACCATAAGATTATGACAGACGCCCTAATGGAGGACTCCGTAAATGGCGACCACCTGGGTTTTTTTAACGTGCACCCAAATATGAGCACACGTGCCTACAGCATTTCTGCCTCCATCGAGAATGCAGCCATCGCAGCCAGGATTCGCTCCCGCGACCAGCGGTTCAGCAGCCGAGTACCACTCTACTTTTATCGTGCCTGCCTGGTTAAAGTGTAGCGTGTGTTAAACGTGGCAGGGGCTCTGGGCGCATCTTTCGAATAGAATATAGCGTTGATTCAGATAGAATAAATTCTTTCGCACCGAACGATTGTTAAAAATGGCTTCACTGTAAGCGAAAATTAGCCAAGATAGAAGTGTTTCTAGCATATGAGCCCCCGAAACCCCCCGGCCTCAATGGTTTACTGCCCGGTATCGGAGTGAACTCGGCAGATGTCGTCGTTAAATGGCCCTTGCTTAATGGCGAAATCTATAAACGAGATGACCTTGTTAAACTCGTCACGGAGTTTCAGGTCACGTGGTTAAAAACTCCCTATGGGTGTTTGAAAAACCCTTTTTGATCGCGACGTGCGTGCGTGCGGTTGCTTGTACGGGGACCTGTTTAGTACGCCTGTGTGGAACTCCAGTGCCTTGTGTGGGTGGCCGTGAGAGCATCTGTCGACAGACAATAAAAGTATGAGTGCAGCAAAAATTTGCAATGGTCAGTTGGTGTTCAGACTGAAGAACTTTTCAAGGCATTTCGCACCGCTAAACCATGCTAGACATCGGTCCGATTCCACAACAAGACGCCGCGAATAGCTCGCTTCAAAGTGCCGAGTTACGAAGAATTGCGAGGAATAATCCCAATGGTGACAAAAGTAAGCTGTTGCTATCGTCAGCGGCTGCTTCTGTAGTTCCACCATATAAAACTTTGAAGCGATAGGAAGTAGGCTTCGATCGACCTTGGGAGCTTGCAAGTTGGCCGGCAGCTGGTGTGAGAGATACGTCTTCGACGCGCTCGCCCCGACCGCTGGCGACTGTCGTTTCCTGGAGTGTCACCGGTATTTCGCAGGCTGCAACTTCTAAGCAATAAGAAGGCCGCACTACGCCATCGGTATTAAGAAGACGGCGCGGCGAGCTCTACGAGATGGCACCAGCCGCCGGTGAAGCAAAGAATGTGTTTTACAGAAAATAAAAGCTGCTGGTAGGAACAATAGTTTCAATCGCCTCTTCTGCACCATGTGACCGCTGCTGTCGAACGACTAAAGTGCGAACCAGTGGCACGCGTATGCTTGTGCTTACGCGTCAAAAGGGTGGAATGCGCCTCTCGGCATTGACGTCGGCGGGGAATACGCGACGAGGAGCGATAGATCAAGCGAGGCTTGATATTTTTGCCTACGTCACCACGCGTACGGCGGCGCCAACCATCCAGAGGCCGCGATGTCTCTGAATGCTGTGCCTAATGACCGCTACTTCGAAGGCACGGGCGCAAGCACGGAAACTACTCGAAACGTTCCTGAATGACCGCTTCGTAATCTAAAACGACAACGACACGACGAACGACTGCGAGTGCTGCCAGCGTGACGCGGTTTTGTGCCGAGTTCGAGCGACGCCGACAAATCCAGCGAATGCCGGCAGGCTGCGCTTGCGCCGGTTCTGAGTGCGATCGTTGCCCGACCGAAAACATCGTACAGACTACTGAAGCATGTAGGTGTTCCTTCGCTTTTATCTGTGATTTTGTGTGCAAAAATGAGTGTAAACAAACTCCGGGTGTTTGAAGCTTTGAGCGTGAGCTCTCGCCTACCGCGAAGTCAGTTCAGAGCGGTGTCGTTGCATTCAGCGTGCTTCTACCATCGAGTTCGTAATAACCAGCTCATGTGAGGAACATTGGTTAAAAAATATCGACAGTAGTTTTCGTTGTGACGTAGGTGCCTGAAACATCGCGTTCTACCTACGAAGGAGTTTTTATCCACACTGTGTTTGTTTCCAACTTCGGTATTTATCATAGCTGAAAGCGAACCTCGCATTAGCGAACACACTTCGGTGATGCGAAAACGTACGTACTCACATAAGAGTATTTGCGAATTGTACAAAGCTGAAACATTCTTTGGCTTCGGTTTTGCAGTTTACTACAATAAAATACGTGTTTTGTTTTTCAACCAGACAGATAGTGAGCTGAAAATCTCGTAATTGAGAAGCACCTGATTTGAAATCGGCTGCACGATGACACGGTAGTAGGAAGAGGAGAATGAGTCACCACATGTACGTACAGAATGAATGAATGCGCACTATACTGTACTGCACTTCGTTTAAAAGAAATGCAAGCAGTGCGCACTGCTTGCACAGTTCTGTATGATTTCGTAAGTCAGATAAGGTGCCTTATCTGACTTACGAAATCATACAGAAATGTGCAGGTATTTATGTCTTTCTTCAGACTGATATGAGCTGAGGCAATTGTTATATGGTTTCTAACATTACATTTTTGTATTCGTCTGCAAGCACGGTTTCATTTCTGTTCAGTTTTTTTAAATAGGCATTAATTTGAACAACACATGCACTTAAGCAGATTCGATAGATCAAGATATTCAGTTTAGTTATGATAAAAACTTGCCAAAGACTTCTATACTGTGCTCTCGTGGAATCATATGACCAATATCTGTTTCATCATAAAATTTCACGCACGCTTTATTAGGTTATAGGGTATATAAACTAGTGACGACATGTGAAAGCCTTCTACGCAATGCTTGGCTACAATCTCAAAACCAATATCTGTCGCATCAAGAAGATTCAGATGCATTTTGTAGATGTTAAAGCATAATTAAACTACTAATCAAGTGCAAAAGCCTTTAACACATCACTGATATGCAATCGCAATCTAAATAAGGCCATGTTTTGCGCTCTCTAACACGTTCAAATAAAGCCATGAAACACTAGAATGAGTTACCTGGTTTGGTTAATGATACCAGCGTGTCTTACTTTTTAGAGACACTTGTATGATATAAATATTCTATTTCTGTCATGTTTACCGGGATGCACTCAGGAGGAAGCGATATTTGTCTCTGTTCATCCACTTATTGTTATATTACTGTTTAAACGCTTTCATTTCGCATTTATGCACCCCACTATTGCAGTAGCCCCACGTTGGGCCGCTGTATTTGAAAATAATTGAAGATAGCACCCGAATGCATATCTGTTGCATCATGAAGTGTCAGGTGTGTCTTATTGCATTGCAGAACATTTTGGCTGCTGATAACGTTCAAAAGCCTTCCGCACAGGGTTCAGTTGCAATCCTATGACCAATATCTGTGACTTCATGAAGTGTTGGGTGCGGCTTGTCGCTTTAGATAATACTTTGACTAGAGACAACGTCCAGAAGTCTCCCTTACAGGGTCCAGTTAGAGTCTTATGACCAATATCTGGAACATCATGAACTGTCAGGCACGGTTAGTTGCGTTGGAGCGTATTTCGACTACGGAAAATGCCCATAGGCATTCTACGCAGTGCTTTCTTCCTATATTACGACACACATCTCTAGTACCATTAAGAGTCAAGTGTGCTTTGTGGCGTTAGAGAATGTTTCTAACACACGCATCATTCTAAACATTTCTACACAAGGCTCAATTGCAGTCTTATGACCTAAATACCTAATTCTGTCACATCATGAAGTGTAGGTTGTGGGTTGTTGCATTCCAGAACATTTCGGTTGCAGACAACATTCACCATTCTTCCATACAGGGTTAAGTTGCAATCTTATGAACGATATGTGCGAATTCATGAAGATTTCGTTGTGGTTTGTTTGTTGGATATATTTTGACAACAGACAACATCCAGAAGTCACCCATTCAGAATTCATTTAGAGTCCTATGAACAATATCTGTCACATATTGAAGTGTCAGGCGAATTTGGTTGCATCAGAGCGTATTTCGAATACAGAAAATACCCAGAAGCATTCTACGCAGCGCTTGGGCCCTAACCAAGTGTGGTTTGTTGCATGAGAGGACATTTTTACCAGAGATATCATCCGAGAGCCTCCTACACAGGGCTCAGTTGTAGTTGTACGACCTAGATCTGCCACATCATGAATTTTCAGGCGTGAATATTAGGATATTGAGTGCTGTAAAACACACGAAGTGTAAATGCACTGAATGTACCAGCATATTCACAATAATATTAATAAATTTCGTGTTGATTCTCTTGATTGATACGTAGCGTTTAACGTCCTAAAAAACCATATATATATGAGAGACGCCGTATTGGGGGCTCTGAAAATTTTGACCACGTGGGGTTTCCTAACATTCACCCAAATCTGAGCACACAGTCTTATAACATTTTCGCTGCCACCGCCACCGAGATTCGATCCCGTGACCTGCGGGTCAGCAACCGAGTGCCTTAGCCACTAGACCACCGCAGAGGGGCAATGAGTTTGGTAGTGCGGGTAGCGTAGGTATAGGAACCTGGTCACTTATAAACCTAATTTGGAGGGAGGCCACCCCCTTAGTCACCGAAGAGGGGTGCAATTTAGTATATGTACTTTGGAATTTCAGCTACATAGATAAACATAATAGGAAGGGAGTGCTAAGTCAGCCACTGCTTTGATATATTAGGGAGGGGGGCACTGCTACAAAGCTTTCCACCTTCCCCATCCTGCGTACGTCTACGATAGACGTACAGTACACTTGACGCGAATTTCCGTTCACCGGAGCGGCGCACGCACCGATGCTGGTTTCTGGTGCATACCACTGTAGTTACTTTGGTTACTGCGATGCCAATTATTTCTACAATAGTGGAAACTGCGGCGGGTGAAACACAACCAATATTTTAACGTGCTCTCGTATCTTTGAAGAAGAATGACAAACCCGCTCCAGTTGAGAACGCGTCGTTCTGTGCTCAATTTCCACTATTTTTACTATTTCCACGCCCTTCCCACTATTCGCTACCCCCACCACTGCCAACTCTCTTGGCTGCCACACCACTTTCTCCGATTCCGCTCTTTACTACAGCCACCACAAGCATCTATGACCACAACGGTTTGTTTAATTATTGATCATGGTAGTTAGTCATCAGAATGGAGATGTATCACTCAGCGTCAATGCTGGTGCGTTAACGCTAAACAATTTTATAGCTGTGAAACTTCAACAGACATTGTGCAAGCTCTTTTATATCAATGTACAGTAAACTTTCAACTACTTTGTAAGGAAAAGTTTCACTTTCGTGTTATACCGATTCCTATGATCGGACCGATCAGCCTTCCTTTTTAACGCATTTAACCTTCGTTAGGTGCGCCAAGGCCACAGCTTGGGCACCTAAATGTTATCCCACTAAACTGAAACGCGTGGTCCCCAACGAACATTCGCGGATGATAACGCTATTCTCTCAATTCTCACTACTACACTAACGCTGAACTATAACTGCCTAATAACGCTCACCGCGAGACACAAGACGAGGATGATACAGCCTTTCGTTTTATGTGAGCAATCTATGCGCTTCAGTGCTGTGGGTTTTGTGCCTGAAATGTGTCAGTTTGCGCACCATGTGTAATCGGCTATCAAGTGTAGAGTGAGATGGAAAGTTGACGCTATTATTCGGAAGAACGGCATTGAAGCCATAAACAATCTGTTTTCCTTGTCAAACTCCTCGCATGTATAAACGCCGGCAGCAGCGGCATTACTTGATTGATCATTTAGATGCATTTCTACAGTACGGTTATGCTAAGTTAAAAACAGATCTTGGAATCACGCAAGACGTCTTGAAGAAAGACTCAAATTCTCACACAAGTGAAGGGTGACTCAGAACCAGAATATTCTAACAACAAAACGAAAATTGCGATGAGCTTCAACATTCACTATTGGATATTGCACTTTATTTGGAATTCAGGCTCCTTGTGCATTCATGCGTCAAGAAAACCAGAACTTGGGGGGTGCATAAAGATAAGATGATGGAGCTGTCACTGTGCAGAAGAGACTGCACATTGTGCTTACATGAGATCTGAAAGGAGCGATAAATTGTTGATCTTTGTCATGAAAAATTGTCTGTGGAATATGACGTACAGACGGTACATTATGCGACGGCCCTCTGAGCGCGGAATAGGTCCTTGTAAACTTTTTTGATATGCGAAGCATTTTTTTGCATACTGCACGTACTTTTGATATCTATCTATCTATCTATCTATCTATCTATCTATCTATCTATCTATCTATCTGCTTACGTCTGGGTGTTCTCGTGATCAGCCGCTTAGCTTGGTGTGACCCAAAATTAGTATAGGAGGATAAAATGGTTTGAGTAATATGACGTGCTAGCCAAGACATCATTATTGTCACAATCCGGCGGTTACGTCGTCAAACACTTTCCGCCAGACAGTCACACATACCCACGGGAGGCTATGTGGCACCGCACCGGCATACGGGTATGTACCCCAGGTATTGACACCTAGCATCTACCCAGAAACAACAAGAACACACACGGGCAATTTCTACGTGTGAGCGTTAAGAAGAAGCTGACATCGGCAGCTTCGAACCGACGGATGCAAATAACAAATGTCAGGGATCGAACCCAAGCATTCTGAGGGGCAGTCAAGCATGCTACCACTAAGCCCCGCCAGGTCTCGGAACCACTTTTCATATTGACCCTAATATTCGTGAAACGTCGTCTGGTTGCAGTGCTGGCTGTCGCTGTCCAGTTTTATAAACATTACATATGTACTTCTATGATACAACCGTCACGTCAGGTTAACTTGAATTAGATACCACGCGCTGTAGTTGCTTTATGTATCAGTGTCCAAGGCTATGCATCCTCGCGAGCACCAGCGCTTCATATCAGCTTATCGCTTGTGGTGTTGCCAATACTCACGTTTTTGTTGGCACTCTTGTGTAAGTGCAAAGAACTGGTTATATAAACGCGTGTAGCTATTCAACATATGTTTGTACACGCAAGATTTGTTCACATAATTAACATAATATCATGACGTATTGCTCAGTAAAAAGACGACAACACGGTCACCTTCTCTCCGCATGCTTCGCATAACGTCGATTACCAAGATACGTGAGATCTGCCGAATTTTTTTAGCTCTGAACTGTAGCCTATTTCAACAAAACCGCAGAGGATTCAATCTGACTTCTCGGTTGTGACTGTTTCAATATGCGTGGTGAACGCTTATTTGTGCGTGCGCGGATCACTATAGCTTTCTCTTTTTACCGTGTTTTGCCAATTATCTCCTAACACTTCGCCTCCCCCCTGTAGGATAGCAAACCAGGAAACCTCCCTGACTTTGCTTTTTACTCTTGTACGTTCAGGCCACGAGCAGCAGTAATCGGAGATGGCTCGATGATCGGATGACTGCACGTGTATGCGCAAACTGCATGGATCTCTCAATCGGCGGAGATAAGAGACATGCCAATCATTTGTCGCGCTCCCCTGGAAGATACGTTTCAGCAACACCGCATCTCAGAATTCCAGTCACTCAGTACCCTTTCGCACGAGACAGCTTTCAAAGGTCCCGTGCCGCCCTAATTGTGCCTTTTTGAAGGGGGCTCATCAGACCATTGAAGTGCTGCCTCCGCGGACGCATCTTTGTCGCTTTCGCTCCCTTCCCGCACGCTGATTTCTCGTTTCCACGAGCGTGCCAAGGTGGACGCGAACAATGGACGCAAACAAAAAGGGAAGAAACAAACACTGATTGTGCGGTGAATAACAAACAACCCGCTAACGAGGCAGCCATGCTGCGTATATTTACTGGGGTGTACTCACCACAGCCGTGCGCAAGGTTCCAGGTTCCGGGAGGGGGGGGGTGAGGGCAAAAGTTTATTGCAGCAACCGCGCCCCCCATCCCGATCAAGTAAATGCAAGGGGCATTCCCTCCTCTTAGGTAAAAAGGGGGATGGCTGCTCATTGCCCCCTTTTTTCTCCTATGCGCACACTCACGGTCTCCACCATACCGCCACTATAGCAGTCAGGAAAACCCAAAAAGCATGACGCCGTTTGCTCACAACGAAAACTCAGTTTATATAAGCATTGTCCCAGTGAGCGGTTGAATTTGTTTAGTCCACAGCAATTAGGCAGAACTCTCGATTAGCTTCGGTTAGGTATGGTTTTTGTTTGAACAAGCATCTTTCACACTGAGACAGCAAGTGACCATCAGTGACGTGTGTGTAACAGATTCTGGCCTATGCTATGCTCGTAAAAGTCGGCCTTCTGGCAACGTAGCAACTGGAGTCTGTATATAGCTTTTTCGCGGTCTTGATCGCTCACTCACTGTAACGCTGCGCTATAGATACGCGAACAGGAAGGCGGAAGCTTTGAGCTCAATAAGAAACTCTCCAACGAAGCCAGCGGATAATTGTGCTACGCTCTCAATAGGGCGTGCCTCGTGGTGCGGCAAATCTTACCGCCGGCTCGCCTCGGGCCGAGAGCTGCTCCCACTTTCGATTTCAACGAGAATGCGCTGATTAGGCGAGGAAACGCGCGCCGTTCGGCCGACGGAGCAGCCGTAACACGACGCCGTCCGAGGTGCTCGCTTTCACCCTGTTGCGGGTGAGTGGCCGGAAAATTGTTCTCACCAAAGCGACGCGGAGACATGATTTGGCGAGTAGCTGTGCATCCTTGCAGATAAAAAAGGAAGGCGTTTCTTTGTTGTCACTGAGTGGAGTGTTTGTATGAACCTGCCGATCAGGCCACGTCGGCAGCCGCCACACCGCCAACGTCGAAAATAAAGCTTGCTGACGAAGTGATGTGAAAGCAAACAAAATAACAGCGGCACACGAAGAAACAAACGATGCAACAAGACCAGTGTGAATGAATGATCCCAGCCGCCATTTTTAACACGAAAGTGCTTTATGCGGGGGTCCTCCACAGCTCAACTGACGCAATTCCGTCACAGATATGATGTCATAAAATATATTGTAACACACCGCAAAGAAAAAAATGATAAAAAAAACTTCCTCAGCGGGGCGTGGAACCAGCCATTTCTCATCAGCGAGCGACGCACACCACAAGATCAGAAAGATTACGTTGGCAAGTAACGTAAAGGCGAACTATTTATATACACTATGTACCGTTGCCGGTCTTCAGAGCGCAGTAACTTCACCACGTTTTCGTCATCAGCAGCAAGATCACGAGAGTGGCGCGCATCGGACAAGCGTGCTTGGCGCCGCGCCACCCAGCACATTGTAGCACTCACTAACCTCGAAGTAGCGTGGTCTAGGTGGGTATAAATGTTGTCTGGCGTGGTCGCTCACTCGCGTGTGCGTATATCTCAAGATGCAGGCGCTTTGTACCTCTTGTGCTTTCACCACAAGTTTGCTTTAGCAGTGTTTAAAGACGGTACAAATGTCACATCTTTCCCTGCCGCAACTGCGATTACGAGAGCAGTGCACTGCTCACGCACGAAGAAGTAAGAATTGTGACAGTTGTTCATGCTCGTCCTTGTGCGTTCATTTCGAGCATCTTTATTTCTGTTTGATTAGCGTGCTTTAAGTGTCGAGCTGTAACAGTTGTTTGTCCGCGCTCGTCCTGTATATGTGCATTTCGTGCGTGCTTTCTACTTGAGGTGCGAGCTGCAAGTTTCAAGCTACTTGCCGTTCTGCGCATGTAATTGAGATTATTTACTGTAGCACTCATTCTTTCGCCTTCCGGCGAAACAATACGCAATACACGTCCAAATACCTCTGTAAAGACACGTTTCAATCTCGTGTTATACCGATTCCTGGAAAGAGACATCGGCCACGTTTTTTTGTTTTTGTTTTTGCAGTTTTACCAATCACGCCTTCAGTCATTGAAATCAATCCTGGTAGACTAGTTTAGCGTAAGTGCACCTGACAGAGTACATGAGTGAAAAAATAGTCGTGACCCCTTTTATTGCGCCAGGCTACAAGAAGAACCTATACGAATTTCTCGCACACACATACGATAAAACGCTATTCTGTTGACGAAACATTGACAGAGAGACGGTGTCACGAATTACGTGCTGCCCCGTGCGATAGACTCAAAGCGCAGAGTGTCAAAGCAACTCATTTTCAACAACAAGAAGCGGCACTCTAAAATATGTACAAAAAACAAATAACTGCAAGGTACCTGGAGCTTAACGCACACCAAATCAATACTAAAATGTCTTTGGTAATGTCTTCACTTTTGCCTTAGCTATTCTGGTGTTTCGTACCAGCCTACGTGATGCCGCTGACTTGGTTAGCTCGTGCCAAAGTCCACTCACACGCCGATCCTGAAGTGCACTTCACAGCTCAATGCATTCGTTGTTGCCTGTCCATGCAGGCTGTCATCGCTGACGCAAATAGGTTTTTTTCCGCCTACCATCACTGTCAACAGCTTCACCCGGCGTGGCGTTTTATTGTTGACGTGGCACTCCGGGGATTGCCTTCGGTGGCTCACTTCCAAAACGGGCTTACGCCGGGAACACTCCTCCTTGCTGGGCATGGCTGCCGCGTCTTCGAGGGGCTTCCTTTCGACCACCGTCGATTTCTCTGGCCTCCTCGGGACACCCGCGTCGTAGGCAGTGGATCGAAACACCCGTCGCTCCCGTCGCTGGAGCGTGCCGGCGCCGGAAGTTTGAAGGCAGCGCCAGTCTATTCTTAGCAGTTAGGAACGTGTTGTGCTTACTTTTAATGCACACCAACCTCCCGCGACGTATATGTCCACCGTAAAAATCACAGAGAAGTAGCTGATTAGTTCGCAAAGCAGGAGCGCGCAACTTTTCAGTTGACAGAAAATGCGAAGTAGGAGTGTGGCCACTCCAAATCAGCAAAATTCCAATATTTCAGTCACTATAAAGCCAACAATGCCCAAATTGAATGAAACACAAAAAAAAAAATCAGGAGAGAATAAACGCATGAAAAGAAGGGTCATCCAAGGTACTAAGCCGGCCTAAGCTCGCAAGGTCAGAAGTGCAAAACCGCGCCAGGTGTCTTTTTAAAAAAATGAACTTTCGAACTATTACCAAAAGACCAGGTGAGCTATAGATATACGAGTCATGAAATTGAGAGCTGATAGGTGGTGAGATTGTGTTCTGCAGTGCTAAGAAAGTACAACAGCACCCCCTACTTAGAGCTAGCGCAGCAGCCTAGCATGCAATCATAAAATTCGGCTCGAATGCCAATGCCGAACCATTCCCAATTGTATATTTACTTAAAAAGCCTAATTAAGGAATCGTTAAAGAAGAAAAAAGGGAAGGTATGGGGGCCTCTTGACGGGCAACCACGTGTCGGTAATGCACTCCCTCACTAGAGCAGGATTGGCCATCCTGGTGCAGTACTTGGCCACTACCTCCCTTATGAAAGCACCAATTAACCCTTGGCTCTCAGTCCCCGTGGCTGCGAAGCAACTGTTCAAAGCAGTGGTCAGGCCTGCGACGCAGCGGAGAGTGCTAAGAATGCCTGGGTCCGGACAGCCCACCATTGAATCTGAACTTGGCTACGTTCAACGCTAGAACGCTATGTAGTGAGGCTACTCTAGCTGTGCTATTCGAGCAATTAGAGGAGGTTAAATGATATGAAAAAGGTAGGACTCAGCGAAGTTAGCAGAACACGTGAGGTTTGTGCAATGCTGAAGAATGGACGCGTCCTATGCTACCATGGAGTAGTTGACAAAAAAGAACTAGAGGTGCGGTTTCTTATACACAAGAATATTACTGACGACACAGAGTAATACTATAGTATCAACGAGAGCGTGTAAAGTATCATAATTAAGTTTAACAAAAGGTACAATACGAAGCTGGCACTAGCGGTAAGAGGGAAAGTGCAGGAATTCAGAATTTCGCTTTAGAATAGATTTGATGCTCTAAACATGGTAACCTACGTTAGCGTTGCCACAATGAATGATGATATTACTAGTATTACCACGAATGACTCGCTATGAACCTGTTCGCGCAAAGCAGTTTTTCTGACAATGAAGAGTAACCGGCAGTGCCATGGCGCGAAGATTTGTATGTAAATGCCACGTATGATGAAGCAAGATCGCAGTCCGAGTGGTTTGAAGAAACATACTTAGCGAGCATGTCTGTAAGTGTTCTGTGTGTTTGTAAGTGTTCCGTGATTTGGACGCTCCGTGAGTCCATTTGTCTGCGTATGGTATGAAGTGCTGAGCTTGTGTCTCGTTTCACATGACTGCAAGATGTGGGCTATGACCCTCGATAGAAAGCGGCGGCCACGGTATGTATATAAGCAGCTAGCGTGAAGCTCCATGTTGCAAAATCACGTCGTGTAGGAGGAAGCCGGCCACATTCGTCGTGCACCTTGTTGGAAGAGCTCGTGTAATGGCGTAGCACGTGGCGTAGTCTGTGGCCACAGCTATCCACCTGTTGCCAGAAGAAGACAAGGGGAAACGGCCAAGTAGGTCTGAGCCAACGTGGAAGAATGGTTTCGAGGGAATGTCCTGTGGTTGCACGCACCCGACCAGAAACGTCGATGGTGTCTTGTGGCGCTAACATTTCTCACAAGGCGCAACGTATCTTTAAGGGGCGAAGCCTCTTACGTCGTGTGTCGTATGTCTCTTGTCTTTGTAGTCATCGTAGTAGCCAGTTGCATTACACTGCATGGCAATAAAAACGGTGTCACAGCATATTCATGGACTGAATTATGGTGAGTGGGGTGAAGCATTCGTCAGTCCGTCACTGCTTCCATGCGTCCGTCCATCTGTACGCTTCGCCCCTTTCGTCATCATTCACCTCGTTGATATGCTGTGATTTTTTACTGAGCGTGCAAGCTCTGGCCAAAATAGGCGTTGGCGGATCCAGTCGTAAGTGCGTGACACACCAAGGTGACCGGCAGTAGGAATATCATGAAATTCGTGTAGAACTTCCGAGCGAAGGTGTTTCGGAGTGACAAGCAGCAAGGCTGGTCCACCCGGGTAAACATTTTGGTGGTATATTACACCATCACGGAGGACGAATGAGTGAAGGGACTGTTTGGAAGTTGTGATTCGAGGTGTTCGATCACAGTACAAAAGGACGCATCACGGCGTTGCTCGTAACTAGTGTGGGTGCAGTTGCGATACGGAAAAGATGCAAGTGTCGATGTCAGTGTCAGGGATTGTGCTTAATTCATTGACTGGGTAGGGGGATAAGCTGTCTGCGTCCTTATATGGCCGCCCTGACTTATACATCACTGTGTAGGTATACTCTTGCAGTCACAGAGGCCGGCGCCCAAGCCGGCCATCAGGCTCCTTCAGTGACGAAAGCCAGCATAGAGCAGGGTGGTCCGTTATTACAGTGATATTCGTGCCAGATAAATATGGGCGGAACTTCGAGACTGCCTAAACAAGAGCAAGGCATTCACGCTCTGTAATAGAATTGTTGCGCTCGGCAGCTGTGAGAAAGTAGCTAGCGTAGGCGATAACTCGGTTTTGTCCCTGTTGGCGTTAGATAATAAGGCTCCGATCCTGTGACCACTGGCATCGGTTCGAACTTCTGTGGGAGCGGATGGGCCAAAGTGAGCCAATGTAGATGGAGTCATCAGGGGTGTGATGAGGTGAGAAAAAGCAGCAGCTTGAGGGGAACCCCAAATGAAAGTCACGTCTTTCTTCAGAAGGTCAGTGAGTGGTCGATTGATGGTTGCGAAATCTTTTACGAATGTTCTCAAGTAGGAACAAAGCCCCACAAAACTCCTCGCGTCTTTTACTGACTGGGGTACAGGAAAGCTCGTGACTACAAGAATTTTCTCCTGGTCCGGCTGTGCACCTGATGCACCGACAAGATGGATCAATAATGTGATCTGCCAGTGGCCGAAGTGATACTTCGAAAAGAATAATTTGTGAAGAAGTTGTGCCTGCAGCAAGCAGCATCACCTACGCCCAGCTCTGTCGGCTCGTGCTTCGGTTCGTTGCTGTGCTGATCTCTGGACGGTTCTTCACGCAGTCTTGTCGCTGTCCTTAACAATTATTAAACCTCTTCACATTTGGTGGAGGGTGCTGCTTATCTCCGTCGCTCCACCCTGGAGCTGCGAAGCCGCACGCTACCGCCCGTCATAAATGACAACGCCACTCCATCGGCGCCTTCGCCCCAGTTAAATTGCCCTGGCCATCCTAGGCTACGCGACCCGGAGGTCGTCAGCTGTGCAAATGGGACCGACGTCGAAGACTGGCTCGAGCACTACGAACTGGTGAGCGCCAATAATTAGTGGGATGAAGCCAATAAGCTGGGCCATGTCATATTTTATCTCACTGGCGTCGCCGAATTGTGTTTTAACAACCACAAACACAACATCTTCACATGGAGCGCCTTCAAGACGTCATGTGCTGAAGTGTTCGGTCGGCCGGCTGTCGCAAGCAGTGGGCAGAACAGCGCTTGCGCGTCCACTCGCAGCAGACTGGCGAAAGCTTTAACAGCTACATTGAGGACGTCGTCGACCTTTGTCGACGTGCGAATGACACCATGCCAGAATCTTACAAGGTCAAACACATCTTCAAGGGAATCGATGACGGCGCATTTTAAATGCTCTTGGCTAGCAATCCGAGCATAGTTTCCGAAGTCGTCGGCTTGTGTCAGAGCTACGGCGAGTTGAAGAAGCAACGCACTCTGACTTGGCAGTCTCAGCGTGGTGGTGAGTCACTGTCCAGTTTCGACACCATGCCTGACAATTCACCGTTGCTTCGGCAAGTCCGAGCCTTCGTCCTTGAGGAATTCGCCCGCCCCTTTACTCACGAGACCACCACCCGTCTACCTGCCCCGCTTCGCACTACCATTTCGGAAGAGGTTGCCCAAGCTGTTTCCCTCGCGCACCACGAGCCGCCTACATCAAGCCGTGTTCACTGCCCACGTGTCGCGCAGCCGGTAGGTGCTCCTGTCGCCTATCCGCCAGCCGTGCAGCCTGTGGCCGATCCCCTAACGTATGCAGCGCAGCCTGTGGCTTCTCCTGTCGCCTGTTCGCAAGAGATGCAGCCCGTAGCAGCACCGCTCACATATGCAGACGCTGTGCGTAGGCTTCCGCTACTGCCCTACACCACGCGATCACAGCCCGCACACCCGGCTGCCTATGCTGCACCTTGGGCGGCACCATCAGTCGCCAGTCCTTGGAGGACGCCCGATAACCAACCGATATGCTATGCCTGTTTCACTCCCGGACACGTTGACTGCTACTGCCGCCGTCGACCTTAGACGTTTGGCGACTATGCCCTATCGTCGCAACCCGGCAGCCAACCCTTCGCCCAATACGGGCCGGTCGTGTTACCTCGCTATGCCCCTCCTAACGACCCCGACTTCATGAAGCCGCACGCAACCTCTCCTGGTCAGCGATCGCCCTCCCCCATGCGTCGCCGGCCCGGACCCTCTGACCAGGAAAACTAAGCACTGCAGTTCAAGAGGTAAGAACTGCGCCATTTTCGAACTGTCTAAGCCCACTCCCCTCTCCAGCTAACATGGTCGCAGTAACTGTTGAAGGTTATTGTACTTTCGCCCCTGTGGACACCAGCGCCACTGTTTCTGTTATTGCCGCTAATATCTGCCGTTTATTACACAAAGTCACGACGCTGCTTTCGGGACTGTCGCTTCACACCGCAAGCGCACAGCAAGTAACGCCTCTCGCAGCCGTCACTGCAAGAGTGTTCATCGAAGGCATTCTTTACATCATGGAGTTTATTGTCCTCGCTGTCTGCTCGCATGACGTCATCCTCGAGTGGAACTTCCTATCCTGCCATAATGCCGTCAAAGACTGCGCACGCGCTGAAGTTGAGTTTTCGCCCTTGTGCGATGTCCCATGAATTGACGCTCTTCATCAGCCGCCGAAGTTGTTCGTGCATGAAGATACCGACATTTCACCTGAAAATTTCGCACTTGTTCCCGTTTCATGCAACGCCTACACTGACGCTACAGTCTTTTTTATGCCTTCCGATATCTTCACGAGTCGTCGAGCTCTACCGCTGCCTTTCGCAACGCAATCACTTTGCCGCCGGAAGAAGCAATATGTTCATACTCAATCCGCTTTCCACACCTGTCACTTTGCTTGCAGGAGAATGTCTCGGCCGCGTGCAGGATCTCGACCCTTCGTATTTGGTTGATGTCCCGAATGACTACTGCGACCACCCAAAAAGCACTGTCGTCACTCGGGGAGTCGTCCAAGGATACGTTTTCCAGCGCCATCGCCGACAACCTCACTCCCACCGAACACGCCAACCTCCATGATATTCTGCATGAGTTCCGGAATTCTTTCGATGTGTCGCAATCTAAACTGGGCTACACGTCGAAAGTCAAACATCATGTTGACACCGGCCTACACCAGCCACTGCGTCAAAGACCGTATACCGTGCCTCCACTTAAGAGCGCCGCGTCATCAATGATCAAGTCGAAGATATGCTTCGTAGAGGCATCATTCGACGTCATTCACAGTCCCTGGGCGTCTCCTGTCGTCCTGGCGCGTAAGAAAGACGGATCTATCCGATTTTGCGTGGACTATTGTCGTTTGAATAAGATAACCCGCAAGGACGTCTATCCTTTGCCGCGCATTGATGAAGCCATTAACAGCCTTCATGGAGCGGAATTTTTCTCGTTTTTGCGGTCTAGCTACTGGCAAGTCCCCATGGCTGAAGCCAATCACCAAAAAACTGCATTTATTACACTTGACGGACTATACGAGTTTAACTTCATGCCCTTTGGGATTTGTAACGCGCCTGCCACGTTTGAACGACCTATGGACAATACGCTACGTGGCTTCAAGTGGAATATGCGCCTCTACTACATCGACGATGTTGTGGTTTTCTCGCATGACTTTCCGACGCACTTCCTTCACCTCAGACGCCTTTTGACTTGTCTGACGAACGCTGGCCTGCAGCTTAACATGAAAAAATGCCGCTTCGCTGCACGCTTGCTCGTCAACCTAGGCCATATCTTGTCCAAGCATGGCGTATTACCTGACCCAGCGAAACTTCGAGCAGTCACAGAATTTCCCAAGCCGACGACCATGAAGGAACTTCGTAGTTTTGTAGGCCTATGCTTTTGATTCCGGCGCTTTGTTCGCAATTTTGCATCTGTCATGTCATCATAAACCTAGCTTCTTCGCGGTGACGTGAACCTCTCCTCCGGTCCCCTGCATGTGACGTTTCTTCGCAACTCTGCGCCGTCTGCTCACCTTCCCACCTATTCTTCGCCACTTCGACCCGACGGCTCCTACCATTGTCGAAGTTAACACGAACGCCAGCGGCGTTTGGCTAGGAGCTGTCCTCACTCAACAAAAGCCCGACTATTCAGAATACATTGTAGCCTATACGCTAGCCGCACTCTAACGAAAGCCGAAGCTAATTACAGCGGGACAGAAAAAGATTGTTTGGCTCTTTTGTTGGCGTTTGGAAAGTTCCGGCCGTTTTTATACGGCCACCCGTTTGATCTAGTGGCTGATCACCACGCGCTTTGCTGGCTCTCCACGCTGCAAGACCCTTCTGGTCGCCTTGCGCGATGGGCACTCCGCATCCAGGAGTACGACATTCGAGACGTATACTGCTGCGGACGCAAACACTATGACGCTGACGCCCTGTCCCGCTCACCTTTACCACCAGATCCGACGTGCGGAAACACTTGCCTCCTGACCTTGTCATCGCTAAATCTTGACTCGATTGCCACCGAACAACGTCGGGACCCGTGCATCGCATCTCTTCTCGAATATCTATTCAGCACGCCCAACCTTCCGGTATCTCGATCCCTCCGACGTCAAGCTTTCCATTTCGCCATCCGCGAACAACTTTTATCGACGCAACTACGCTCCCGATGGCCGCCGGTGGCTACTGGTAATTCCACGAGCTTTACGATCGCAAGTATGCGCCTCTCTTCATGACGATCCACAATGTGGCCACGCCGGGGTGTTCAATAAACGCCTTCGCCATCGCTATTACTGCCCGAGTGTTCGCTCGTGTCATTTTTGCTGGCGTATCTCCCCAAACAACGTTTGAAAAGGTGCGAGCTGCTTTTTTTATTACTTTGCGTGATTAACTAGGATTCGGTACGAACTTTAGTTCTCAGAAAGTAGGCGAAATCGAATTAATTGTCAAGGTATTGACGACAGTGGTGGCGGGATGGGGCAGAACTAATGTGAATATCTTCGACGCGCGTGGTCGGGGTTTACCGGCCGCTCTGGTATTTTCGTTTTTTGTCAACTCTCAAGTGTGAACGCGCCATAACGGTCGGCGTGTCTTCAGGAGATCGGTGACTGAGAGAAAATTTGCCCCATGTCTTCGCTCAAACGACCACCAAGCAGGCAATCTTGGGGGAGTTAACAATGCCTTCTCCGAGGCTTCCCCGGCGTCTGAATAGGCAGCTCGAGCACTTAAAGGAAAACTTTCTTCGCTACCCTAATGCGTATCTCCAACCCCATATCTCGTTACGATGGGTTATGGCGGGGGCTGCGCCGCTTAGCCGGAGAGGGACAATGGCAGAGCTGGGAGCATGGCTGAAAATGAGGCGCAGGTGTGCAAGTTTAGTCAGTGTCGCTGCGTCACCAGCGCGCACGTCACGAGCACGTCACATCCAGAGGCGAACCAACAGCGCGCGAGCAATCCTGACGCTGGCACCAGTGTCCTCCTCGAACTCTTTCTTTTCTCTCTTTCGTGCCGTGCGAGACCAGCAATTCTGAATACGCGTCCCAGTAACAAGCATGTTGATATTTTCAACCCTTGTACAGCGAGTCCATCATACACTCGAACGTCGCAGGGAAGTTGCGTAGGCCAAACGGCATAACTTTGAACTGGTATAGGCCGTCTGGAGTTACAAACGCAATCTTGTCTTGGTATTTCTTGTCAACAGCAATCTGCTGATAGCCGGAACGCCGGTTTATGGAAGAAAAGTATAGGGCACCGTGGAGTCAATCGAGAGCGTCATCATCGCGGGGAAAAGGGTAAATTCCTTTGTCGTGATTCGACACAGACGGTGGTAATCAACGCGGAGCCCCACTTGTCATCTTTCTTTTTAACGAGCACGACAGGAGACGCCCAAGGTCTCGAGGATAGTTCAATAATCATTGTGTCTAGCATATTGTTGACTTTTTGCTGAATTACCTCACGCTCGGCGGTGACACCTGGTATTGTCGGCGGTGAATGGTTTGATATCCATCCCTCTTAATGCGTGCTTTTCAGGTAAAATCTGGCTGAATTCACAGATGTAGATGTGAAATATGTCTTGGTATGACGCCAGAAGACACCATAGCGCAACTGATTGCTCTTGTTTGAGGTCTGGGGCGATCGTGGTGCGTAAAGCCACATCGAAGCTTGTGGCATCCTGCGGGTGAAATGTAAGATCGGAGCTGGCGTATGTGGCGAAGGCGGGCACGTGGTCGTCTATTGTGCCTTCAGCAGGGCAGACAAAATCTGAAATTAGCCAAAAATTGCGCCTGATAAAGGGCTGAATCACTCGTATTACGAGAGAATGTAAAAGACACTAAAAGCGGTCTGAACTCATCGATAGGTAATCCTGTTATTATTACGGCTTGAGATTTCGGTAGCACGTTTCCACTTCATCTCGTTGTTTTTAAAGCGGCCCTGCAACACTTTTCGAGCATGGTCAGAAACGCTGCCGATCGGTAGTAGAGGCTCTCGACAACACGCGAGCCAAATATTATAGCGCAGCACGCGGTCTGGAATTCACAATAAATTATCAAATCCAGCTAAAAATAGCTTTCGGTTCTTTCAAAAAATCACGGAAATAAGCCCGATAAGCCCATCTATGAGCCATTGGCTGATTTGAACATGGCGCGCCTGGTTGTTGCAGAGGTCGCCGCAAGAGGCCGTCACTTGTTCATGCATGCGCACGCAATCACACTAAGAAAGCCGCGTATTCGAAGAACAAAAAAGAAGAAAGCTCAAGGTCGCAAGGCGCGAGTGGCGTTTTTTGTTTCCCCCTCCCATCTCTCCCTGCTCATATTCCAGCGCTTTCGTCGGGACGAGAGAAGAGAGATTGCGATTGCAGCGAGTGACAAAATTTTTGCAACTCCACTTGTACTGGACAGATTCTTAAAATGTTTGTAGCATTCAATTTGTGAGGTAATGCGCTTTTCTAGTGAAATAATATCATGGTTACTCAAAAAAGTGTTTCAGGGACCCTTTAGAGTGCGCCCTGCAATAGGTTTGAGCGCAAAAGAGCGAGACACGCAAATAGACGGTGAATACACGAGCGCTCGTGTAGTATTGGTGTTTGGGTGCTTTCATTGGAGTTACGAGTGCCAAAAGGACAAAGAGCCAGAGAGTGGAAGTGGTACCGTAGTCCCGTATAGAACTTGCGTTCCCTATTTCCGCAACTTCTAAAACTCCTGCTCGAAAGCAGTACCAGCAAAAAAGCCTTCCAACTCGCTCACGTTCATACTCACCCTTATGAGTGCTCTCTCACGTCCACTCACTCTCAATATCACTCACAATCATGGTCGCTAACTCACGTTCATACTCACGACTACTCACGCTCGCAGGCACTCACATTAATACTCACGTCTACTCACACTCGTAGGCACTCACTCACGTTCAAACTCACGACCACTCACACTAATGAGTACTCACTCACGTTCATACTCGACTGCTCACACTCGTAGGCACTCACTCACGTTATACCCACGTCTACGTACACTCGTAAGCACTCACCCACGTTCAAACTCACGTCCACACACACTCGCGAATACTCACTCACGTTCATGCTCACGACAACTCACACTCGTATGCACTCACTCAAGTTCATACTCGCTTATACTCACACTCGTGGGCACTCACTCACATTCACGTTCACATACGCTCACACTCATGAGTACTTACTAACGTTCATATTCACGCCTACTCACACACGTAAGTACTCACTCAGGTTCATACTCACTTATACTTGCACTCGTAGGCACTCACTCACATTCACACTATCTTACACTTACATAAAAGAGTACTCACTCACGTTCATACTCCCGACTACTCACACTCGTATGAACCCACTCACGTTCACACTGGCTTAAACTTACACTCGTAGGCACTCACTCACATTCACACTCACGTCCACTCACACTCGTGAGCCCTTACGTTCATAGTCACGTCTACCCACACACGTAAGTACTCACTTAGGTTCATACTCACGCCTACTGACACTTGTAGGCACTCATGTTCATACTCCCACCTTCTCACACTGATGAGTACTCACTGACGTTTCTACTCACCTCCACTCACAATCACCAGAACTCACTCATGTTGATACTCACTTCTACTCACATTTATCAGTACTCACTCATACTCACACTCACCACGTTCATATCAGTGTGAGTGACTGTGAGGGGTTGTACTCATGAGTGAGTCTACCGAGCTATGTCCGCCGGACAGCCAACAATTGCTCCGGAGTGACCATCGAGCTTACTAGTAGTATTATTATAAGGTGTAAGCGTCGAAGCTCAAGAAGATACTCGCACTGCCATTTCGATTATTCACGCTGACTTTTGTGTCCGACTCCTAAGCGTGACCACGACTTACTGTGGCTCATCTCTCTGAGCAGCGACGAGCTCCATAATTTGTCCCCTCGCACAGTGTACGGTTCATGTTTGCATATACGGTATACGTCATCATATAGTCTTCGTCGTTCTCCGTGAGTGCACCCACGAAGTCATTTTGGGTTGGGACTTCTTGTCTTCTGCATCCGCTTCTAGGTGTTGTCGTCAGCACCTCATACATCTCCAAGTCACTGATTCTTCTTTTCCTGAACACGATGGGCGCATTTGCCTCGTCATCATCTCAGATCATGTTCCGTGGCCATCTAAAGAATCTTAAGTGCTAGTTCTAGTAATATTGTGAATGATGACGTACTCGTGTTACCTTACGGTTGTACCGTACATCCTGACATTCGGATTATTCTAGACTTTATTCGCTGTTCTGGGAAGGGGGAAGGGTGTCTGCCCGCCTTACTGCCCTATAACAAACCCCCGAACCCTTACTGCTGGCTTATGGATCAGCTATCACTTGCGTGGTTGACCATGATTCCGTTGCAATCGTTGCCCTTTCAAATCAACAACGAACCTCGCTGCCCCTCAACCGATCTTTGGTGTCTACCGTAAGTACTGATCGAAGAGAATCCCACAGACAAGATTTGCTCGCCTTACTGAACGGGCACTGTTTCTTGTTTGACAACGATTCTCGCGTCCTTGGTATGACCACTGCCGTTACTGACTGCATTCAGACTGATGGTTCCCGTATGATTCAAAAGCGCTGATACCACATGTTTTGGGCCGAGACTAAGATCATTGAGAAAAAGTCCTTGATGTGCCCTGTTAGGTTTGGCCTGGGGATTTGTCTCTCAATCCCTTCTGCACCCAGTCTGACGGACGCTGTCAAGTATTTGAGTGATTATCCAGACCAGGCGGCGGGCAGAGGCGAGTCCCTTCCTTCAAGTGCAGACCCTTTGGTCGTCCCTTCGAGCAGCAGCGTGACTGATGGCCTCGTCGACTCGTCGGGCGACAGGAGGGCTGGCGTGGCCGGCGCCGGAGCTGACAGGGGAGTGGCGCTCCCTTTTGATCCCCAATCACCAAGCCGACCGGCCGACTGCCTATGCTCGTCAGGTATTGTACGTGCTAGCCGGAGGACGAGACGTCGTGTCGTCAAGACGCCGTTAACCCTTCGAGAGAGGCCAACAAAGACAGCATCTTCCTGGAGGAGACCGACGGCTACCGCAAACCACCCCGCTAATTGAGCGAACAAAATCGGCGGACCCTTTGAAGTATGCTGCAGGATCGTGGGAACTCTCGAGTAACGGCACACACACGACGAGGAAGAGCCCTGCTGGCGCCACCACAGTGCAGTGTTCACGTGGACCGTGCATGCTCGCCCCCCTCACCTGTGTGTGCGTGATCGGTGTTCGACTCTGAGAGGAGGAGCCCGACAGGGCATAAAACGACGCGGCAGAGTGCTGGACATCGGGCTCTGAACTATGTAACGTTCAACCACCACGCTCGTGGTTTGTGAAACCACTATCCCTTCTTTTCTGTAAATATGTGTAAATAATCCCATAAACCTCTGTTATGTATCTCGTATCCTCTTGTCAGCGTTCAGTTCCTCCATCCGGATGCCATCACCTGCAACTTCTTTCTTCCCACCTCTTACAACTGGTTGGCAGCGGTGGGATGAACTTCACGACGTGGTGCTGTGCTGTGGTAAGTGCTTGGTCTTTGCTTTGACTTTCCAGGCTTCAATTGTGTGAGTTTATTAGAAGCTGGATTGTGTGTGAATTAGGGAGATTACCTTTTGTGTGTTTTGAGTTGTAGGGATCACCTAATTATGTGTGAAATGCAGGACCAAAGTACAACGGCAATCACGTCGTGGAAGGCAATGCTAAGAGATGAACTTTTGTGGGTGAGTAAGCATATAGGCATTGAAGTAGATGAAAGAATGGGCAGGACAGCGATTTGGAGGCTGATCTCGCAAAAAGCCAGTGAGGACGAGATTAAAAATGCGGTAGAGATTTTTGAAAAACAGGAAATGGAGGCATTGAGACGGAAAATTCAGCCATGCGTAAGTGTAGCTCAAGAGAAGTGCAATGTTCAAACGAGTGAGGTGCAGTTTAGAGCCGCAGAGAAGGCTAGCACAGGTGAACATAGCAGCAGATTCAAAGGCGAATCGAGTTTGAGTGCTGCGAATGATGCTGCGCTAAGTAGAGAGGCCGACAAAGGCCAGAGCGAGTGCGACGAGGTACTGTGCCAGTTAACTGTTAGCGAAACAGCTAGGATAGCTGTAGAAAAGCTGGCACAGACCTCAACTGTGTTCGTCGCGACGGTGGATCTTGCAAATGAGGTCGAAGTAGGCAAGAACACCGGAGAAAGCTCAGGAGAAGCAGCGAAGGTAGAGAATGAGAACAGTGTGGTTGTAGGCAGCTCCCAGCAAGACGAGCGAGAATTTTTGCGGGAAAGCAGCTGCACTGTTTCTGAGAGCGTCGAGCTGTCCGCCGATCTAGAGGTTGGAATAGGTGATTTTCTCGAAAATCATTTAGACGGCGCGGGTTTGACAGCGGACGAATATTGTGCGAGATTCGACAAGCTTGTGATGAAATCGGAAGGCATGGCAACGAGCCGTGAAAAGCGGCGCAGACGAAAAAGACGTCGCAAAGCCGCGAGTGAGACAAGCAGCTCTACACATGTTGAGAAAGGTTCGAAGCCTATAAGCACAGCAAGCAGGACTAGGCATTTTGCGTCAGCGTCAAAGTTCATTTGTATGCGTCTGAACTGCCGGAGGAAAAAAAAAGGGAACAGCGGGTCCTTTGCAAATGAAGTCAAATGGGAGGCGCCAGGTTAGGTGGGTGCGTGAGTACAAAGTTATGACAGGTGAATCGGCGCGACATGGCAACCGTGCTAGGAAATGGAACTGCCAAAGTAATGTGACAGGTGGTGCAGAAGCACCATTGAGCTGTAGAACAACCGATGACGCCACCCGAGGCGAACCTCCTAGTAGTGGGGGAAATGGTCGCAAGCATTGCCGTAAAAGGAAGAAGCGTACACGAGTGGCAAAGTGAAGGGATGAAGGAGGTAGCAATCAGCCGGGCGAACGACGGAAAAGTGGGTTATCGGCCAGTTCGACGGGGAGGCCTTTGTGTCGTGCAGCAAAACGCCAGCGGCGAGGTGGTAGGCCGCAGCGCGCATCCACGCGACGGTATGCGCGGGGGAGATTTAGGGCTTTTCATGGAAAAGAGTGTCGACGTGGTCCTAGAAGAAAGACCACAATAGCTAAAGACCGCTCGGCTAGACCAAAGGGGACACCGTCGCTCTTTCCCTGGCATTGCTCGGGTTCCCTCCGCCAGATTGACAAAAGCCCGCAGAAATCGCGAATGATGCATGACGGCGCTGTTCAGCTCGTAGCACTTACACGACATTGCCTCGCGCGCCCTCGACATCTGCCAAGTCCTCGACCGCCGCGTGTGCGATTGAGATGAGGGACAGCTGTAAGCTGGAGAGAGTGACAAAGGAATTTTCTTAGAAGCAGGTTTGTTTGCTTAATTTTGGTTTTAAAGTCGTGTTCCTTTGTCATCTCCCCAGCTAGTTCGTGTAGCAGCAGGTCTTCCCTTCTAGTTTTTTTAAAAGCATTGTAAGTGTTTTAGTTGTGTTACAGGGAAATGGCCTATGGTTAGGTGTGCGATTGGTGTGCTGACGCTCTTTGGATGAGAGTATGATGTCGTGCTAGGGCGCACAGCAATGTGCGTTCTTTAAAAACATGGGCTGACATGAAACTACATCCAGCAAATGAGCGTTTTAGTACACGAGTTGCATTTCCCTTTGTTATTTTAGTATGTGCTCAGGGATCAGGTGAATTCTTTCGCTGAGCGTTATGTTATATCGAACGTTGAGATTAGAGATGCGTTTTAAGAATTTACACAGTTCGATATCTTGAGAAAATTTACGTTCAGATGAGGGTTTAAGGATACCTAGGTGAGAGAGATATCGCCTATGGTTAGGTGCGTGTTGGTATGCTAGCGCTCTTTGGATGAGAGTAAGATGTCGTGCTAGAGCGCACAGCAAAGTCATGTGCGTTCTTTAAAAACATGGACTGACATGAAACTACATCCAGAAAATGAGCGTGTTAGTACACAAGGTTTACTTCGTTCTGTTGTTTTAGTGATGGCTTATAGGGATCAAATGATCACTTGAGGTGAGGGCGTGGAGTTCGCCAAAATTTGAGGCTAGATACCTTTCTAGGATTGATAAGACGCAGTTTGATTTGATGTGAGAGAGTTTTGTTGGCGTCAGGGTGTCAGAAAAGTAGGTACTCTCGACTACGCCTTGAAAGTATGTCACGAGAGAATGAAAAATGCGCCCAGATAACTTATGTGTAGGGTCTGGCAGAATTCGTGTAAAACCTTTGTATTTGGTTGTCTTTCATGAAATTAGTCACGAAGTCAAATGTAAGTTACAAATTAGTAGTGCGGATGGTAGGAGAAAGCTAGTTTTGAAGTAGTGTGATTACGGTTATATGGGGCCAAATTGTATTTGCCTTTGTGTGCTTTTCTTGCACGGCAATTTGTTCCATTTTTTGGTAAGCATCTCCACGTCCATGATTGTTGTAACTTTGGCGGCACAAAATTGTCTCAAAATTTTTGTACAGGTTTCTTTTTTGTTTGTGTTTCTTGAGAAGCCTGGAGGGTTTTAAGCGGTTCCAATGTGCTTGACTTCGGCATGGTATTGTGTTGTGTGGTTCGCCTTGCTGTTGTCGACCATTGTGAGCTGGTTTGGGAGTTGGTTTCGAGTTCGCAGCTGGAAAGAGAAAAGCCAGGCCATCGTCCTCGTCACCAACCATTCTCTTCGTGCCCAGCGGTTGGGAGCGCTGACCAGCCGAGATTTTCCGGGCGGCGGAGGAGCTGTTAGGTTTGGCCTGGAGATTCGTCTCTCAATCCCTTCGGCACCCAGTCTGACGGACGCTGTCAAGTATTTGAGTGATTATCCAGACCAGGCGGCGGGCAGAGGCGAGTCCCTTCCTTCAAGTGCAGACCCTTTGGTCGTCCCTTCGAGCAGCAGCGTGACTGATGGCCTCGTCGACTCGTCGGGCGACAGGAGGGCTGGCGTGGCCGGCGCCGGAGCTGACAGGGGAGTGGCGCTCCCTTTTGATCCCCAATCACCAAGCCGACCGGCCGACTGCCTATGCTCGTCAGGTATTGTACGTGCTAGCCGGAGGACGAGACGTCGTGTCGTCAAGACGCCGTTAACCCTTCGAGAGAGGCCAACAAAGACAGCATCTTCCTGGAGGAGACCGACGGCCACCGCAAACCACCCCGCTAATTGAGCGAACAAAATCGGCGGACCCTTTGAAGTATGCTGCAGGATCGTGGGAACTCTCGAGTAACGGCACACACACGACGAGGAAGAGCCCTGCTGGCGCCACCACAGTGCAGTGTTCACGTGGACCGTGCATGCTCGCCCCCCTCACCTGTGTGTGCGTGATTGGTGTTCGACTCTGAGAGGAGGAGCCCGACAGGGCATAAAACGACGCGGCAGAGTGCTGAACATCGGGCTCTGAACTATGTAACGTTCAACCACCACGCTCGTGGTTTGTGAAACCACTATCCCTTCTTTTCTGTAAATATGTGTAAATAATCCCATAAACCTCTGTTAGTTTCTCGTATCCTCTTGTCAGCGTTCAGTTCCTCCATCCGGATGCCATCACCTGCAACTTCTTTCTTCCCACCTCTTACAGCCCCGACAGAGCATCATACGTTTATATACGAGTCCCTGGTCCTCTCCCGTTGTTTATTGCAGAAGAAAGATAACGCAGTACGTTTTCGCGTCGATTAAGGTAACAGGTAACATCTCTTTGTTACCTGAAAATAACGCACATAAGTGTTTGCCCTTTGCCATGGGTCGACGACGCACTGGACTTGTTGAATTGCACAGAGTATTAGGGATGAAGCTCCTTAGGGTGTGGGTCTATCCTTCCTCCGTTGTCTTACGCAGCCATTGGGGCACAAAGCCGCTCTAGAAGGGGTGTGTGCCACAGGGAGTGCGAGATGGGAGATAGCGGTACTTGGAGTGTTCACTAGATTGACGTACCGACGTACGCATAGACTGATGGACAGATAGACTAGCAGACGAACGGACGAATGAATGGACATGTGGAGCGGGCATGTGCCACAGGGAATGCAAGATGACGGTACTTGGAGTGTTCACTAGTAGAATGCTCGGACGGATGGGCAAGCAGACTGGACGATGGACGAGATGGACGGATGTGTGGACATATGGACGGATCGAAGCACGAACGAACGGACAGACGGATGGACGAACTCACAGACGGACGCATGAACAGGTGGACGGACGTATGGATGGACGCACGGATGGTCACGTGGAGGAACGGAAGAAAGAACGAACGGACGCCCAGAAGCACAGACAGGCTGACGGACGCTTCACCCCACTCATCATCATTCACTTCGTGGATATGCTGTGATTTTTTCCTAGCCTTGATCTGCGATCGGACTACTGACAAATACCGATGTCCAAATCTGACAAATAGAAGACGTCCTTTGCCGGGTCGAATGGGCTGTACGAACCTAATGTAATGCCCTTCGGGCTTTGTAATGCACCTGCTACATTCGAACAAATGACAAACAGCGTGCTGCGAGGTCTTAAGTGGAAGGCATGCTTATGCTATCTCGACACAACAGTACCGATTTCCGCCACGTTCTGGCAACATCCACAGCGTCTCGAACTCCTAGCCTGGTTTCGCAACATGTACAGCGTATTCAAGTTCTAGCCTGCGTTGCAAAAGCTGGTCTACAGCTGAATACGAAAAATGTACCTTCGCCAGCAAGATGATCAAAGTTCTGGGGAACTCAGTGAGCAAAGAAGAAATTAGACAAGACCCTGGGAAGCTTGCCGCTGTCCTCGAGTTCTCTCGTCCACTGCGTCAGAAACACCTGCGCAGTGTTCTCGCCTTAGCATCTTATTTCCGGCGCTTCATATGTGACTTCGCCGTGCTTGCGTCTCTGCTACATCACCTGCTCACACGTAGCACACCCTTCTTATGGGTGAAGCCTGTGATCGGGTTTTCGTGGCGTTGCAGCAAGCCCTAACATCCGACCCAGTACTGTGCCACTTCGATCCAAGCGCACCAACCATTCTTCACACCGACGCCAGCAGCCATGGACTTGGTGCCGTTCTTCTGCAACGTGACTCAACGCCCGTGAACGAGTCGTCGCCTACGCCAGTCGCACGCTTTCTGCTGCAGAGAACTACACAATAACAGAGCAGGAGTGTCATGCCATTGTTGGGGCAGCACAAAAATTTCGCCCATACCTTCATGGCCACCACTTTACAGTATAGTCACTGACTACTGTAAATGCATTGTGCTGGCTTTCATCGCTAAAGAACCTAGCGGGTTACCTTGGTCACGGGGTGCTTTGCTTGCAAGAGTATGATTTTGATATCGCCTACAGGCCCGAAAAGAAGCATCAAGACGCTGATGCTCCCTATAGTTGCCCATTCCCAAGCCATGAGAAGTCACAATCTCCTCTTCTCTCCACAACTGCTTTACCCATATCAGCAGTCAGTTGTCTAAGTTCCGGCAGCCAAACGGTCCTTGTGTCAAATAAACACCTTCACCTACCTTTATTGCAACTCTATTATAGCACGCTTGGAAGGCACTTTCGCTTCTGCGAATTCCCGACTTCGTCAACAACTTGACCAATTAAAGGTTCACAGTGGTGCCGTACATCGCTACGTTTATCACATCAACGTAAACAAATGGATGCCCGTTGTACCAAGATCACTGCAACGTAAGGTCCTTCAAACTTTCCCACCACTCGTCATCTCGGCTACTACAAAGCGTACGAGAATATAAGATAAAGTAATACTTTTTTGCTTGGTTCATACTTGAAAAAATTGATTTGCTGCACAAGCTTGAAGGAAAACAAGGTAGACAGGAAATTTTTCGAGAATATACGAAGGCACTCCACATGGCCTGACCTTCAGCCGTGGCCAAGTATGTTGCCTCATGTGACCACTGTCAGAGCCACGAGCGACCTACCACAGCTCCATCTGGCCTACTGCAACTTTTTTTTTGTCCGGCTTTTCCTCTCGGAGTCGTCGGTATGGGCTTGTGTGGCCCTATTCCCATAATATACAACGGGAATTGTTGGGTTGTGGCGGCTGTGGACCATCTCACCCACTACGTGAAAACGGCCTCGCTAGAAGCGGGCACTGGCACAGAAGTCGCTGATATTTTTCTGCGCAACATATTTTTACGCCATGGGGTTCAACGAATTCTGCTCTGTGACCACGGTAAAGTCTTTCTTTCCTCTGTTGTTGCCGAGCTTATGCGTGCAACTTGTACTATTCAGAAGACAACTTCTACTTACCATCCATAGACAAACGGCTTGACAGAACGCTTTCTTCACACGCACTCCGACACATGATTGACATGTACATGAACCCGGACCACACAAACCGGGATGCGATTCGGCCGTTCCTGACGTTCGCCAATGATGCATCTGCGCAAAAAACCACCGGCATTTCTCCTTTTTTTCTTGTACGGGACCACTCACCGAGTTTCGCTCTGGACGTCTCGTTTCTTTCGGCTCCGGCAACCTCAGCAGGTCCTTTACGCAAACAATTTCTGCCTCGCCTCACGTTGCCGTTACCTTGCCCGAATCAACACGAGCAATTTTCAAGAAGCTCTGAAGTCACGCTACCACTCGACTAGTTGTGCCATCGCCTTTTCTCCAGAAATAGTTCTTCTTTGGACTCTAGTGCGTCTTCGCGGCTTAAGTGGCGAATTCAGGAGTCGCTTTATTGGCTCCTAGACGGTCATATAGCAAATATCCCCAGTCGATTATCGTGTGGTACCCATGAGGCCTTCTTCGGATCACCGTTGCAGTTGGGCAGAAATCGTGCGGGTCTCACAGTTGAAGCCATATACTGAACGCCAATCTTTACGCTGTCGTGCGGCCAGGTGGTCGCTTCTAGCACGAGGGTGCAGAAAAATCTTGGACAGTGACACACACCCACGATGGAGGATCGGCCAAGAACTGGCAAGTTTCCAGAAAATATTTTTGATTATTTAAATAATTGTCGTCTAGCTTAAGATGAAAGAAGTAGTAATTTAACTAAATGAGTAATTGATCCAAATTTTATGTATTACGAATAGATGAGTAAAAATATAGTAACTCTGGGGTTCATAATTTAGGAATTAGTGTGAGCACAGTTGCTCACTATTCTTTGTCATCTGGACATACCATAATTTGTACATTGTACAACTTTCTCATATATATATATATATATATATATATATATATATATATATATATATATATATATGGGAGTAATAATTCAATGGGCCAGTTAGTCTTCTTGAAGGTATGGGATATGGCACAACGGGAGCGTTGTCAACAAGAATAAATATATTTATTTCCCAACAGTTTCGGAAGGGGTCCTACCTTCATCAGGGGATGAGTTATATATATATATATATATATATATATATATATATATATATATATATATATATATATATATATATATATATATATATATATATACCAACGCTTCGCACCCGATATTTACCCACCCAACCAACGAAAGAAAAATTTCACCATCCTTCTGGGACTGACAGGTGGCGCCATACGTCTGGATGGATTATTTGATTTGAACATATTTTATTTCTGAAAGGATACAGAAAAACGTTCAGCAAACAGTGCTTAAATAACAAAACGAGGCAGCAAACACGTGTTCAGCAAACACGAGGCTTAAATAACAAAAACATTGAAAGAGTTCTGGGTTACGGAGGCACACTTTGATAATGTTGTAAAAGATGTAAATGCGCCCAATCCTGGAATCCGGATGCATACTATTCTCTGGTGGTCCTGCTTATAAAACATAACCTCTGATTGTCTCGGAGCGAGAAGCAGAGCGAATATGTCTGGGACTCCCCAGGTTTGTTGCTATCAATGTACTGTATCAGGAAGCGCGCCTGCCTACACAACTTTGTCGATTTCACATTTTGACAGTACAAGCATTTTGAATATTTTATTGCTTACCGGCAATAAGATGTCAGTATGCTTTTATCACCGACCCAGACACATTTTTTCTTGCTCATAGGCCACGGTTTTACACACCCCAGATAATGTTTGTACGAAAGAAACTACAACGTGTAAATGTGAGCATTAGAAGTACAATTGTGACTAATGACTTGAATTTTAATCTTATAATTGAATATGAAAATACTTTCTCCATAAAATTCAATTTCCAATACTTCAAATCTCTAAATAAAATATTATTAGATTACCTGTTGCATGCAGAAACAAATAATATAATAGCCACACACGCTTCAGGGAGTAATCAAAAGGCAGGTGTAGGCATTGTATATGATTTACTTGACTAGTTTTTCTCAGTGCGACTGCTTAATTTTACTCCAGTTTTTGAAGCTGAGCTCGTGGTGGCTATTTTAGCTCTTCAAAAACTTCCGTCGAATCAAAACAGCGCAGTCATGATGACAGTTTGTGCAGATCTGACAGCTTCAGAGAACTCTCGAACTCTAAGGACATTTCGAACAGTAGAACCGCCACAGTTGAGACGCCTTAGGCTACTGTGGGTTCCAGGACATTGCGCATTAAGAATAAATGAACTGGCTGATTCCTTAGCACGAGCCGCATTTGATGGCCCATTATTGTCCGTTCTGGCAGAAGTTGAGTATATCAGCGCAACAAGATATAGAAAATCAGCAATCTGCACTGATGTGATAGAAACAACCACTATATGCACAATATTGTTACGAATGCTCTTTTTTCACGGTCCCGCTCGTCGACCTCTATTTGCCAATATCCGCTTTTCAGATCTAAGGAGGAGAAAAACTTTGCGGATCGCTACCGATCTAGTGTATCGTCGATACGTGGCAAGGGGTAGACATCTCGTTTAGTTACACTGTTCAGTTTTCTGTAGTCGACGCAGAATCTAAGTGTGTTGTCTTCTTAACGAGCACTACGGGGGACGCCCATGGACTATTCTAAGGCTGGATGACATCATCAGAAAGCATCTCCTCCACTTGCTTCTTGATAATTTCCCGTTCTTTCTGTGACACCCGATATGGATGCTGGCATATAGGCCTCGTGTTGTCTGGCGTTATAATTCTGTGTTTCGTGATTGACGTGCGCTGGACCTTCGAGGCACTTGAAAAGCAATCAGAGAATTCTTTTACCAAGGCGTAAATCTGTTTCTTCTGACTGTCCGGAAGGCTCTGATTGACGGTCACGGATGTGTCGATGTTGCAGGCCACTGGTCGAGTGGTTGATGTTGTTTAGCTGCATAGTTCAGTCGCCATACAGAAGTCGTGTAAATAGGCAATAGCCTTGCCTTGAGCGATGTGTTGAAGCTCATTGGAGAAATTTGTGAGTAGGACATCTGCACGGCCATTCGTCAAGTGAACAAGACCCCTAGCTACGCAGACAACTTTGTTCAAAAACAGCCCTACATTTGTATCCGCTATGCCTTCGCGGTTGTACAATGCATCATTTTCTACGAGCACCATTATACTGCAGCGTGGCGGCACAGTTACGTCATCATGAACAACGCGTAGAGCAGTTAGGCGTCGTTCCTCAGATTCCTCCACAGGTATAGCTCGTTCAGTCGAAAACGACACGCTGGCCCTACGCAGGTTAATTACGACGCCATTAGCTCGCGAAAAATCCATTCCTATAATGAGTTCCCTTGAACATTCTGGCAGCACAATGAAATCGGCCACGTAAATAAAGCCCCGTATTTCAAGTCTTGCAGTGCATCTGCCAAGGGGCGTAATAATGTGACCACCTGCCGTGCGTATCTGCGATCCACTCCACTGTGTCACAACTTTGTTTAGCTTTTTCACCATCTTGTGACTTATCACTGAATAATCAGCACCGGTGTCGACTAAGGCATTCAGCTCCCATACTTCCATTCTCAACCGCAAATCTCAAGTAACGTTTTCGTTGCTGCACCCATCTACCAGAAATACACCGTCATCACCCTCAAACCAAATTGGAGGATCTTCATAACTGACGTTATCAGCGGCCTCACCTCCACAGGTCACTTGCTTCAGTTTTCCGGGAGTGGACTTGGAGAGTGATGACCAGGATGCCTTGAAGGTCTACGTGGGCTGGAGGACCGTAGCGAATAGGCGATGGTGACCGTGACCGGTGTTGGCGTAGAGGTGGCGAGTTCTGGCGCGTTGACAAGTACTCCTCAATCTCCGCTGGTCGTTCGCCGTTTCGGGTGCACGGTGCATACGACGGGAAGCCTCTTAATCCAGCCTGTTGGTAAGGACAGAATCTCTACAGATGACCCGCTTCCCCACAATAAAAACACAGAGGCCTGCGCTCGTGATCACGCCAGACGTCACTTTTCCTGGGCCTACGCTCCACATAGTGATGTGTGCTACGTGCTCCTGGGGGCAGATAGGTAGCTGTTGGTTCCCGTGGACGAGGTGCACTGCGTGCCGCAGGTGGGAGAGGAGTCGTCGCCATCGCAACTGCTGCATTGCTGTGTACCGTGGGTTGTCTGACAACCTCAGAATATGTTCGGATAGGTCGAACCGGCTGCAGCTCACGCTCTGGCTCTCGTATCACCTGCCTCAGTTCGTCACGAACAACGTCCGTAACAGATAGTGCAGTTGAAGTCTGGGGCATATGCAGTCTGCTCAGTTCTTCTCTGATAACTGATCTAATTAGCTCTCGCAGGGCTTCAACGTCGTTTCACACGCCTCCGGAGATTACCTGTGCAGATGCGCAGTTAAGATTCCGGTTGTACTGCCGAGCCTGCTGTTCCAGTGTTTTTTCGATGGCCGTCGCTTCCGAGTAAAACTCAGCAACTGTGCTCGGAGGGTTGCGGACGAGAACGGCGAACAGCTCTCGCTTCACTCCGCGCATTAGATGGCGCACCTTCTTATCCTCAGCCATGTTGTAATCCGCATGCTTGAACAGGCGGACCATGTCCTCAATGTACATAGCAGCATTCTCGTTCGTGAGCTGGTTCCTCGATTGAAGAGCTGCCTCCGCCTTTTCTTTCCGGTGTATGTTCGCGAACGTAGCCACCGCTTGTCGCCGAAATACCTCACAGGTAGACAACGAGGTTTCATGGTTCTCAAACCATGTCTTTGCGAAGTCTTCCAGGCGAAGTATACGCGACGGAGCTTCTCTCTTTCGTCCCATCCATTCAAGCTCGCTACTCTCTCGAACAGGCCCAACCAATCTTCAACATCCTCGTACGAGTCGCCGTGGAAAACTGGCAGCTGCTGCGGTTGGCTAATGAACACTTGTGCCGGTGTTACCTGGCTAGTCATAGTGGTGGCATCCATCGTTTGAATTCCCCTTGGTGTGAAGTGAAGAGGACCGAACTTAGGTGAGTCACCTCGAAGACGTCGACTTGCCCTCTGGTGTACAGGAGTCACTTCCACGGGGTTGATACGCTGGTCGTCGGGGCTACGCTGTCTTCTGCTCGCGGGGCTTCGATTAATAACCCAGCACTTCCACCAGAAATGTAGTGATGCTGACGCCGACAGGTTAAAAAAACAAGCGTCTTTATTAGGGCGAACTTGTGCCCACAATTCTAAAACCTATGGTCGTCAAGTTCGAGTAGCCGAGTGGCACAGATCCGACTATCTTCCTCTTCCTCGTTTTTGTGTAGAGGTCGCCACCCTTCAGTCATTTAGTTCGGCTGCCACTAGCAGGTGGCGCCCCTGAGATTGTATATATTCTGCCCCGAATAAAGTGGGAGGCCCCTTTTCGTTAGCTGAGCAGCTGTCGGGCGTATCTTCTCTCTCCGCTCGTGCTCCGCCACGCTGGCGCGGCACCAGCCACAAGACATGGTGTCAGAAGTGGCTGCGTAACGCCCCCTCATCGCGAACTCGCCCGTACCGCACGACGATGGCCCTCGACGGAGTGGCGCCGAGAAAGCTCAGCCTCAACCTCCAGCCGCCCGCACCGTTCGACATTGTGAACCCGGGAACCTGGCCAGAATGGCTCAGCCGCTACGAGGACTACGCCGTCGTTTTCGGCCTGACTCAAGCATCCGGCGACATGCAGGTACGCTCGTTGTTGTACTGCATGGGGCCGGAGGCCCACCCACTTCTTGAGACGTTCTCGCTCGACACCGCATCACTCGCCTCATTTCAAGCGGTTGCCGCCAGCTTCACCGACCACTTCGTGCATCCGGCGAATGAACTGTACGAGTCGTCACGTTTTCACCGGCGTGTTTAGTTACCCGACGAGAGCGTCGACGCCTACTACGCCGAACTGTGTAGAATGGTGAAGCGGTGCAACTATCTGTCAGCTGAGGTGGAGCAAAGGCTTGTACGGGATAGATTCGTCGTCGGCTTCCGCGACTCGCGCCTTTCGGACCAGCTTTGCCGGAACGCGAAGTTGCCGCTCAAAGAAGCGTGGATGCAGGCCCGTCAATCAGAAGACGCTGACAAAGAACAAACGTTGCCTCAAAACTGCGCAGAGCACTCCCTCGAGCTACACCTCGACGCCGTACGAGATAAGAAGCTCGCCTCTCGCCGCCGCAACTACGATAAGCGGCCTTCGCCTCCGCGGAAAGCAGAGCGCTCCTGCCAGCCGTCAACATGTGAATTCTGCGGCCGCGCGCCACATCCACGTTCTAACTGCCCTGCTCGAAACTCCGTCTGCAACTTCTGCAAAAAGAAAGGACACTTTGCGGAAGTGTGCCGCGCGCGGCAGGCAAAACAGAAGCTCGGCTCCATTCAGCTACACGCTGTCGGGACGCCCGCCGCGGCAAAGTTCGTCGACATCACCATTGACAACTACACAGCGCAGTTCAAGGTCGATTCTGGAGCCGAGGTGTCCGCCATTCCGAGCGACTTCCCTGCATTGCCGGCCAAGCTCGACCCCGTCAACAGCCTGCTCACCGGACCTGGCGGTCAGCCGCAGCCCGTGCTGGGTTCGTACATGGCGAGACTTCGGTGGCACGGGAAAATGAGCTCTCAGCGCTTGTACGTGATCCAGTCTCTCACCGTACCTCTTCTTGGACTGCCGGCGCTTCAAGCTCTGGAAGTTGTAAAGTTTCTCGACGAACTTCAGACTCCGAAAGCAACATTGCGTGCTGAGCTCTTCCAGGGATTGGGCACCCTCAAGGACGAGTACACTATCCTTCTGAGACCTGACGCCGTACCCTTCTCCCTAAGTGTGCCTCGCAGGATTCCCATCCCGCTACGCGAGGTCGTCCGTCACGAGCTTGACAAACTGGAGGAAGGAGGCGTGATCCACAGGGTCGACAACCCAACCCCGTGGTGCTCTGGTCTCGTTGTAGTACGGAAAGCCGATGGTTCCTACCGGCATGCGTCGACTTGACTCAGCTGAACAAGGTTGTCCTTCGGGAACGCCACATCCTACCAACTGTAGAGCAAGTCCTTGGCCTCCTTGGCGACGCAACAGTTTTCTCCAAGCTGGATGCGACAGCCAGTTTTCATCAGGTAAAAGTATCTGCAGACTCCCAAGAGCTCACAACGTTCATCACCCCATTTGGCCGATACTGCTTCTGCCGGCTCCCCTTTGGCATCACCTCCACGCCGGAGTACTTCCAAAAACAGATGGCCAGGATCCTGGAGGGCCAGGAAGGAGTCGCAAGTATGATAGACGACATTCTGGTCTTTGGGCGCACCCGCGAGGAGCACGATGCCAGACTGAGCCAGGTGCTGTCTCGCCTTGCAAAAGCAGGCCTCACGTTGAACCAAGACAAGTGTCGTTTTGGTGTCTCCGAAGTCTCCTTCCTAGGAGTCATCGTTTCAGCACAAGGCATCAGGCCAAGTCCAGACAAGGTCGAAGCAATCAAAGCCATGGAGGCTCCAACCGACATCGCAGGTGTCCGGCGACTGCTTGGAATGGTGAACCATCTTGCCTGGTTTTTGCCTTGCATCTCAGAGGTCACAGCTCCCATCAGAGCACTTCTAAACAAGTCTGCGACTTGGGTGTGGCAGCATGAACAAAATGCTGCATTCGAGAAAATCAAGGAACTCCTGACATCAGACCGTTGCATGGCCAAGTACCATCCATCATACGCCACCACAGTTTCGGCTGACGCAAGCTCATTCGGACTGGGCGCAGTCTTGCTGCAGACACAGCCCTCTGGAGAGCGCCACTCAGTTGCGTTTGCTTCGAGATCAATGACCCAGACAGAGCAGCGTTACAGCCAGACAGAAAAGGAAGCATTGGCAACAACATGGGCTATCCAACGGTTTGACGAATTCGTCCGCGGCATCACTTTCGATGTTGAGACAGATCATCTACCACTCGTTTCTCTCTTCGGCAAGATGGAGCTGGACATGCTGCCGCCTCGCATACAGAGGCTCAGGTTAAAGACCATGCGATACCAGTTCCGAATGCTACACGTGCCAGGAAAGCTGTTAGCTACGGCAGATACCTTGTCACGCATCACCCAAAAGTCGTCCCTCCCCCTGGACACAGTGGAATTGTTTGCAGCTCAAGTGGTCAGCGGCATGTCAGAAGCCTTGCCACTAAGCCCAGAGGACGTGCGACAAGCACAAGAGTCCGATGGCGAATGCAGAGCCCTCACCTCCTTCTGCCAGAATGGTTGGCCACAGAAGTGCAAACTGCCACTGCACCTCTCCCAGTATGCCTCAGCAGCAGATGAGCTCTCTGTCTGCGACGGTGTTCTACTGAAAGGCGCCAGGATGGTCATCCCGCATTCTCTTCGGCCGGCTGTTTTGACGCTGTTGCACGAAGGACACCAAGGCATCAACAGGACGAAAGCTCTCGCTTGAGAGTCCATTTGGTGGCCTGGCATTTCGGCAGACATTACCTCTCTGGTAACTGCGAGCAATGTGCTTCCACTCGGGTGAACCTTGCGGAGCCCCTGGTCTCCAGGGTCCTACCTGGACGTCCCTGGGAACTTGTCGGCGTAGACCTGTTCCACCTCCGCAGCCAGACATTCATCTTGGTGGTGGACTACCACTCCAGGTACCCTGAAGTTGTAACCTTGCGGAGCAGAAGGGCTCAGGCAGTCATCGACGTTCTCAAAAGCATCTTTGCCCGGCATGGGATTCCGCGAGAAATCAGATCAGACAACGGTCCACCGTTCTCTTCACGCGAGTTTGCAGCATTGGCGGCATCTTACGGCTTCGACCACGTCCCCAGCAGCCCGCACTATGCGCAATCGAACGGAGAGGCGGAGAGAATGGTCAGGACCATCAAGGAGTTGTTTCGCAAAGCAACAGACCCTAATCTGGCCTTGCTCAGCTACCGGGACACCCCCGGAGTCGATGGCTTCAGCCCGGCCCAGCTCTTGATGGGACGACAACTCCGAACCAAAGTGCCGAAACAGGACTCCCAGTTATGTCCTCACTGGCCGTTGAGGAAAGACGTGAGGAGAAAAGATGCAGCCTACAAGCAGAAACAGGCCGCTGACTTTAACAGGCATCATAGAGCTCAAGATCTGTCATCGCTCCGAACAGGCCAGTGTGTCTGGGTACCACCTGATCAGGTCAAAGCTACAGTGCTTAGCCCAGCACGCCGACCACGAAGTTATGTCGTAGAAACGGAGCAGGGTGGCGTCCTACAGCGCAACCGGCGTCACCTAGTGCCTTTTGCACCTCCTGCGCCAAGGGTGGAACCACCGCCGTCTGAGGAGCAGGAGCCACAGCGAACACTGCCCCCTCTGGAACCCCAGCGAACTACTATAGTGCAACCACCCGATTCCCTTGGACTGACCCCTGCAGACAGTGACCGCAGTGATGGTGTGACACGAAAACGTAGTGGCCGCCGTGTTGTGCCTCCGAACTTGTGACTTGCAGTGTCTGGCGTCCTCCGTCTTCCGTCTGGTCTTTAAGGGGGGAGATGTAGAGGTCGCCACCCTTCAGTCATTTAGTTCGGCTGCCACTAGCAGGTGGTGCCCCTGAGATTGTATATATTCTGCCCCGAATAAAGTGGGAGGCCCCTTTTCGTTAGCTGAGCAGCTGTCGGGCGTATCTTCTCTCTCCGCTCGTGCTCCGCCACGCTGGCGCGGCACCAGCCACAAGACAGTTGGAGCGTACGAACGCGTGGCGCATGCCAGCCAAGCCGGGTCTTGCTGGTGCTGGTGCCACGATGATTGTGGCGGGCTACTTGAATGTGGCGAACCTGTCGCAGCAATATATAACCACACCAAGTTTCCATGGCGACCCCAGTGGAGCCAGTCCAGATAGCTCGAAGCTTTGATTACTAGGTTTTGATGCTGTATGCTTCCTCTAAATCTATACTTACTCAGAGCTGGTCTGGTGATATCACCCCTCTATGCATTCTGCACAGAAATAGAATAAATTGAGAATTATCTTTTTTCTTGTCGCCGATACTTTATACTTAGAAAAAGACTTCTAGAGAAAAAAAAAAGACTTGGTGTCTCAGTTTCGTGACATTGCCACCGGGACGCTTTCAATGCCGTTTGCGATTTTATTCTGGCATCCAAACGTATCTCACTATAATCCCCAATCTAATAATTAATATTGATTATAATAAAAAGTGTTTTAACATTGATTCTGAATGGTTAGGTGAAGTAAACGCAGCTGTGTGGTCATTTGAACAGCTAAAGTATCAAAATATCTCAAATTGCCGTTTCTATTACCCCCCTTTTCCTCTCTTTTTCTGTGGTTTTCCATACATTAGTTACATTTTAATATAATCTCATTCTTACACATAGTTGTAATGCTCACAGAAAAAGCACCCTACGCTCTTTTGGCACATCCTCCTGAGTGGGTATGAGCCATAATTTCAAGGAGTCAAACAAACAAACACTCAGCTCAGTCAGGCCTCAGTGAGTGCTCGTGTACACACTATAACCCAGCCAGTGCTCTTCCTCTTCCTAGCACTTCCTCAAGTTGTGCTATTTCTTGGCTTCCAGGAAGAAAGGTAACAAATCAAGTGCGCGTCTGATTATAATGCCTCACTTTAACTTAATTATATCCCCTTGAGCGCAAATTATGCTGCTCTGTCCGCAAATGCGCCTAATCGCACGGCATGATTGCAAGGCATGCAGTATTACATTCCACGATAGATAATACACAAGTGTATTGTTTTGTGTGAGATTAAGTAGTTAATTTTACTTGTCATGCCGCTAAATAACTGATTATTTTGTAATAAGCCAGCTGCAATTCTTACACAAAAGGAATCAAATATTAGTCCACTTTGCATCTCGCGGATGTCGATTTGAAGCGAAGAAAAAAAAGAGCTAACGTTGGTTCTCGTACGCGGCCCGTCCAATGATTGTCAAGCATGGTAGCGTCTGCCGCAAAGTGATCCTGTGCAGCGATGCGCAACATAATGAAGATCAATGGCTGCTATCTCGGAAAGCCTTGCAAGAATGTCCACACTGAGTTTAAAGCAATTCGATGAAATACGTGGTGCGTGATGTACCTCTATGGTTGATGTGTACAACCTTTTAAAGGGATTATCGTCATGGTACATTCGTTGCTTTCTTCGTACGGAAAACATCGTGTTTATTCAATGCCCCGACAGTGCCTTAGACAGCTCACCGATGGCGGCGTGAAGTAGCTGTAGCCGATGTCATCACCCGATGCCAACTCCTGGTAGACGCCGAAGAAGTCCGGAGACATGGCGGGGCTCACCGTGCTTGCCGTGGTTGTCGTCCACGTTGCTGCCATTTCGCTGCTGCGGCGGCCAGCACCTGCACAGTAGGTGAGCACGTGCTTCAGTCACACACTCTGAAGCCTCGCGCGTACTATCAGTCAAACAGCCGGAGTTACGTGTGCACATAATTAGAATACAATGCATCTCAGTGCCTTCTTCACCACTGACTTAACGAGGAGTACGATGACGTCTCGAACGATGGCCATAACATTCGACAGCTGTCTAAATTCCTAGTCAACGTACAGATTATACATCGCCTACGTCTAACCTTCATACTCGGGAGGAAACCAATTATTTCAATAATGCGTACAGTCGACAACAACATAAAAGAAAACGTTGAGTTCATGTTCGAAAATTCGTACTTGCTAACAGCATTTGCAGAAGAAAAATTATTCATAGCACGGAATGTTCAAACGAAAATACACGTGTTGCGAACCAATGCATCTAATTTTTACGCGCACATAACGAGTGATCACCACTTAAGTACGAACTTGACGTTGTGTCTAATGATTTGTCACAAGTTTACATTTTCTGGGACACTCTTAAAATAGTGCTTCCGCAGTGTAATGCCTTTCGTTTCGCAGATAAAGTCCCATGCAATTTAATACTTATTAATAGTTAAGTTTTATCGTCCCAAAGTCACCATATAACTATGAGATACGCCGTAGTGAGGGGTTCAGGAAATTTAGACCACCTGGGGTTCTTTAGCGCGTGCCCAAATCTAAGCACATGGTCTCCACGCATTCTCGACTCCATCGAAAATACGGCAGCCGCGGCCGGGATTCGATTCCGTGACATGCGAGTCAGTAGCCGAGAGCCTTAGCCACTAGACCACCGTGGCTGGTTGCATGGACTGTACCAATTGAATGTGATGCCGTTTGGCCTTTGCAACGCCCCCACCATCTTTGAACGATTCATCAATGCATGCAACGCCCCCACCATCTTTGAACTCCGTCCTTCATGGTCTTAAATGGGAGGCGTGCTTATGCTACTTGGATAACGTCATCATTTTTAGGCGTATCTTCGAAGAGCATAACTTCTGTTGAGCCTTGTTTTAGACTCTGTAGGAAAGGTTGGCTTCATTTTGAACTCTAAGGAAAGCCGTTTTGGTGAACGACAAGCATTAGTTCTCTCTCACCTAGCTGACAAAGATGGGGTCAGACCAAAATCGAAGCAGTCAGCACGTTTAAACCACCGTGGACACTAAAGGAACTTCGCCGCTCCTTGGCATTATGTTCCTACTTTCGTCGTTGTGTGTACAGAGTCGCGGTCGTTGTACACTCATTGACGAGCTTGTTGCGAAAAGACCGCCCATTTGAGTGGACCCCTGAATGTGATGCCGCATTTTCTGAACCGAAGGTTTTACTGACTAGAGAACCCATTCTTCGTCATTTCGATGTATCTGCTCCTGCTAAAGTGCTGAGTGATGCAAATGGAATCGACATCGGAGGTGTTCTTGTTCAGCACCTCAATGATGCAAAGAATGTTGTTGCTTATACAAGTCGATCTCTAAACAAGGCTGAAATGAATTGTGCGGTGACAGAGCAAGAATGTTTAGCGACTGTATTCGCCATTCAGAAGTTTTGTTGTTACCGCTACGGCCATCCGTTTACAATTGTGATAGACCATCATTCATTATGTTGGCTGGTTACTCTCCGAGACGCTTCTGACCGCCTTGCACGATGGCCTTTACGCCTCCAAGAATTTAACTTTAGCATTTCGGACAGAACTGGAAGACGTCATTCGGATGCTGATTGCCCTTCTCGCCTACCTAGGACCACGACAGAATACAGCGCAGATACCTTCAACATCTGTTTTTCTTCGGTCTCTCACACGTTTCCTGACGCGAAGATTGCCAAACAGGAACAATCAAATGAGTCATCTTTAGACCTCTTTGTTTGCTGACGCCCGCAGTCTCTAAGGTAGCGGTTGCTTTCGGCTTCGTGATAGACTGTTGTGCAAGACTAATTAATCAGCAAACGGCGCACGTTATTTACTGCTGGTAGTCTTCGATGCGACGTTCTCGGTACTATGCACGATAATCCAACGTCAGGCATCTTGGGTTCATTCACACCTTTCATCAAACAGAGCAGAGGTTTTACTGGCCTCGAAAGCGAGATTTTGCGAAGTAATACGTCTTGAGCTGCGAAAAGTGCCAGCGTCACAAATAACCGACCAGTTCCCCGCACGGCCTTTTTTTACCCCGCAAAGCCACCTACTACGCCTTTCGAGCAGGTTGGCATCGACCTATTGGGCCCGTTTGCGCGATCTTCCAACAAAAGCGACTGGATAATACTGTACGTCGACCACCTCACAAGATATGCCGAAACCGCTGCGATACCATCTTACATAGATGACAGCGCCCCTGCCGCTTTGTTACACACTGTAGTTCTTCGCAATGGCTTACCTAAAGTGATAATTAGTGACCGTGGTCACCAATGCATCGCAGAAGCTATGGAAGAATCGCTTCGCCGCAACACTTCGACGTTCAGACAGTCGAAACGATATCATCTTCAGATGAATGGCCTTGTAAAACGTACAAATCGAACTCTTACTAACATGCTCGCTATGTATGTCTCATCCAATCACGAGAGCTTGGATGAGATCTACCGTTTATTACCTATGCACACAATAGAGCGAATTACGAAACCATGGAGTTCACGCCCTTCTACCTGTTCTGCGCTTGATTAACGCGCAGCTTCCTTCATATGAGCCTTCTATTTATGTTCTATGCCGATCAGTCCGTAGCCGAAACACTGTGCCGGGCTGAAGAATCCCGTCAAATTGCTCCCCTGCGCATACTGGCATCACAAGATCGCTCCAAGCAGCAGTACAAACAACGCCATGGTGCCATTAAATTCCACGAAAGTGAATTCATAAAATTAGGGGACCCCCCCCGCCCTATGGGAACGTGGTTTATGCCAGAAGTTTTTTCCACAGTATACATGCCCCTTCATCATTGTAGATCACTTGAGTGAATTGACGTACGTTGTGGCGTGTTTGTCGACCCCTCGTCGTTGATAAACTCGAGCGAAGTTGGTGCACGTGGGTAACCTCAAGAAGTTTGATCCCTCCAATGACTTGGACTCAGCCAGTGGGCTTCGTCTGTGAACAGGGGACTGTTACGGCATGAGCCGGGCTGTGGTGTGTGCCGGGGAGGTGGAAGAGAAAGACAAGGTTGTCTGGTGCGGCCTGAGGGCTCCATCTTTACTGCGATTGCCCACTCTCATCCTCATCCTGTAAGTAAACCCAGTCATCGTGTAAAACATAGTTGGCGCAAACTTTAAAGAACACAAAAGAAGAGACACGAAAAAGCACTTTTCCATGTATCTTCTTTGGTATTCTTTAAAATTTGCGCCAACGATTTTTCACACAGCTATGCACAAACTAACCCGACAGCACACGTTACTGAAGCCCAGTCACCCTAACAACATATATATATATATATATATATATATATATATATATATATATATATATATATATTAATATATTGTTACGTCTACGAGGGGTTTATTCGAAGCAGACGTAACGGTCGACTCGACGGTATACCGCAGTGAACGCGAAGCAGCGAGCTCTTGCCACCAACCGAACGTCCTCTTCTTCTGCTACCACCATGTTCCCCGCTACACAGGTGCACATACCTAAATTACACATGTGGTAACACTTCCCTCCGCGCAGACGAAGCCCGCTGGGCGAGTCAAACAGTCTCTCGAGGAACAAAGCGCTTCAAACGTGCAACATGGACAAGTTCAGTTTTTGCAGACCGTCGGCCGTTTGAATGGAGGCGCGCTATGCGGTAAACTAAATCACTGATACGGTCTACAACAAGATAAGGTCCCGTATAGTGCGATAGCAGTTTTTCGCTCAAACCGCGTTTTCTGGTTGGTGTCCACAGCAACACTAGGTCGCCGCGATTGTACGTCACGTGTCGGCGTCGGCGGTCAAAATGTGCCTTCGAGCGATCTTGCGAAGCAAGAGTGCGCAAATAAGCAAGGCGTCTAGCTTCTTCTGCCCGACAGATGATCTCGGATATGCAAGGATCATGGTGGTCCAAACACCGGAAGATGGTATTCAGGGTATGACGAGGTGGTCGAGCATATAGAAGAAAGAAAGGACTGTAGCCGGTAGTTTCATGCTGAGCGGTGTTGAATGCATATGTGATAAAGGGTAGAATACTATCCCAGTCCTTGTGATCGGATGCAACATACATAGACAGCATGTTCGAGAGAGTTCTGTTTGTTCGTTCAGTTAGACCGTTCGTTTGGGGATGGTATGGCGTAGAGTGCCGAAACCTTGAAGCACAGACACGAAGCATCTCTTCCATCACGTCTGCTGTGAATTGTCGGCCACGGTCACTGATTATGATTTTGGGAGGTCCATGTCGAAGAATTACAAAACGTAGCATGAAAGAAGACACATCGGCTGCAGTTGCCGATGGTATGGCAGCTGTCTCGCAGTACCGTGTTAAATGGTCGGTGCAAACGACTATCCAGCGATTTCCATCAGAAGACCGGGGAAAGGGTCCAAGGAGGTCAATCCCGACTTGCTCGAATGGAGTTCTAGGGGGCGGCACCGGATGTAATTGCCCAAAAGGAGCACTTGTTGGGCGCTTATGACGTTGGCACTCGTTACAGCTAGACACGTACTGTTCCGTCGTCTGGCGCATTTTGGGCCAGTAGAATCTTTCTTGAAGACGGCACAGAGCTTTTGCTGTGCCTAGATGACCGGTTGTTGGGTCATCATGCATAGCCTGCAAAACATAAACGCGAAGACTCTTCGGAACAACCAGAAGATATCGTGAGCCGGTGTTGGTGTAGTTCTTTTTGTAAACTAGCCCGTCTCGGATGCAGAAGCGCGTAGGCGATGATTTTGGTTTGGTAGCAAGAAGCTGTTGTATGATGCTGTCCCTTTGTTGCTCATCCTTAAAGGTCTTGTTATCGGGAAAAGGTTGGTCGAGTGATGCAATGTAGGTATCGAAGGTGTCCGCGTCACATTCCATCGTTGGAAGCGGTAGTCGCGAAAGACAATCTGTGTCAGCGTGACGTCGGCCGCTTTTATAGGAAACGGTGAAGTCATATCCTTGTAGACGAAGTGCCCAGCGCGCAAGCCGACCAGATGGGTCACGCAGGTTGACCAACCAGCAGAGAGAATGATGGACTGTCACGACGGTAAAGGGGCGTCCGTACAGGTAGGACCGGAAGCGCTGCACTGCGAAGATTACTGCAAGGCATTCTTGCTCTGTGACAGTGTAGTTACGCTCGGACTTGCTGAGCGAGCGACTTACATACGCTACGACGTGTTCTCGATTATCCAAGCGTTGAACCAGGACAGCACCTACACCAATACCGCTGGCGTCTGTATGAATCTCAGTGGGAGCGAGAGGATTGAAGTGTCGAAGAATCGGATGGGACGTCAAAAGAAACTTCAACTCTGAAAAAGCAGACTCGCATTCCGGGGTCCAGTCAAACTGCGCCCCTTTCTGAAGCAGACACGTGAGCGGGTATGCGATATTGGCAAAGCCAGGAATGAATCGGCGAAAGTATGAACAAAGCCCCAAAAAGCTGCGCAATTCTTTCACCGAGCTTGGCTGCTTAAATGCCTCCACTGCGGCCGTCTTGGCGGGATCCGGTCGTATGCCTTCTTTGTTTACTAAGTGTCCAAGGACAAGTGTTTGGCGCTCTCCAAAACGACATTTCTTTGAGTTGAGCACCAAGCGTGCTTTGCTTAGGCAGTCCAGTACGAGGTCAAGGCGTGTGTTGTGCTCACAAAAAGTGCGCCCAAAAATTACAACGTCGTCCAAGTAACACATACACACTTCCCACTTCAATCCACGCAGAATGTTGTCCATTAATCGCTCAAAAGTTACGGGCGCGTTGCAGAGTCCGAACGGCATCACATTGAATTCAAATAGCCGATCTGTTGTAACAAATGCCGTTTTCTCCTTGTCTTCCTCGTGCATTGGAATCTGCCAGTAGCCTGACCTCAGATCCACAGACGAAAAGTAAGAGGCCGATGATAGACAGTCGATAGCATCATCAATCCGCGGGAGTGGGTATACGTCTTTTTTAGTGATGGCGTTGAGACGGCGGTAGCCAACACAAAATCGCCATGTCCCATCCTTCTTCTTCACTAGAATTACTGGAGCGGCCCACGGACTACATGATTCTTGAATTACATTTTGCTTGAGCATCTCGCAAACCTGTTCGTTGATCAGTGCGCGTTCCGAAGGCGATACACGATATGGTTTCTGTCGGAGAGGTCTGTGAGATGTCGTGTCGACTCGGTGCTTTATACGAGAAGCAGGGAATGATGGTGAATCATGCTGAGCGAAATCAAAAATACCGGCATGTTTGCGCAGAATACTCGCCAGTTCATTACGTTCCTTGGTGCTGAGTGACTTATCAATCGTAGCCAAAATGGTGGTGTCCCTGGCGTGCAGATTATCGCAAGGGCTCTTATCCGGGGAATCATTGCTTTCTGCGAGAATGGCAAGCGAGAAGACTTGGTGTTCACGAATCTCTGCAAGTTTCAGACCCTTCGGCAGCACTGTAGGTTCATTAGAGCAGTTAATCGCCCATAAATCAGTACGTCCTTGCATAACCGATAATGTACAGTAGGATATTAAAACTGTCTTCTTTATGCAACTGAGATGCACGGGCTCCACAGTTGCGTCAAATGTTTTCTCGCTTGCAGGTGAACAGGCAACAGGGACACATTTTGCAGACAACGGCGGCAAAATTGTGTCCACAGACACGCAAAGAGCACTTTCTTGAGAGGGCGAGTTTTTCATAAACGAAACTGGGATATCAGAATCTACTGTAATTTGTCCTGTGCGGCAATCAACAGTAGCACCACATAGCTTCAAGAAATCGAGTCCCAGAATGACGTCATGCGTAGTATGAGGGAGAACAGCAAACTCCGCGACAAAGTTCTGGCATGCCAAACTAACAGTCACAGTGCAGACACCAACAGGTTGTAACACCTCTCCGCTCACTCCACGAAACGTATCAGGACGGTTTCAACGAAACATAACCTTTCGTCCAAGAAGGCGGGTGAAAACTAAACTCATCACTGACACGCTTGCACCTGTGTCCACCAACGCCATCGTCGGTACACCATCGATAAGCACTCGAACCTTATTTCTAAACATGGAAGCTAACGGAGGTATATCTGTTGAAATCGAAGACTGTCCGGCGACCTCCCCTCCAACGGCCGCGCCGGCTAGTTTTCCGTAGGAGGCGAGGAGTGGCGGCGCCGAGGAGACGGTGATCGGTTGGCGCGAGGGGCAGGTGGTGGTGTCAGACTGCGGTCAGAGGCCGGAGATTGGTTTCGTAGCGGTCCTGGGATCTCGTAAGACGCGCTTCCCGGGAATGTCGGTACTCGGGTAATGCCAGAACGGTTAAATCTCGGTGATCGGTCGTACCTTGGTGGCTGCCGGTAGTTGCAATACCTGGCAATGTGTTCTTCGAAGCCACAGTTGTAGCAGACTGGTAGAGGACGCTCGCTGAACCAATGCTGAGACCGCTCAGCTGTGAAGGGTCGGTGACGAGCTTGCTGAGCGGGGGCTGCCCACCTCTGTGTGGCGGGGCCGTGCCGAAGGCGTTGGCCATATCGCTGGTCGGCCGCGAATGAGTCACGACGTGGCCTCGGATTTCCAGTTTCGCTGATGTCTGCCACACATACCGATGGTGGCAAAGGAGCTGATGGTGCCGCCGTGTAGTAGGGTGGATTGGTAAGTGGATGAGGAATGGTTTCGTCAACCCTACCACCTTGTCGCTGCAGCTCTTCACGCACAATTGCCCGAATAGTAGCCGCAAGGTCGGTGGGCGGGCTCACGTCGACGCTGGCAACCGTTGTCACATTTGCCAGCCTACCAAATTTTGGGGCGATGCGACGAGTCTTCAATTTTTCAAACGTGCGGCAGTGATGTTGGACGTCGGAGGCAGAGGTGAGGTCATCCCTGCCTATCAGAAAATTGTAAACGTCTTCCGCTATGCCTTTCAATAGGTGTCCAACCCTGTCTTCTTCAGACATCTGCGGGTTTATAATCTTGCAAAGCTTAAGGACATCCTCTATAAAAGCAGTGCAAGTTTCTCCAGGAGTCTGGGCTCTTCCAGCAAGAGTCCGCTCCGCGCTTTTCTTTTTTGAGTCGGAGTCACCAAAACACTTCTTGAGTTCTTGAGCAAAAAGAGCCCATGTTGTCAAGGACTCTTCGTGGTTTTCATACCACATGAGTGCAGTGTCCGTGAGAAACAGCGCGACGTTTTCTAGCTGATCAATAGAGTTACAGTGGTTGTACCGGCTCACCCTTTTGTAGTGCGTTAGCCACGCGTCCACATCTTCTCCTGCCATTCCCGCGAACGGGCGGGGTTCCATGTAGTGATGCCTAGGTGTAGCCAGTGTGGATTGGCGCGAAGTTGAGGCGGTTGATTCCTGACCTTCGCTCTGGGCCATGACGACTGTTGTCGGCGGCAGACCGGCAAGACGACGGCTCCGGCGAACTCCGAACAGCCGTGGCTCCGTGGTACGTCGACGTGTCGTACCCCGCACCTCCACCACTCTGTTACGTCTACGAGGGGTTTATTCGAAGCAGACGTAACGGTCGACTCGACGGTATACCGCAGTGAACGCGAAGCAGCGAGCTCTTGCCACCAACCGAACGTCCTCTTCTTCTGCTACCACCATGTTCCCCGCTACACAGGTGCACATACCTAAATTACACATGTGGTAACAATATATATATATTATAATGAGGCGTTTTAGAGTTGCACTCTTTTATAAAACAGGAGAGCGGTCACGACACGTTAAGTGGTAATGGCGGAACCAGCCTGAGTCGCCAGCCAACCAAACGTCGTCTTCTTCACCGACTGAGTCATACCCCCTGCCCTTCTGAGTAGCATTCATCTTCTTCACTACATTTTCCTCCCCTCCGGAAAAGAGCCATCCTGGCGACTCATGGGCAGGAGACAATAGAGGGATCGTAATATGGTTTTAGGCGGTCTATGTGGACGGTCTCACGTCCACGGCGTCGTTGATCATGGGGCTGTTCAAGCGGCTCCACGATGTAATTGACGGGTGAAGTTTGTTTAACCACACGGTAAGGTCCGTCATACTTGTACATCAGTTTCGTTGAGAGACCAGGGCTGGTTGAAGGGATGCGAAGCCAGACAAGGTCATCCGATGCATAAGAAGCCGGAGGCGTCGGGCTATCGCGGTGGTGTTTCTGGCGTTGCTGTTCAGCACTTGTGAAGGAGCGGGCAAGCTGACGACACTCTTCCGCGTATTTAGCAGCTTGTGACATCGTCGTCGACTCAGCAACATCCGGGTGGTAAGGAAGGATGGTGTCTAGCGTGCAAGAGGGCTCGCGACCATAAAGGAGGAAATATGGCGAGAAACCAGTGATTGTCTGGACAGCAGTATTATGCGCGTAGGTTACAAAAGGGAGAATACTGTCCCAATTGGTGTGATCGGTTGCGACGTACATCGACAGCATATCTCCTAATGTACGGTTGAATCTTTCTGTAATGCCATTTGTTTGAGGATGATACGCGGTGGTGGTGCGATGAATGACTTGGCATTCCTTTAGAAGCGATTCGACAGCGTCCGACAAAAACACACGCCCTCGGTCACTCAGGAGTTCACGTGGTGCACCGTGACGTAAAATGATCTGATGCAGTATGAAACGACCGACGTCGCTGGCTGACGCAGAAGAAAGTGGTGAAGTTTCTGCGTAGCGCGTAAGGTGATCGATAGCGACGATTACCCAGCGATTTCCAGCCGGTGTAATCGGAAGAGGTCCATACAGATCAATACCAACACGGTCAAACGGTCGGGCAGGACAAGGTAAGGGTTGTAGTGGAGCTGGAGAAGTTGGAGTGGGATTCTTCCGGCGTTGACAAGCGAGACAGGAACGTACGTAGCGACGGACGAAGCGATACATTCCACGCCAGTAGTAGCGGTGGGACAGGCGGGTGTAGGTTTTTAACACTCCAGCATGGGCGCATTGTGGGTCGGCGTGAAAGGAGGCGCATATGTCTGAGCGGAGACTTCTGGGAATGACTAGAAGCCATTGGCGTCCTTCGGAGAGATAATTACGTCTGTATAGCAAACCATCTCGGATAACAAAGTGCTGTATTTGACGGCGCATACCTCTAGGGATATTTTGTGAGGGAGTTCGATTCAACAAGTTGATAAGTGAAGCGATCCATGGATCTTTTCGTTGCTCCTGTCGCATGTCACTGACACTAAGTGCAGATACGTCGGGGGCAGGCGAAGACGGCGGCTTGTCACTACATCGCAGAGGTGATCGGGACAACGCGTCTGCGTCGGAATGTTTTCGGCCAGATCGGTAAACGACGTGGATGTCGTACTCTTGTAGCCGAAGCGCCCAACGGGCAAGCCGGCTGGTGGGATCTTTTAACGAGGAGAGCCAACATAATGCATGATGATCTGTAACCACGCTGAATGGGCGCCCGTAAAGATATGATCGAAACTTGCCTATGGCCCATATGATGGCTAGACACTCTTTTTCGGTGACTGAATAGTTGGCTTCTGCTTTTGTGAGTGCACGGCTGGCGTAAGAGACGACGTACTCATCAAATCCAGGTTTACGCTGCGCGAGCACAGCACCGAGGCCAACTCCGCTAGCATCCGTGTGTATTTCCGTCGGGGCAAGAGGATCAAAATGTCGCAGTATAGGAGGTGACGTAAGAAGGTGGCGGAGTGTGGCAAATGCATCATCACAAGCTGATGACCAACTAGAAAGGTCTTTGTTGCCGGCAAGAAGGTCAGTCAAGGGCGATATGATGGAGGCGAAGTTGCGAATAAAACGACGAAAATATGAACATAAACCGAGGAAGCTGCGAAGTTCTTTTAAGGTCTTCGGCTTGGGAAATTCGGCAACGGCACGGAGTTCCGTCGGATCCGGAAGAATGCCATCTCTAGATACAACATGGCCCAAAATTAGGAGTTGTGGAGCGCCGAAGCAGCACTTCTTCAAGTTGAGCTGTAGACCGGCGGCGGTGAGGCAAGTAAGCACTGTCTCGAGCCGCTGAAGATGCGTTGAAAAGTCGCTTGAAAATATTACAACATCGTCTAAATAGCACAGACATGTCTGCCATTTCAGGCCACGGAGGATGTTGTCAATCATGCGCTCGAAAGTGGCAGGCGCATTGCAGAGCCCAAATGGCATTACGTTAAATTCATATAAGCCATCAGGGGTAACAAAAGCCGTCTTGGGGCGATCAGCCTCAGCCATGGGAACCTGCCAATAACCTGAACGCAGATCTAGTAACGAGAAGAACTCCGCGCCTTGTAAGCAGTCAAGGGCATCGTCTATGCGAGGTAGCGGGTAAACATCTTTGCGCGTGATCTTATTCAACCGGCGGTAGTCGACGCAGAATCTTATTGAGCCATCCTTTTTCTTGACTAGAACAACTGGGGAGGCCCACGGGCTGTTAGAGGGCTCAATAACACCTCGCTTCAACATGTCGTCAACTTGTTCCGCGATTATGCGACGCTCAGATGCCGATACCCGATACGGACGCTGACGTAAAGGAGCGTGAAGGCCAGTGTCAATTTCGTGAGATACAGTGGAAGCACGGCCCAAAGTCAATTGCTGGTGGTCGAAGCTGGCACGGAAGCGCTCGAGGAGGGCGATGACGTCGGTGCGCTGCTGGGCCGTAAGGTTGGGGTCGATGCGGCGCGAAATTGCGTCGGTGAATGATGGGGAAGAGGATGACGCGCAGCAATCAACAGCATCAATAGGTAGCGTAGTCGAGTGGTCAGGAACTACACGTGCACTCGAGGGATCAATGCCATCGGCAAAGCCCAGGCACTCTCCGCACAGTAACTTGGAAGGCGAGGGAAACGGATTTGATACATAAATTGCACTTGATCCATCGTGAATATTCAGAACGGCGAAAGGAATCAGGAAGCACTTGCGGCGAACAGCGGTTTCAGAAGGCGTAAAAAGAACAGTTGAGCCACTATAGACGTCACAGGAAAGCGGAACTAGGGCGGACGAGAACGGGGGTATCGAAGTGTCGGCGGCAACGAAAACTTTTGCAGGTGAAAGGGACGAGTCGAGTGAAGCAGCGTCGCATAACGGCGCGAACTCCACCTCCGCGCGAGCACAGTCGATGACGGCATGATGAGTGCAGAGAAAGTCCCAGCCTAATATAATGTCATGGGAACACTGCGGGAGCACTACGAACTCGACGACATATATATTGTCAGCAATAACGACACGTGCTGTGCATGCAGCAAAAGGGCGAATTCGTTGCTCGCTCGCAGTGCTTAAAACGAAGTCGTGTAGAGGCATTGTGACTTTTTTTAGTCGACGGCAAAGTTTTTCAGTCATTACAGACACTGCGGCGCCAGTATCGACCAATGCAAAAACAGGTATACCTTCAATGGAGACAGCAACGACGTTGGACGGCGAAAAACAAGGTCTTGTGGAGTTCGAAAGATCCGCAGTTCTTGCCCCCGGAACCGCGGCTCCTAGTTTTCCTCAGGGACAGGGCGAGGTCGACGGAGCATAGGGGAAAGGGAACGGCGTTGAGGTGAAGGCGACCGGTGTCTGTTGAAGTTCCGGCGAGGTGAAAATGTGTCCATGGTGGTAGTCTCGCCATATACAGCCGGCTCCGGTCGTGGGGGTAAATCATAATTGTTGGGCCTGACGTCGTCACGCAGGAAAAACTCACGCCGTCGACAAAATCGTGCCACGTGACCCGCAATTCCACAGGCGAAGCATATGGGGCGGTTGTCTTGAGTGCGCCAAGGGTTCTGAAAGCGTCGAGGTGGTTGTCGGGAGAAAGGACGGGCAGCCTGGTACATTGGCTCAGTCGGTACGACAAAGGGACGCGTGGACGTAGGCGTTCGCGACAAAGAAACGTGGCCATTCGCGACAGGTGGACGTCGGGTTCCGTTCAGTGCTTCGGCATAGGTCAATGGAGCAGCCACAGGTGGTGCGTGAGCTGTTGGTAGCGCCTCGGACACTTGCTCCTGGACTACTCGCTGTATTGATGGCGCTAAAGTAGATGGGGCACTTTCGGAGGTATAAGGCACGAGGGCCAACTGGCGTGCGACCTCCTCTCGTACAAATTGCTTGATCTCGAGAAGCAAACTGGTGTGATCTATAGAGCCAGCCGACGTTAAAGCGGAGATGGTTGCACATGGCGCGGTAGCACGACGAGTGGTGTCACGCTGTTTCCAGAGCTCATCATAGCTCTGACACAGTTGGATCACTTCCGCTACCGTTTGCGGGCTTTTGGCGACAAGCATCTGAAATGCGTCGTCAGTCACGCCTTTCAAGATGTGTTTGATCTTCTCGGCTTCTGGCATGGCCGAGTTGACACGCCGGCAAAGGTCGACCACATCTTCGATATAACTGGTGTAATGCTCACCATTCTGCTGAGCCCTGGTACGCAAGCGCTGTTCGGCCCGTAGTTTGCGAAGTGCTGGACGGCCAAACAAGTCCGCAACCGCCGTTCGGAAGGCCAACCAGGTGGGGAGGTCTCTCTCGTGATTACGGTACCACAGACTGGCGACGTCGGTTAAATAAAATTGGACGACAGTAAGCTTGTGTGCATCGTCCCACTTGTTGTGCTTGCTCACCCGGTCGTATTCGTCGAGCCAGTCTTCCGCGTCTTTGTCATCGGTTCCACTGAAGGTAGGTGGATCGCGTTGCCGAAAGGAGCCAAGACAGACAGGAGCTGCAGTAGTTGGAGCCGAGGCGGCCGCCTGCTGATCATCGTCCGTGGACATCGTAGCAACTGGAGGCAACGTACGGTTTCGCAGTTCCAGGATTAGGCGTTACCCAGCACTCTCCACCAATTATAATGAGGCGTTTTAGAGTTGCACTCTTTTATAAAACAGGAGAGCGGTCACGACACGTTAAGTGGTAATGGCGGAACCAGCCTGAGTCGCCAGCCAACCAAACGTCGTCTTCTTCACCGACTGAGTCATACCCCCTGCCCTTCTGAGTAGCATTCATCTTCTTCACTACAATATATATATATATATATATATATATATATATATATACACGAAAAAGCACTTTCCATGTATTTTCTTTGGTATTCTCTAAAATTTGCGCCAACGATTTTTAACACAGCTATGCACAAACTAATCCGACAGCACACGTTACTGAAGCCCAGTCACCCTAACAACATTATATATATATATATATATATATATATATATATATATATATATATATATATATATAGTTACGGGAGGGCACACAGAGAAACGAGGTTACAGCTAAGATATAATTGCACGAGGCCAAGCCTAAGCCGAGATGGCAAAGCAGAGCGTGCCCCACATTCCCGAATCACGTCGTCTTTCTCGCTGTCTGTCTTGATTCTTCAGCATGATGTAGTCTTGTAACATGACCCCCGGGTGCAGAAGCACCGTCTCGGTGCTTTCTAGGATGTTGCGGAGTGGTAGAGCTTAAGTCGGGAGACATGAACAATGTCTGTAGACATGGAAGATGACGACTTCAGTAGGGCTATCTCGTAGGTAACGTCGGTCACCTGGCGCAAGACGCGGTAGGTACCTGAGCACCGAGACAGCAGCTTCTCAGACAGACCAACATGCCGAGTCGGTGTCCACAACAACACAAGGGAACCCGGGGCAAAGGAGACGTGACGACGATGTGTGTCGTAACGTTGCTTCTGTTTCTCTTGCTATGCTAAGAGGCGCTACCGAGCGACTTCTCGTGCTTTGTGAGCTCTGGTGATAGTGTCACGGGAGTATTCAGTCGGCGAATCGACAGCTGTCGGAAAGATGGTGTTGAAAGGTAGAGTTGGGTCACGGCCAAATAAGAGGTAGAATGGTGAAAACCCAGCGGTATCGTGGCGTGAGGAATTGTATGCAAATGTGACAAATGGCAATGCAACGTCCCAGTTTAGGTGGTCAGAGGAGACGTACATGGAGAGCATGTCTCTTAAAGTCCGGTTGAATCGTTCGGTAAGCCCACTTGTTTGTGGATGGTAGGCCGTTGTAACTTTATGTATGGTTTCGCAAGAGCGAAGCAGGTCGTCAATAACTCGGGAGAGGAAATAGCGTCTACGATCTGTGAGGAGTTGGCATGGAGCACCATGATGGAGGATGACATCGTACAAAAGAAAATCGGCAACATCTGTGGCACATCTGATTGAAAAGCCCATGTGATGGCGTACCAGGTTGTATGATCTGTAGCTACAGCAATACATTTGTTTCCGGAGGTAGACTGATGGAACGGGCCTAAGAGATCAAGACCAACTCGAAAGAAGGGTCAATAGGAATATCAAGGAGCTGAAGGAGTCCAGCAGGACTCATAGGGGTTTTTTTTTGACGTAGGCACCGGTCGCATGCGACGACGTAGCAGTGCATGGAGCGATAAAGCCTGGGCCAGTAAAATCGACGCTGCACGCGGTCGTAAGCCCGAGGGAGACCAAGGTGACCGGCGGTGGGGGCGTCATGGAGCTGGGCGATAACACTCGAACGTAGGTGGGAAGGCACTACAAGGAGGAGTTCGCGCCCATTTGTGTTGACATTGTAGCGGTACAAGGTGCCCTCATTAAGTACAAACAGTCGAGTAGACGGATGGGGCGTTGGAGAGTTCAGCTTCTCAATAATGTCACGCAAGATGAGATCTCGGCGCTGTTCATCACGGATGTTGCTCAAAGCATAGAGAGAGAGAGCACACATGGCGGCGCTTCATCTAAAGTCTCAGGAGGGTCCACTGGATGGCGGCACAAGCAGTCAGCGTCATGGTGTAAACGGCCAGATTTGTAAGAAAGTGAGTAGTCATATTCTTGGAGCCGTAGTGCCCAGCGACCAAGACGCCCAGTTTGATCCTTTAACGACGAGAGCCAGCAGAGGGCGTGGTGATCAGTTGTGACAGTGAAACGACGACCACATAAGTAGGGCCGAAATTTGCCAACCACCCAAACTAGAGCAAGGCATTCCCGTTCAGTGATAGAGTTGTTCCGCTCGGCCGCAGAGAGCAGACGGCTGGCATATGCGATAACGTGGGCGCAGGCGCTTTGATGCTAGACCAAAACAGCACCGATTTCATAGCCGCTGGCATCAGTGCGGACTTCTGTTGGGGCAGACATGTCAAAATGGACCAAAATAGGTGGTGTTGTGAGCAACGCGATGAGATTGGAGAACACCGAAGCTTGCGCAGTGCCCAAAGAGATTGAAACATCCTTCTTCAACAACTCTGTAAGAGGTCGGGCCACGTCCCCAAAATTGTTGACAAAACGTCGGAAGTAAGAACATAGACCTAAAAAGTTTCGGACTTCCTTAGTGCTGGTCGGGACGGGGAAGTTTTGCACAGCTCGAACTTTATCAGGATCAGGGCGTACGCCAGAGGAGTCCACAAGATGACCTAACTTGGTTATTTGCTGGCGTCCGAAGTGGCACTTCGATGAGTTCAGTTGCAGTCCTGCGTTACGAAAAACAGACATGATAGAGAAAAGGTGGTCGAGGTGTGTTTCAAAGGTCGGGGAAAACACAATGACGTCGTCGAGGTAACATAAGCAAATTGACCACTTGAACCTGCGCAAGAGAGTGTCTATCAGTCGTTCGAAGGTGGCTGGAGCATTGCATAATCCGAACGGCATGACCTTAAAATGGTAAGGACCATCAAGGGTCACAAAAGCAGTCTTCTCACGGTCCATGTCATCGACAGCAATATGCCAGTACCCTGAGCGAAGGTCGATGGAGGAAAAATACTTAGCGCCATGTAGGCAATCCAGAGCGTCGTCAATGCGCGGTAGCGGGTGGACGTCTTTTTTAGCGATCCGGTTCAGATGTCGGTAGTCGACGCAAAATCGCCAACTGTTGTTCTTTTTCTTTACAAGAACAACAGGGGATGCCCATGGGCTAGAAGATGGCTCAACTATGTCTTTGGCGAGCATCTTCTCGACTTCCTTTTCAATGATCTGACGCTCCGCAGGAGAAACGCGGTACGGCAGTCGATGTAACGGAGATGCATCGCCAGTGTTAATGCGGTGCTTCACAATGCTGGTTTGACCTAGCGGACAGTCACAGAAGTCGAATACGTCAAAGTATGATTCCAGGACGTGACGGAGTGCGTCAGTTTGAAGCGGCAAAAGGTCCACCACGATCATTTTTTCCACATTAGAAGATGACTTCTCTGTCGAAGAACAGTTTTCCGTGCAGTTCGAGCGACGCACATCATTGGGGTACAAAGCTGAGATGACGCAATCCTCAAAAGGTGTCAGCGTGGCGAGTGCTATTCCACACGGAAGCACTTGCGGATACAGAGCAAAGTTCGGCAAATGAATGCAAGCACGGTTTTCCCGTAACGTAATATTAGTGTGCGGAAAAGTAACACTGCGAGTCAGAAGGACGGATGTAATGGGCGTGAGCACGTAGTCTCCATCAGCTACAGGTGGCGACGCTGTTATGGCAATGCAGGTAACTGTTTTCGGTGACAAACGGACATGTTCAGAAGAGCAGAGACGAACTTGGGGCGGGCTGGGCGTAACAGGCGTACAGGGCAGGTCAAGTTGCATTGTGCTAGCTGAACAGTCAATGCGGGCTGAATGATCATACAAAAAAATTGCCCGCAGCTTCCCTCGCGGGAACACTGAGGAGGATGCGGAGCATATAATTGGTTAACGGGGTGTTAAAGTGCGACTTACTTGTGTCGATGGCTAAATTGGTTAACGTGGTTGTGAAATGGGGTGTTAAATGAGTGAACACGTACACACGTATGCGAAAGGACGGCGGTGGTCGAAGGGACGTCGATCATTGTGTTTGTGGATTCGTTGGAATTCATTTCACCGCGACCTTGGACGTCGATGCGCCGTACAAACCAACCGACGAGCGGCAACTGAGCGAGCGAGCGCCGACCTTGAGTATATATACAGCGCGACGGCGCATGCACTGTCAGCTGTTGAATGTTCTTGAAGGAGAAGCGCGCGCGCGGCACAGATGGCGACGGCGCATGCGCTGTCAGCTGTCGAATGTTCTCGAAGGAGAAGCGCGCGCGGCACAGATGGTGGGCGACGGCGCGACGGCGCATGCGCGCGCGTCAGCTGTCGAATGTTCGAGAAGCGGTGCGGACGGCGCACTACAAGGCGCGAGTATAAGATGCTTCCGCATCTAAAAGTCTAGACCGAAGGTAACATCATTGGCGCAGTTGGTGAGAACAGTGAAAAGGACGGAGGTCTGATGTCCGGCTATAGTAATGCGTGCTGTGCAGACACCAATGATGGCAGTGCAACTGCCATCAGCAACACGAACACATCGTGAAAAGGCTGTAGTCAAGACTTTATTTCAGCGGTCACGAATGTGCGAGCTCATAACAGAAATTTGGGCGCCAGTGTCGACTAAACATTTAACAGCTAAACCATCCACTTTTACATCAATCAAGTTCTGGTTGGTCCGGAGGATCAACAGAGGAATTGTAGGGCAAGTCGTAGCAGCAGCATCACCTCCAGGAGCTGCACCAGTTAGTTTCCCGAAGGAAACCGTCGGGCGAAGGACGAGGATGGGGAACGGGGTGGCGGAGGAGACCGCGAGAATCTACGTCGTGGTGAAGGCGAGCAGCTTACTGGGCATTGGTCGTGGCGGTCATGTCGTAATGAGCTGAGTCATCACGGCGGGTTCGTTCTTGGCCAGAAGGGCGGGCTGATGTGTCGAAGTTCGTGAAGTTTGGGTTCGTGCGGGAGGGCGAGATCCACGTGCTCCCGCAATGACGCGAAATGTGTCCCACTCGTTCGCAACGGAAGCAAATTGGCCTGTCGTCAGGCGTCCTCCATGCGTTTGGAACTCGGTTACGTGGAGCAGGACGCCGGTAGTGCTGACGTGCGTTCAAGGTAGGCAGATGGACATCGGGTCGGTGCGCAGAACAAATCGTCTGAAGGCCCGCGTTTGCCAATTCTTGGCGCACAACGCTCTCTATGAGGGATATGTTGGGCTGAGGATCGTTCGGCGTCAGGACCCTAAAGGGTGCTGGTGACATCGCTTCGATTTCGCGTCGAACGACCCTCGTAATGTCAGCAGAGGGTGGATTATGCTGGGTCTCAAAACAGAGGTTCTCACAAGTTGATGTTGCTGCGGTGTTAGGAAGACGAGTGAAGTGGTGGGCAATGCGACGGCTTTTAGCATCTTGGAAGCGTCGGCACTCCTTAATGATGTCTTGAACTGTCGAACAGCCTTTAAATACAAAAAGGCTAAAGGCATCATCAGCGATGCCCTTGAGTATGTGTGCAACCTTGTCGGCTTCGGTCATGGTGTTATCAGCTTTACGGCAGAGGGTCAAGACATGTTGAATATAGGCCAGGTAAGACTCCGTGGGTGTCTGGATATGGTTACCAAGCTCTTTCTTAGCGGCCTGCCTGCACCCGGCAGGTTGGCCGAGCAACTCGCGCAACTTCGTCTTACAGATGTCCCAGCTGGTGAGCTCTTCCGCGTTGTTGTTGAACCACCCCTTGACCGTACCTTTCAAGTAAAAGATAAAGTTTGCCAGCATCATGGTTGGATCCGATCTGTGGTTTTCACTCACGAACTCGTAGAGGTGAAGCCACTCATCGACGTCTTCGCCGTCAGTGCCCGAAAAGTTGCCAGGATCGCGGGGTGGAGTGGTCACAATGACCACATGTGAGGTGGGTGTCGTTGACGCGCGAGGCATGGCTGTTGGTGCAGCATCACTGTCGGTAGACATGTTAGAAGCGGCAACTTGGCGTCCGCTGCGGAGCTCCGTCGTGCTTTGCTACGCCGCACCTTTCACCAAAATGTTACGGGAGGGCCCACAGAGAAACGAGGTTACAGCTAAGATATAATTGCACGACGCCAAGCCTAAGCCGAGATGGCAAACCAGAGCGTGCCCCACATCCCCGAATCACTTCGTCTTTCTCGCTGTCTGTCTTGATTCTTCAGCGGGATGTAGTCTTGTAACAATATATATATATATATATATATATATATATATATATATATATATATATATATATATATATATTGTAACAGCAAGCTGTGATAAGAGCAAGCTGTGGTACGACGGAGAGCAAGCTCTCCTTCGTACTGAGAGTCTTGCTGATCATAGTGAGCATTACATCTTCATTCGCAAGCAGAGGAAGAGGTGGGGAGGTCCGTAGCTATTGCTGCTATCGAGTTGCACGAGGCTTCATCAAAGAGAGCTATCTTCATCCCGCAGAGGAAGCACAACCGGCGTGGCAGAACAGTTCAGCGCCCACAATGCTGCTACTTCTTTTGTCATGCACACAACAGAACAAGGCACAAGTATGTCCTTCTTAAAACAGTTCTTGCGTAGAGGCCCCACTACGAGGTCAACACAAGCATCATCAACCGCTGTGGAAGAGACTCGAACGGGTGTCAGGCACCAAGATGGTGCTATCACTTCATCAATCACACTAAGTGTGTTCCTGTCTTCGCCACGGTAGTCTTCTTCGGAAAGCGGCGGTAGAAACAAATTATTTAGTGATATTTCCCCACTACCACAGTCAACGGAAGCACAGCATTGCTCCAGGAAATCGATACCAAGAATGACATCGTGCGAACAACGAGATAGAACCAGAAATTCCGATACAAATACTTTTCCAGCCAATGAAGCACTGACAACACACATACCAAGAGGATTAAGCCATTCGCTTCCTACACCACGAAAGGTGATTGTATCATCCCATGAAAACATAACTTTGTGACCTAAGCGGCTTCTGAAGGCGCGGCTCATTACAGACACAGTCGCCCCAGTGTCAACTAACGCCATCGTCGGTATTCCATCAATCAACACATCCACTTTGTTTTTTATCATAACAATAGGCGGAGGTATATCTTGAAAAGACCATCCGGTGACCTCACCTCCATTGGCCGCGGATGCTAGTTTCCCGGCGGCAGAGAAGAACGACGCAGAGGAGACGGCGAGCGACGATAATGATTGGATGGTGGTGTCAAACTCCGCTCGGATGCTGGCGAATCACTGCGCCTGGTCTCGCGCAAAAATGGCCCTTGGAAACAAGTCGGTTGTCCGCAGGCCATATGAAGCACCGGGTCTTAGTGGCGAAGACATGGCTGGTGTCCTTCGTGATTGGCGGCGTTGTTGGCACAATACCAAGCAATATGCCCAGTGAAACCACAGTTGTAGCACACGGGAGGGTCACGGTTTATACTATATTCAATGAAACGAATCCTGGGCCGCTGCTGTCGGCGAGGAAGTTCGTTATCACGCGAAGAACGGGTTTCTGCCACTCTCTGGAATTCATTGTATTCGTCGTAAGTTACATCTTGGTAGTAGGGTTGGTACTGTCCTTGCCGCAGCGGGACGTAGTTTGGCTGAGAGCCCTGAGTATAATAATGTGGCTGTGCTCGTCGTGATCGTGCGTCATAGGCAGGGCCTCTATCGTATAGACGTGGCTGATACTGAGGTGTGGCATCAGAATCCTCAAAGCCTTCCGCCACTCGGTGCGAGGAGAATGAAGCAACGTTTCGCTCGAACTCTTTTGGCTGGTAGGGGGGATGAGTGCTTGGGCGGTTTGCTACTTGCGCGTACAGGCCGAGTTCTTCACGTACTATTTGCCGGATTGTTTATGCAAGATCAAGCGCCTGGTTGCTGTCTATGCTCGTTATGGTCGTCACATTGGGTAGCCTGCCAAACTTCGGCGTGATGCGCCTCGTCTTTAGTTGCTCAAAAGTGCGGCAATGACGAATGACATCGGTGACAGATGTCAAGGTGTCTTTCGCGAAGAGGAAACTGTAAACATCCTCGGCGATTCCTTTTAGAATGTGCCCGACTTTGTCTTCCTCAGACATTCCGGATTCAATGGTCCTACATAGCTTTATGACTTCCTCAATATAGGTCGTGCAAGTTTCACCTGGCACTTGAGCGCATTGCATTAGCGTCTGTTCTGCTTTTTCCTTTATCGTTGTTGGGTCGCCGAAACGCTCTTTGATTTCAGAAACAAATCTGTCCCACGTCGTTAGCGTTTCCTCCCGATTCTCGTACCACATTAATGCAGTATCCGTCAGAAAGAACGCGACGTACAAAAGCTGAGAAGCGGCATCCCATTTGTTAGCGGCGCTCACCCGTTTGTAATGTATGAGCCAAGCCTCGACGTCTTTATCTGGTCTGCCGGCAAAGCGACGAGCATCTCTCAGTTGTGGAGCCGAACTGGTCGGCGCAGAAGTCGAGAGGGGTCGGTGTTCATTTGCGTTGTGGGACATGTCCAGACTAGATGGATTCGGTGGAAGTCCAGCAATGCGACGGCTCCGTCGAAGAACTTGCGGTTCACCTTCCTTCTTCGGGTGTCGATTACCCAGCACGTCCACCACAACATTAACAGCGAGCTGTGATAAGATGGTTTTATTTACAGGAGGTGAACGATGGTCGTTTGCGGCAGCACACTGCGATCGTGCCAAGACTCTTCGTCTTCCCCTGCTTCCCTTCTCTACCTTTTTTTAGTCTGTTACAATATATAAACACACACACACACACACACACACACACACACACACACACACACACACACACACACACACACACCACACACACACACACACATATATATATATATATATATATATATATATATATAAAGATCTAACAGACAATAATGCCAAGGAACGTATAGGGGAAGATATTAGACCAAATTGTAATGTAAATCTGTAGAAAAGTGGATGAAAGGATAACTAGCCGTGGGCAGGATCCGAACCTGCGACCTTCGAATGACGTGTTCGATGCTCTACCACTGAGCTACGATCACAGCTATCCCCTAGCCACTTTATTGGGTTTATACGTGAATTAAGCGTGGGAGTGTCAGTCAGTGCCACCAGTAGCCATGGCGGTGAGTGTGGCACACTCTTTTGAGCCTGTTTGGCGTCCCGTAGCACGTGAACTTATTACGAGTGGGCAGCTGACCAATAGCCTCTCGTATACAACCTAAAGGCACTAAGTCTGCCAGTCAGGGACCCTCGTTAATGAATTAGGGAAAGAAGTGCATGCTTAAGGGCTCGTTTTTCTGTGTTTTTACACAATATTAGTAACATCCTATTATTATGGAGCACTCCTTCAACGAGTTCTGAACGAAATACTCTTCCACGTTCGCTCAGGATTACACGAGGAGCTCCGTGTCGAAGGATTATTGCTCGAAGGCTGAAGTCGGCCACTTCCGAAGCTGATGCAGAAGGCACGGGAGCTGTTTCGGCGTAGGGGGTCAGGTGGTCGACAGCTGTAACTATCCATCGATTGCCCGTGACAGTCATAGGAAGCGGACCATACAGGTCAATGCCAACTACCTCGAATGGTTGCAGGGGACACGGGAGCGGCTGTAATTGTCCACTTCGAGTTGATGTAGGTAGCTTGCGACGCTGACAAAGGGCGCATGAGGCAACGTACTTCGCGACACAGGTGGACAAGCCCGGCCAGTAGTAGTGACATCTTATGCGGTCATACGTTTTCTGGAAGCCCATGTGTCCACCAGACGTATCGTCGTGATATGTCCTGAGGACTTGAGCCTGTAGAGAGCGAGGTAAAACGGGCACCCTGCGTTGACCATCAGGGTGGTAGATATGACGGTACAGGACGTGGTTGTTGAGCTTGAATGGCGTCAGCTGTCGGCGAAGACGGGCGTTAGGGGGCCGGCAAGTCCCGTCAAGACGGTCCATGATGCGGCGACAGTAAAGGTCAGCACGTTGGTGTGATAAGAACAAACCACACTCGCTTGGGGAAGTTGGGTCCACAGTAGCTAATGACGAAACATGTAAGGAAGAGACGGCCGAAAGCTTCTCGAGTGTGGCAGTAGCGGGTTCGTTAAGTGGCTCCGAAGAAAGCAGGCAACGCGAAAGTGCGTCGGCGTCTTGATGCCTGTTTTCCGACTTGTATATGATCGTGAAGTCGTATTCTTGTAAGCGAAGAATCCAGCGACCAAGGCGGCCGGACAAGTTCTTGATTGTCGAGAGCCAGCACAAGGCGTGATGGTCCGTAACCACAGTAAAGTGGCGGCCGTGGAGATAAGGTCGAAAATTTTGTATCGACCATACGACCGCTAGGCACTCCTGTTTGGTGGTGGTATAATTCTTTTCGGCAGGGGTCAGTGCACGGTGCGCGTAAGCGACGACTTTCTCACGTGAAGATTTGTCTCGCTGTAGAAGACTTCCACCAATGCCTCGACCACTAGCGTCTGTATGCAGGAGCGTAGGCGTGGTTTCGTCGAAATGGCAGAGCGCTGGTTCGGATGTGAGTGCACACTTCAGTTGGGCAAACGCCACTTCACATTCAGGAGACCACACAAAGGCGACGCCTGATCCGAGCAACTTGTGCAATGGTGAAGCTATTGAGGCAAAGTCTCGAATGAATCGGCAGAAATAAGAAGCGAGGCCTAGGAAACTTCGCAAATCTTTGGCTTTTTCAGGACGCGGGAAGTGTTGAACAGCGGGAATCTTGTCAGGATCGGGACGAATACCGTCCTTGCTTACGATGTGGCCTAACACTTTAATCGTCTTGCTTGCAAAACGGCACTTCTTGGTGTTCAGCTGAAGGCCTGCGTTTGCAAGGCACGTAAGAACTTCGTCCAGTCGTTGCAAGTGCTGAGGGAAGGTTGACGAGAAAATAACGATATCGTCTAAATAGCACAAGCGAGTCTTCCACTTCAAGCCTCGTAAAACTGTGTCGATCATCCCCTCGAATGTTGCTGGAGCATTGCAAAGGCCGAATGGCATGACGTTGAATTCCTACAGCCCATCTGGTGTTGAAAGCGCTGTCTTTTCTTTGTCATCCTCGTGCATGGGTATTTGCCAGAAACCTGAACGCAGGTATAGGCTTGAGAAGTACTCAGCACCTTGCAGTGAATCCAAAGCATCGTCTATGCGCGGCATGAAGTAAACATCCTTGTGGGTAATCTTATTAAGTGCTCTGAAGTCCACGCAAAATCGTACGTAGGCATCTTTTTTCCTTACTAAAACAACAGGGGATGACCAAGGACTTGCATAGGGACGTATAATGTTCCATTGCAGCATATTGTCTACATTTTGTTCAATGATCTCACGCTCGGACGAAGGGGCGCGATATGGTCGACGGCGTACGATGGAAGTGCCATTGGTCTGGATACGATGCCTAATAATGGACGTCTGTCCCAGAGATGAGGAATGGGCATCAATCTCCTATGCTTTTGTAGCAAGGCAAGCAAATCATCTGTCTGTGAAGAGGTCAGTTCTGGACTAATAGTCACAGCAAGAACAGAAACGCTTGATGAACGTCTAATAGAAGAAATGTCAGAACACGCTGGGATAAGCGGGACAACAGAGACAGGTTGAGATTCAGAAACGCAAGCCATTGTGCTGCCTTTAGGAATGAGAATTTTCTCAGAAGTCTGGTTTGTAGCGTAGAGAAGTCCGGAGCCGTTGTGGAACCGCGCAAGACCTGAAGCAAGGGCTATACCTTTTGCGAGACAGCGTGCAGATGGTTGGACAAACAAGTCACCAGAGTCGATCACATTAGAAGTGATGGCCACTATCTGCTCTTGACCAGGTGGTAGCTCGGTATCTTTAGCAGCGAGCAAGCGAACAGGCTTGTCATCCGCATACAGGGCATAGTCAGTTTTCATTATATGAACAACATTTTCTCGACAGCAGATGGAAGCGTTCGCCGTAGACAGAAAATCCCAGCCTAATATAAGCTGGTGGGCACACGAACTCAGCACAGCAAATTGCACAAAATGAAGAAGACCAGCTATGAAAACACGAGCGGTGCACATAGCGGCAGGTATAATGGCATCTCCCCTTGAGCAGCGTGCAGTGTAGGTCCATCATAAGGGGTGGTGACGTTTCGCAGACGTGAGCACAAAGAACGATCAATCACAGACAAACAAGCACCAATGTGTACTAAAGCGCCCACGTACACACCTTCTATTAAAACACATATGGTATTATATGAACGCACTGGAGAAATTTCTGTCCTTTCGTTCGATGCAACTTTTCCTCCAAAAGCTGCAGAGGTTAGTTTTCCGGGCGTTGGTGAGTGAATTGCGAGACAGGTCGCAATGGAGACGTGGAGTGGCGGAGGGGTGAGGGTGAGCGGCGTCTAGTAGAGCGGTAAGAACTGGTTGGCTCAGATGTCGCAGTTGGAGACGGTGAGCGACGTAGCGGCAGATCACAAGGACGACGTTGGAAAGCGTACCAGCTTGTCCCACATCCCGTCCGTAGGTGTCGAATCCACGATGCTCGTTTTGCTGACGCTTCCGACAGACGCGTGCAATGTGGCCCCGATAGCCGCAGTAATAACAGATCGGACGAGGCAGCCGCAATGGTGGGTGAAAGGGCTGGCTAGGCGCACTCGGAGTCAACGAAGCCAGCGGGATAGGCGTCGAGTGTGCGGGCATCGGTTGTACGACGGTTGGTGAGCCAGCGAGGACTTGTGCGTACGTCGGCTGGAGTCGAGGTACTGGAGAGTCTACATACGCTGGCCCGGTCATGGACGCGAACTCCTCTTTGATAACATCGCTCAAAACAGTGTAGGGGAAAAGTGGACTCGGTGTCATTGAGAGGCCGAAAGATTGCAGCTCTTCCCGTATAATCGCCCGGATCATGACACGCAATGTCATGATCCGGGCTGGTGTTTCGTGGTGGTGTTTTCGGCGCTGCCCGGCGGTAACCGTTGGGATTCAAGTTCCTCTAGGCGTTGGCACGTGGCAAGAACGTCAGTGACTGTAGTCGGGTTTTGAATGACCAAGGCATTGAACGCGACCGTGCTGATTCCTTTCAATAGATGACGAACTCTCTTTGATTCAGACATAGACATGCTGAAACAGTGACAGAGAGCAAGCACATCCTCTATGTACGATGTGTAGGACTCACCGCATTGTTGCTTGCGCGCATCCAGTGTCTTCTTCGCGAGAGCTGAATGAACCACCGGGGTGCCGAAAATTCGGTTAAGCTTTTGCTTGAAACGTGTCCAGTCCGTAATGTCCGTTTCATTATTGAAAAACCATGTTTTCGCTACACCTGTCAGATAGAAAGAAACACGGCGAAGCTTGGTAGGATCATCCCAGTTGGTAGTGGAACTCGCTCGATTGAACTGGTCCAACCAATCCTCCACATCTTCATCTCGAAGTCCGGCGAACGTGGGCGGCTTACGCTGGCGCGCGGTGATTATCCACGATGGATAGGCCGCGGTAGCCGGGGCCGTGGAGGTAGACGCAGAAACGCCTGTTGGCTCGTCCTGAGGCATGTTACCGGACACCTGACACAAACGACGACCTGAGCTGAGCTCCAGAAGGCAGATCGGGCTGGGAGAGGACGGAAGATCGTAGAGCACACTCCACCACTTGTGATGTAACGGTGAAGGCAACTTTTATTAGGCCCAGAAGGCACGATGAAGCGACTACGCTCAAGGCACAGAACTCAGACAAGCCAAGTCCCCACCAGATGAAGATGACGACCACTCATGATGATGAATATGTGTAAAGATAGTAGATGTGCCTAATGAATGCCTACAATATATATATATATATATATATATATATATATATATATATATATATATATATATATATATAATTGCAACTCAAATACAAAACAGGCACTCCTATCCACTGTGGTCCGCCTGACATACCACCGCTCCTAAACTGAATTCGCTTTAATCACACTGACTAGTGAAAGGTTTTACAAAATCCGGTGCCCTCAAGACTAGTTTCTCACTCAACCCCGCCGTGTTGGTCTAGTGGCTAAAGTATTAAGGTGCCCTCAAGACAGCGGTCGGCTGCTGACCCGCAGGTGGCGGGATTGAATCCCAACTTCGGCGGCTGCATTTTCGATGGAAGCGAAAATGTTGCAGGCCCATGTGCACAGATTTGGGTGCGCGTTAAAGAAATCCAGGTGGCCGAAATTTCCGGAGCCCTCCACTATGGCGTCTCTCATATGAATGAGGTGGTTTCGGGACGTTAAACCCTACATACCACCACTTATATCTTGACAGCTCCATGAGCATCGATACCACCAACAAGAAACGTAAAATATTATGCTCACTCTGGCAGTTTGTCGTCAATATCAATATTTGCTTCGTATAAGCACTCTATTAGTGAAAACATCTGACTATATGTAGCAGATATGTGTAACAATAATTAGATAATTTCTTAGGAACTTCACGCTAGCACTCCTTAGACTTATTACGTCACGCTTAACGCTTATGTAGAACTTTTAATGTAAAGTGAGAACTTCAGGTATGGCTGTCCACATTTCATGCTTCCTGCGATTTCTGTCTTTGCTGCTGTCATTTGGAATGAATCTAGGTAAAAGGAGCAACTAAAGATGTAAGCTTACAGTATACGAATGTTTGCCTTTGTGCTGTTCACGCTGTGTACACTGTTAAGTCAAGTTTATTGATTATGTGCCTGTCCACAGGTCTGTGTGAGTCGTACTATGACACTACCTGATCACTTCAGGTATTCAGATTTTTTAAGGTGGGGCATCAAGTTCAGGTAAATATAAAAAGTGGCGAAAGGAGAAAAGTGTAAAAAACTGGCATAGGTATATAGAAGTGACTCATAAGTTTAGCACAAATTTCACAACGCTGCAATTTAAAAACAAAACAAGCAAAAATCTACTTGTGGTCAATACTGCAATGTTCATCTTTAGATAAAAGGTCACAAGGGACGGGGGAAAGTTAGCACGTTGTGTGGAGGCGTGGGCATGAGGCCCGACTACGGGCCGCAGCAGGTTGCCGACCCCTTGTTTGTGGCACTGTCGCTTCCAAGAGCCGGCGCTACGAACTTCAAGGGAGACATAGGAGCGGCATGTCCTATTGCTCTAAATGAGTAGCGTTTTTCAGGGGCCATATCAAGTTTTGTGTCTGTCTCGACTTACATGTCTGTAACCTTGTGATCGGTGGCTTGATCGTCGTGAGTGTGACTCGCTGTTGTCGACAGGCTCCCTACCTGTATCACGAGGTAAGAGATGTGCGCAGTAATATCGTGTTCCAACAAATTGAAGCACATGCACCTTCAATCACTGCGATGTCACGCCAGGCGCAACCTGGCGGAAATGGTCTGATTGCATGCTAAATGCGGCAGCATATATAAATATCAACAATCGCGCAGGCTGAAGCCCATCTGCAGTGTTTCAGATAGTCCATGACCGCAATCATGCAACTCGTGCCCCTGCAGAACAGAACGTAACAGTGCACGTACTTCGTTTAAATTGAACCCACAAGGTCAAATAAATTGAACCCACTTGCCTCGTCTGCTGGTTATAGCCGCGACTGAACACCTCTGCTTCGCCTAACTGTTGCCGGCACTTCGCGACCATCACGTCGGCCAATAAGCGTGCACATACATACCGCTCTCTGCGGCCCTAACGTGAACAGCCTCCGTCTCCAGAGCGGTCGAAAACCAAAACGGTCCAAGAAACTGGAGCGGAAACAGGCGTGCGGTTAGAAATTTCACAATATGCGAATGAGGAATGTGCTCCATTTATTTCGAACATGGGACGATAGCTTCTCAATGACGCTGTGTTACCTTTTTTGGCACTAGGATGACATTTCCCCCTTTCAAATTCCGTGGAAATTGATGGCTGGGATATACAAGAAAGAATGACACTGGTATTTACCTTTGTACTTTTAGTATTTTGCTGTTGATGCCGTCTATGCTAGCTGATGATCGTCAACTCTAGGCTGTCAATTAAGGCAGCGATACCAGTAGCCTTAAAGATGATATCCGGCATTACGGGTTATTCAATCGTAAATAAGTAAGACAATTGGCTATCAAGTTCATTGGTGAAAACCGAGCTGAAATACAAGTGCAGTGTCGTGTGGTGGGATTTGGGTTCTTAATGTTGGTCACATAATGTTGTAGATTTAAATGTGCTTCAGCTAATAAATTTTCGTAATTGATTGAGGTCAGTGTTTAGCCTGTTTTGTTACGTTGGAGCAAAGAAGTTGCGTTTCGATTTTGCGGCGAGTGAATCGAACAGTTTTTCGGTGGCGGGTCACTTTTCCCATACATGCACCGTGTTTGAAACACAGTGCATCCTCGCTGTGCGCAAACAAATACGCGCACTCTGCCAGGAAAGCTCTCACATGTTTCGCCCTTCACGTGTCTCAGGTGGACTCTGGAATTCCCGTAAAAAAACCAGAAAAAGTAGCATTCTCTTCACCTGACGCCCAGTAAAGCACAAGTGACTGCCCACACTTTCACTAGGCGTTAATGAAGTTACTATGGCGTTCAACGTACGACTGCACTGTTAACCCACCCACACTCCACGTTCCTGAAACTTTCGGCACCTGATGTGGTGCCGCACTACCTTTGCGCCTTCCCGCTCCTGTATACGCTAGAATATCAAGTGGTGACATTATTTGCGGCTTCATGTGACGTAAGTTTGGCATGGTTCTTTTAGGGGTGAAGATGCTTAAGGCGTGGGTCTGTCCTTCCTTCGTTGTTGTCGTACGTAGCTGCCGGTAGCACATACCCATTCTAGAGCGGGTATTTGCCACAGGGGATGCGAGATGGGAGATGGCGGTACTTGGAGTGTTCACTAGATGGACGCACAGACGGACGCATGAACGGATGGACAGACAGACTTGCAGACGGACGGACAGACAGACTTGCAGACGGACAGACAGATGGACGGAATCACAGATGGACGCATGGATGGATTGGTGGTCATGCGGACGGACGGAAGCAAGAACGAGTGCACGCACGAAAGCACCGACGGGCTGACGGACGCTTCACCCCACTGATCAGCATTCACAACGCAGTTATGCTGTGAGTTTTTTTGTCAACAATGGACACGGCCTTGTTCCACTCAAGAGACATGCAAAACATACATCTTGAAGGGTCCATGACAGGGTCACCCAGCCAATTGAAGTTTTCAGCGAAATATAAAAGTGGAGGGCATAGTGAGCTTGTGTATGTGTGGGAAATGAACTGCGAAAGAATATTTTATTGCGAAATGAGCCCTAGATGTGATCAGCTATAAAGTCTACCCACCACCGGCGACCAGCATTTTGCCGTGGCGTGTGTGACGTGAAGGATTTCAGGAAATAGAGTCGTCGTCTTCTACTTAAATTTCATTCGCTGCAAGCCGTTCAGTTTTCAATGCCGAACTTCAGAAATCTCCAATTGTTGCATTGCATGCGCAAGCAATCACGGAAAAAATATCGTTGACCCGAGTACAGACGCTTGCAAAGAAAGCAGCTTGTTACATCACAGCTTGCGAGTGTACACACCTGTGCTGTCAGACCATCGGGCCACTCGCTTGCCTATGAAAGTGCTCGTTAAAATTAATTACGTGACCAAATGCGCCGCAATTTCGCCAGCTTGTTTGTGAACACCATAGGATAACGCAAACTATGAGCAAAAGTTAGGTGTCATGGCCCCATTAAAATATTTTCTCTTTGCTGACTCATCGTTCGGAGCCTTCGCTAGGCCCGAGGGAAAGGAAAGGTCGCTGTAGTTCCCAGGAAAAAATAAAGGGCGCATGATGACCCTTTTATACTGGATTGCCGCAGCTGTGTCGGCATCGAAGATGCCGAAGTGACACACCGGGACAGCATCAGAATAGTAACAGCACTGTTTATTCACAGTGGTTGATATACTGAGTAAAAATAGGACAAAAGGGGATGTGTGCTTTGAAAGCAACAAAGGCGTTGTGTTGCCTTCAGCTAATAAGTTGTGTGCATAGGAAAGCACACACATACCGATACGATACAGCAGCCACCCTAACCGAGACCTCCTGCCCACATACACGGGACTATCACCTAAATAGCACTGGCTTCATGCGCCTGTCGTAAGGCTGTGGAGTACTTTTTTACGCAAGCTGTACCCGTCATGTCTGGGCCAACGGGAAGCCACACCGACCGAGGTGCTAACAACATACGGGCTTCGCGAAGCCTCATCGCGGTATGCGCCAACAACGAGGCTCTGAGGGCCGCGGTGGAGTGGTGAGGCATCCGGTTCTTTATTCTCTCTGCCGTTCTTTCATTGCGCCGCTCCAGGTCATCGCGAGTCAACAGCCACTCATCGTGCGCCCGCCAGCGTTTCCGAAACACACCCGATCTTCCGATCGGGTGTGTTTGGTCGGTTGGCGCTCGGCGCAGACAGAGAGAAGCGGGCACTATGGCTCCGATTCGCGGCCATGCATATTTATGTATACTGTGGTGCCACCTGGTATGTGACGGCCATGCACGCCACGCGAGTAGCTCGTGGCACATCTTTCGACCGCACTGTGGCGAAACAGTCATGCACTCGCGTCTTCTGTTGTGCGTCTATGAAGGTCTGTCGCCATTGTCTTCCATGCATACGCCAAAGGAGAGCATAAACTCACCAGAGAGCAGAGAACATTGGCTGAGAACCAATCCTTGGTTCAGTAATATTCCTCCCTTGGAAACGACTTCTCTAGACAACATACACAAAGTGACAGTGCTGAAAAAAAGCGCTATACGCCTTGTAAGCAAGGTACAGCATCTTGGTAACAGCGGACGTTTGTTTTAAAACTTCGAAATTATAAAAAGAGAATATTTGTATCAATGTATGCTTTGTCAATTATAGTAAAATAAAAAAGAGAAAAATCATCACGTGCTTACAAATCTGGCTTCCTTAGAAAATCATATCTCCTTTTAAAGTGAATGTCCAACAGAACACTAGAACGTCAACACTCGATGAACTAGTAGTAACAACTACCGCAACGACATGTTGCAGTTTACTTTACGGAAGTTAATAAATGATATGAAGGAAGAATATAACCAAAACACATTGATACAGCATTGAAAGTATGTCCATCATATAATTGTATGATTGTAAATACTTCCGTAATAGATTCATGTTCATTTGTAGTGAAGAAAATGAACGCTACTCGAGGAGGCAGTGGGTGCTTGCCCGCATGAGAAGAGGATGACGTTTTGTTCTCTCGGCACTTAGACTCGGTCCGCCATTCATTACGGTGCCAGTTGTCATGGTTGTCGTGGCTGCAATGGTTTGATAAACAAGTGCTGCTTTTAAACGTATTGTTATAACTGATGGATGTGCGGGGTGATCTTGCGGGTGATCTTGTTCAACCGGTGGTAGTCGACGTAAAATCGACGAGGATTTCATGATCCCCTTCTCATCCTGGCAGGCATACGCGTATCAGCTGGGGGGGGGGGGCAAGGAGGGTGCGAGCCCCCCCCCTACTGAGAAAAGTTGGGGGGCTAGGCCCCCGCCCCCACTTTCGACAGTGGCCACTGTCGGCTGCACGCTGGGCAAAACAACTAAGGCGAAATTTTGCTTCACCACTCTAATCACTCAATTGTTTTGTTACTAGGAAAACAAAATATTACAATTAAAAGTTGCAATATAGTGACGATTTTTCAACATTTCAGCTGTGACGATTTCCTTAAAGGCTCTTTGCGGCGCTTTCCGCCCTGTGCTGCAGCACTGCAGAGCAGGCAAGCAATGAACGGGGGTCCAGTAGTATTACATCACTTGTTCATGAATTGATTATGCTGCGTGTGGCCGATTCTGTTATAGATGGGAACGAAAAAAAACTTTTTATGGACCGGTCAAAGCATGTGCTGCTTAAAGAAAATCATTTTATATGCGAAGCATTTCTTAGCGAACTTCGGCGACCTAGCGCGTATCTATCTATCTATCTATCTATCTATCTATCTATCTATCTATCTATCTATCTATCTATCTATCTATCTATCTATCTATCTATCTATCTATCTATCTATCTATCTATCTATCTATCTATCTATCTATCTATCTATCTATCTATCTATCTATCTATCTATCTATCTATCTATCTATCTATCTATCTATCTATCTATCTATCTATCTATCTATCTATCTATCTATCTATCTATCTATCTATCTATCTATCTATCTATCTATCTATCCGCCTACGACTTTTGGCTCTTCTGGCCGTTTCGATAATGGTATCAATACCAAACTTGTTATGCTACAACATTACTGTATGACGAGCATATTTGACTAGTTCTAACATGAAAATCATGATATGTATGCCATAAATGTCATGGTTTACATTTCATAGTCCTGCTGCTCTAGTAGTGGTTTTGTTCACATGACACGTTGCAAAACTGGTGCGGTATGATCTGATTGCATGCGAACACAACCGTAGACCATAAAATGAACATCATGATATGCATGTCATGTAAAAACATGACTACATGCCATGCTCATGATGCGCCTGTGGCCGTTTCGCTAACACCACATATACCAAATTCGGTATTACGGTACGTGAATGGATGGCGAAGGGATGCGACTGGTGAAAACATGATAAGCATGAGATGCGTGTCATGTAACAACATGACAACATGCTACGCTCATGATGCACTCGCGGCTGTTTCGGTAGCTTCACATGTACCATGTTCGGTATCACGCGACGCGAACGGACGACTTAGGTAAATGACACATCCAAACATGATAATCACAACATGCGTGTCATGTAACAACATGGCTACATGCCACACTTACGATGCGCTCGCGTCCATTTCACTAGCTTCACATATGCCAAATTCACATATGCCAAAAGGACGAAGGTATAAGACTGGTGCAAACATGATAATCGTAAGGTGCGGATCATGTGAGAACACGACTACATGCCACAGTCGAGGCGCCAATACATTTAGACGTGACCTGGTGCGCGTGCGCGCTGCCGTTCGTTTCGTCGCGTCACGCCGGCGTTGCCACACCAGGTGCCAGTCCTGCCATATGTTGCTTTGACGCATGCGCGTTTCAGCACGTGCGGCGTCCCTCCGTCACGAAAAGAGGCAGACGCAGTGCTGTCTGGGTAACGCACCGGTGCGAAATGCAGCATGTCGCATTTCGTGCCGGTCGCCGTCGGGCCGCGCCAAAGGACGCTGGTCGAGCTGGTCGCGCCTGCTCACAGACTATATAGCACTCGCGCTTTGCTAACCAAATAACTATAGACTATATAGTGCTCGCGTGCATCGCTGTGGCCAGCGTTCGCACGCGTCAACGTTACGTTGTAGTATATTGGGCCCTTTATGATGCGCTCGCGGCCATTTCGCTAGCTCCAGATATACCAAATTTGGCGTTACGTGACATTAATAATTGACGACGTAGCTCCACATATACTAAACTGGTATCACGTGACGTGAATAGACGACGAAGGTCAGCGACACATGCAAACGTAATAATCATGATACGGAAGTCATGTACGGCATAATTTACCTCCAGTTCGTTACGTTGTGCCGATTTTAAAGTGACATATCAACCTTCCTCAATCGTGCTTCGCATATCATCCTTTCCCATTGTACGTGGGATCTGCGAATTTTTTTTTCATCGAAAAGCATTACCATCACCACTGCTTTGTCGAAGCTGCTGTGAGCGTACGATTGTGACTAATATTTCTAAATATTTTAGTTTTCCCGTGCTATAAGCGCCAACAAAGGTTTCCACGTTAATCTCTGATCAATCTGAGCAGACTTGCTTATAGCAACTTGAAGCGACGGCGGCATGCTTGCAAAATGGCAACGAATAAAGAAGGTGGACTCAAGCTCAGTGGGAAGCTAAGTAGATAAAAATGCTCAATATACCTTTGGTTCCTCAAGAATTGCTTCAATTTAAAAACTAAATTTTTTGTGCGCTGTCTCTAGGCATATAACGATTTCATGTATTGACAAAATATTTACAGTTGAGGAGGCCGCTATCAACCTAATTATAATTATATTCATTCTGAAAGTTGTGAGGTAACCGTGATTCATAAAAAGCGTCACGTGCAATGTAATTACATGCAAGACAAACATATATTTGTTCTGCCAGTACGTGCTGCTTAAAACTGGCTTACCATTTTTGCGCGATTGAACGCTTGCTTATTGTATATATATATATATATATATATATATATATATATATATATATATATATATATATATATATATATATATATATATATATATATATATATATATATATATTGAAGGGCAAAATATTTTTTACCCACTTTCCTTTCTTCACATTTACATTGCGATTCGGTCTAAAAATTTCCCATATAATTGCCTTGGCATTATATTATTGTATGTTAGAGCTTAATAATAGTGTGTGAAACAAACACAGAAAAACGAGTCCTTAAATATACGGCATATATATATATATATATATATATATATATATATATATATATATATATATATATTGTAAGGCAACGTTTTGGCTGCAAGACACTTCTTGTACTTGCCGAGCCTCTGCCCCACAACACAGGTCAGACTGATGATAATGAGTATGTACATATGATAAAAGGACGCGCATGAATAATGCTCACACTTATTTCCCCCCCCCCCCCCCACGCTTGAGCGGCCAGCCCGAACGCGTCTTAGACGGAAACGGAACGTCGAACGAATGGCTTCAGACGCGATACGTGGACAATCTCCGAACCACGACAGCGACGATGCGAAGAAAGGTCGCTGGGAGTGACACGGGTAGTTCACCGGTGACGTTTGTTCATTGATTGTATAGGGTCCAATGAAGCGTGAGTGAAATTTATCGCACAATCTTGGAGTACGAATGGGCGTCCAAAGCAACACTTCATCCCAAGGACTGAAGGAGACGCCGCGATGAGAGCTGTCGTAGCGCTGCTTGCGATCTTGCTGATTGGCTTCTGTATTGAGGCGAGCCCGTTGCCGACATTCTTCGAGCCTTGTGATCAACTGTTCTGATACGGTTGCCGAGGTGTCAGTTGGAACATATAGGAAAGAGACGTCGATGGTGAATGTCGGTGAACGGCCGTGCACGAGGTAGAGAGGCGAGTAGCCAGTAGTTCTTTGAACAGCGGTGTTATGGGCAAACGTCACAAAAGGCAAAATCGTATCCCAGTTGTCGTGGTTTGGTGCGATGTACATCGATAGCATGTCTGTTAGTGTCCGATGGAATCTCTCTGTCAGCCCATTAGTTTGAGGGTGGTAGGCTGACGTCGTCTTATGTACTGATAAGCACCAAATAATAACAAAAAGTCAGTATGGTTTTCAAAAAAATAAATCAACAGAACAAGCTCTACTGTATATTAAAGATAAGATAATCGAAAATATGGAAAACAAAAAATATACTTTTGGGCTCTTCCTCGATCTTCAAAAGGCATTTGACTCCATACAATTCAAATCATTGATTCATAAATTATCAAGCTATGGTGTGCGTGGAGTTGCACTACAACTGTTTAAAAGTTACCTAGAAGATCGTTATCAATATGTAAAACTGAATAACACTATTTCTGCAAAGATAAAGTTGAGCCAAGGAGTCCCCCAAGGGTCTATACTGGGGCCATTATTGTTCCTTGTCTATATAAATGATATTGTCGATATACCTCATTCTCCTGAACTTATAATGTACGCTGACGATACGAATGTTTTCTTTTCATCAGACAATCTAATATCACTTGAGGTCAGTGTAAATAATTATCTAAGCAATCTTTCAAATTGGTTAAGGCAAAATGGACTGCGCTTGAATGCAAAAAAACAACCTATATGATATTCCGGCCTATAAACAAACGTATTAGTAACATAGCTGTAAAATTTGAAGGAAATTGCATCGCACATGTTAGGGAACAAAAGTTTCTTGGTGTATGGTTTCAAGAGGAATTAAACTGGAATACACATGTAAATCATCTGATCACCGCATTAGCGCGAATAGTTGGTTGTTTTTTTAGAACAATGCACTTAATCCCATTGAGGTTAAAAATAGGTATGTACTATGCACTCTTCCATTCTAAAGTAAGTTATGGGATGTTAGTCTGGGGAACGACATCACAAGGGAATTACCATAAGTTAATAACTATACAAAAGAAAATATTGCGCTGCTTTGAAAATTACAGGGGGAATCTACAAGACTTGCGCACTGCTCCACTATTCGTTAAACATTCAATACTCAGAATTGATCAATTATATCATTTTAAATTACTTCAGTTAATACAAAAGACTAAGCTATATGAAGAAAGTTTCACCGAAAGACCACACTACAGTATGCGAGAACAAAGGAAGCGAGCTCCCAGAACAAGAACCCAGTATGGAAAACAAAGTATTGCTTACCAGGTACCTCAGGTTTTAAATACCCTTGCAGATCAATTAAATTTTAGGGCTAGTAGTGCGACTTTCAAGAAACAAATAAAGAACTTATTCATAACCACCGGTCTACACTATCAAAACTATGTAATGGAGTCTCATGCCTCTGCAAGTGCTTAAATTGTTTATAAACTGATATGTCAATTATACGAGTGTATACCGCGGAATTCATTGTATCCGCATGCTTCTTATGTCTGTTTTTGAGTTGTTTCATTGATATTGTTTAGTTGTAAATTATAACGAGAGCGACCTCAAATTCTTAAAATGTGTCATGTAAACTTCTTATGTTATTTATGTTTGAATTTTGTGTTTACAATTTCAGGTTGCTTGAATGTATTGAATATATATATTGTTTAAGCTTTGCACTGTCACGGACTGCGGAGGGACAAGGGCCTTTGTCAGGCTGTTCGCCTTTAGCCCTTTGCCCCTGCAGTGAGCTCTGTATCTGGCTTACTGTAAATAAAAAATACTACTACTACTACTACTACTACTGTGCCACAGGTTGTGGGCAGTGTTTCGATTATGGTGGACAGGAACGTCTTGCCGCAATCACTCAGGACGACGTGAGGTGCACAGTGACGCAATACAAGGGCGTTGAGAAAGAATTCTGCGACGTCTGAAGCACAACTTGTGCGTAGTGCAGCCGTCAATGCGTACCGTGCCAGGTGGTCGACAGAAGTCACAATCCAACGATTCCCTGCTGGCGTGATGGGGAGAGGTCTGAGTAGGTCTATGCCAACAATGGCAAAAGGGGTCTCGGGACACGGGATAGTTGCAGAAGGCCAGCAGGAGACGAAGTTGGTCGCTGCAGCCGTTGACACAGATGGCAAGATGCAACGTACTTGGCCACAAAGGTAGAGCTGGCCGGCCAGAAGAAACGGTTTCTGATGCGGCTTTGTGTTTTGTGAAATCCGAAGTGGCTTGCACATGGGTCGTCATGAAAGGCTTCAATGACTTAATGACGTAGAGAACGTGGAAGTACTGGAACCCAGCGGTGTCCTTCAGTAGTGTAAACGTAGCGATGGAGCACATTCTTATCGAGCTTAAATTGCCGTAGTTGACGGCTCAATCTAGCGTTAGGAGTAGGTGACATGCCATTTTGGCGTTGGATAATGCGATTGCAATATTGATCATCACGCTGGCGTGTGACGAACTCAGTGTAGCGATTTGAAGTCAGCGTGTCGATAACCGCAAGGTGTGATGGTGACGCAGAGGCTTGCCCACCAGACGAGCAATCAGCTGACGTACTTGATGATGACAGTGGAAGGGGACAGCGAGAGGGAGCATCTGCATCTTGGTATCTTTTGCCAGACTTATAGATGACGTCAAAATCGAACTCTTGTAGGCGGAGCACCCAAATACCGAGGCGACCAGACAAGTTTCTCAGTGTCGATAGCCAGCACAAGGCGTGGTGGTCTGTAATAACTGTGAAATGGCGTCCGTAAAGATACGGTCGAAATTTTTGTATGGCCCAAACGAGAGCGAGGCACTCCTGCTCAGTTATGGCGTAGTTCTGTTCAGCAGCCGTAAGAGCACGACTAGCATACGCTATAACTGTTTCCCGTGAAGTGGCATCCCGCTGTAGAAGAACTGCATCAACGCCTTGACCACTCGCGTCGGTTTGGAGACATGTAGGTGCGTTCTCGTCGAAATGACACAGAAGATGGTCGGACGTTAAAGCATTCTTGAGGGCTTGAAAGGCACGTTCGCAGTCGTCGTTCCAAGCGAAAGTTGATCCGGATGTGAGCTGCTTGTGCAGTGGTGACGCGACGACAGCTAAATGGCTAATGAAGCGGCGGAAGTAAGATGCCAGGCCCAGGAAACTTCGTAGGTGTTTCTGATTTTCTGGTCGAGGGAAGCATATCACGGCAGCAAGCTTGTCAGGATCTGGACGAACGCCATATTTGCTGACAAGGTGGCCCAACACCTTGATGTTCTTGTTGGCGAAGTGACATTTTTTTTGTGTTTAGCTGAAGCCCAGAACTAGAAATACACGTCAAAACTTCGTCCAAACAATCAAGATGATGACGAAAAGAAGAGGAGAAAATGACAATGTCATCTAGATAACATAGACATGTTTTCCATTTTAGGCCGCGTAGAACTGTGTCCATCATGCGTTCTAACGTGGCAGGAGCGTTGCATAAGCCGAATGGTATGACGTTGAATTCGTACAGGCTGTCTGGTATTGCAAAAACAGTTTTTTCTTTGTCCGCTTCCTGCGTAGGCATTTGCCAATAACCAGACCGTAAATCAAGGCTGGAGAAAAATTCAGCGCCTTGCAGAGAGTCAAGTGCGTCGTCGACTCGTGGGATCGGGTACACGTCTTTGCGCGTGATCTTATTAGGTGCTCGATAATTGACGCAGAACCGCACCGAACCATCCTTCTTTTGGACTAGCACTACATGAGATGACCACGAGCTAGACGAAGGCCGGATAACATCTCGTTTGAGCATATCAGCAGCGTTGTCCTCGATGATTTTCCGCTCTGCACATGACACTCCATGTGGGCGGCGGCGTACGATTGTATTGCCTTCCGTTTCAATTCGATCCACGGCGACAGAAGTGCGACCCAGAAGCTTGGAATATACATCAAATAAAGCGCTGTGTTTTTGAATCAACCTCAAAAGTTCTTGCTTTTGCGCTGACGTGAGATCGGAATTTATTGTGGCTCTTAAAGCAGCCGTTGTAGAATCGTCATCAGTACTCGTAGAGAAAGATGGCGCGTCTGCGTGAAGGGGCACCAGAGCATCTGTGAAGGGGCACCAGGGCATCGATATCTGTGAAGCAAACCACACTGGTGCCTTGGGGCAACGCAACAGGCAATGAAGTGGGGTTAACTGCCGTAACTAATGCTCCGTGGGCTGACTGCGCAGACGGTGACCTGACCGGAGCTCCAGGGGGGGTGGTTTGTAGTCGAAGATAACGAAAAAGCGCTGCAGGGAGAAGACCAGGGGACCGGAAAGCACTCTCCACCACTTGTAAGGCAATGTTTTGGCTGCAAGACACTTGTTTTACTTTCCGAGCTTCTGCCCCACAACACAGGTCAGACTGATGGTGATGAGTATGTACATATGATAAGATGACGCGTATGAATGATGCTCAGAATAAATAAATAAATAAATAAATAAATGAATGAATATATATATATATATATATATATATATATATATATATATATATATATATATATATATATATATATATATATGCTGTTGTTTGAACTAAAACATCAGTATGTGAGTACTGTAATGCGTCAGTCTGTTTTCGTCACCTGCTGTGAGGCTTGCCTGCGTATGGGGTGAACGGTTCACCTCAAGCTGCTAAGAGCGGCTTTTATTGCCGACAAATTTGTGACACTGAAAACTTGCGATATTGATTTCCTATGCGTACTTTGAGGTATGAGGTCCACGGCTGCGACATGCACGTGCTGTCGTCACATTGCCCACGTGAAAGCCCAAAGGCAGTCTTAAGATAACTTTCTGACGAACGTAGCCCAAGATTACTAATACAAAGAAATGCGTCAAGGTGACGCATCTGTGTCACCTCCTTTGTTCTAGTCTGTCTTCGGCAAACCACGCTGCACCGTGCTTATTACGAATCCCAACCAACTAAATCACGTCATCATCATCATCATCATCATCGTCATCATCATCATCATCATCAGCCTGACTACGTCCACTGCAGGACAAAGGCCTCTCCCATGTTCCGCCAGTTAACCCAGTCCTGTGCTTGCTGCGGCCAATTTATACCCGCAAACTTCTTAATCTCATCTGCCCACCTAACCTTCTGTCTCCCCCTAACCCGCTTCCCTTCTCTGGGAATCCAGTTAGTTACCCTTAATGACCAGCGGTTATCCTGTCTACGCGCTACATGCCCGGCCCACGTTCATTTCCTGTTCTTTATTTCAACTATGATATCCTTAACCCCCGTTTGTCCCCTAATTCACTCTGCTCTCTTCTTGTCTCTTAAGGTTACACCGACCATTTTTCTTTCCATTGCTCGCTGCGTCGTCCTCAATTTAAGCTGAACCCTCTTTGTAAGTCTCCAGGTTTCTGCTCCGTAGCTAAATACTGGCAAGATACAGCTGTTGTATACCTTCCTCTTGAGGGATAGTGGCAATCTACCTGTCATAATTTGAGAGTGCTTGCCGAATGTGCTCCACCCCATTCCCATTCTTCTAGTTACTTCAATCTCTTGTTTCGGCTCTGCGGTTATTACCTGCCCTAAGTAGACATAGTCTTTTACAACTTCAAGTGCACTATTACCTATCTCGAAGCGCTGCTCCTTTCCGAGGTTTTTGTACATTACTTTCGTTTTCTGCAGATTAATTTTAAGACCCACCTTTCTGCTCTCCCTGTTCAACTCCGTAATCATGAGTTGCAATTCGTCCCCCGAGTTACTCAGCAATGTAATGTCATCGGCGAAGCGCAGGTTACTAAGGTATTCTCCATTAACTATTATTCCTAACTGCTCCCATTCTAGGCTTCTGAAAACCTCCTGTAAGCACGCGGTAAATAGCATTGGGGAGATAGTGTCCCCCTGTCTTACAGCCTTCTTGATTGGTATTATCTTGCTTCCTTTATGAAGCACTATGGTAGCAGTTGATCCCCTGTAGATTTCTTCCAGAATGTTTATATATACTTCGTCTACGCCCTGATTCCGCAGTGTCTGCATGACGGCTGATATTTCTACTGAATCAAACGCCTTCTCGTAATCTATGAAGGCTATGTATAGTGGTTGGTTATACTCTGAGGATTTCTCTATTACCTGGTTGATAGTATGAATGTGGTCAATTGTTGAGTAGCCTGTTCGAAATCCTGCTTGTTCCTTTGGTTGATTGAATTCTGATGTTTTCTTTACTCTGCGGAGTGCGGCGATGGCGTAGTGGTTAGAGCATCCGCCTCGCATGCAAGAGGTCCGTGGTTTAAATCCCGGTGGCGCGCAGTTCCCAACCGGATAAAAAAAAACCGCGTGTTGATGGAACTGCATTAAGAGGCCTGGGGTGTGGCCTCACCGGTAACCATCGCCGGGAACGCACTCCCTCACTAGAGAAGGATTGGCCACCCTGGTGCAGTATCTGGCCACTACCTCCCACATGCTTACGTCAAATAACTCACGGCCCTCAGTCCCCAGCAGCTGCGAAGCAACTGACCACGGCGGCGGTCAGATCTGCAACGCAGCAGAGGGTGCTAAGAATCTCTGGATCCGGACAGGCCGCCATTGGAACCTGAACTTGGCAACGTTTAACGCTAGAACCTTATCTAGTGAAGGAAGTCTAGCTGTACTATTCGAGGAGCTAGAGGGTGTTAAATGGGATATAATAGGGCTCAGTGAGGTTAGGAGGACAGATGAGGCCTATACGGTGCTACAGAATGGGCACGTCCTTTGCTATCGGGGCTTGGCAGACAGAAAAGAACTGGGAGTGGGGTTCCTAATTCACAGAAACATAGCTGGCAACATAGAGGAATACTATAGCATTAATGAAAGGGTGGTAGGTATTGTAATTAAACTGAATAAAAGATACCAGATGAAGGTAGTACAGGCTTACGCGCCTACATCCAGCCATGATGACGCTTCAGTTGAAAGCTTCTATGAAGGCGTGGAATCGGCAATGAATAAGGTAAAAACACAGTATACTATAGTGATGGGCGACTTTAGTGCAAAGGTAGGGAAGAAGCAGGCTGGAGACCAGGCAGTAGGAGATTATGGCATCGGTACTAGAAACGCCAGAGGAGAGCTACTAGTAGAATTCGCAGAACGCAATAATTTACAGATTTTGAATACCTTCTACAGAAAACGAGAAAACCGCAAGTGGACATGGAGGAGCCCTAATGGCGAAAATAAGAACGAAATAGACTTTATATTGAGTGTACACCCAGGAATCGTGCAGGATGTGGAAGTGGTTGGCAAGATACGATGCAGTGACCATAGAATGGTACGGTCTCGAATCCGCCTAGACTTGAAGAAAGAACGACAGAAACTGATACGCAAGAAGCCAATCAATGAGCTAGTACTGAGAAGGAAAGTACAGGAATTCAGAGTGTCGCTGCGGAACAGGTACTCGGCTCTTAGTGAGGAAACCAACCTTAGCGTAGATACAATGAATGATAATCTGACGAGTACTATTACGGAGTGTGCAGTGGAAGTTGGAGGCAGGGTAGTTAGACAGGACACTGGCAAGCTTTCCCAGGAAACGAAGAACCTAATTAAGAAGTGTCAAATCATGAAAGTGTCAAGTACAACAGACAAATTAGAACTGGCAGAGCTTTCGAAGTTGATTAATAGGCGTAAGGTATGCGATGTAAGAAGGTATAACATGGAGAGAATTGAACACGCTCTGAAAAACGGAGGAAGCGTCAAAGCAGTGAAGAGGAAACTTGGGATAGGCAAAAGTCGGATGTATGCACTAAGGGACAAAGAAGGCAAAATAACTACCAATATGGATAGGATAGTTAAAATAGCGGTAGAGTTTTACAGAGATCTGTACAGTAGCGGAGACAATCACGACCTTAATACTATAAGAACTAGCAGTAACCCAGATCACACCCCACCAGTAATGATAGAAGTCAGAAAAGCTTTGGAGAGCATGCAAAGAGGCAAAACTGCTGGTGAGGATCAGGTAACATCAGATCTGCTGAAAGATGGAGGACAGATTGTGTTAGAAAAACTAGCCACCCTGTTTACGAGGTGTCTCCTGACGGGAAGAGTACCAGAGTCTTGGAAGAACGCTAACATCATCTTAATACATAAGAAAGGAGATGACAAGGACTTGAAGAATTACAGGCCGATCAGTTTGCTCTCTGTAGTATACAAGCTATTTACAAAGGTAATTGCTAACAGAGTAAAGAAAACTAAATAACGTATAGGTGCTTTAATACAAGATTGTTTACTTACATAAACCATGATTGAAGAACTCGCTTTATTGCACTGGAAGTATCGTTGACAGGTTAGCTCGTTGTTGGACAAACAGTTGAGGAGAAAACACCGTTTCGAAAAGCACACACAAACTTCGAGGCTTAACACCACCCACGGAGAGCACACTTCTGGAGAAAAACGCATACGTGCAGCGCGTGCATGCAAATATTGGGTATGCTTATAAGCAGCGAGCGGAGACCACTGAGGCGTGTTACACAGCGAATCAAAGCGGACGTCCCAGTTTGCAGCATCCATGAAGAGGCGAGTTAAACGCTGGGCGCGCTTATGCGGCTTGTTCCCCATTAGATACGTGTCATTTAAGAACATGACTACGCGGCACGCTCATGATGCACTCGTGGCCGTTTCGCTTGCTTCAGATATACCAAATTCGGGATTACGTGACGGGAATGAACGACGAAGGTAATTCAGACGTCCAAACATGATATTTATGACATGCGTGTCATGTAAAACATTACACACTAGGGTCGTAGCTGGCTCGTTGCCATTTTGCTAGCTTCACAAATACTAAACTTTGTGTTACGTGACGTGAATGGATGACGAAGGGAAATGGCTTGTGCAAACATGATATTAGTGACTTGCATTGTATGTAAGAGCGTGATAGCTTACCACGCTCATAATGCGCTCGCGTCTGTTTTGCTTGTTTAACATATATTAAATTCGGTATTATGCAACGCGAATAGACGGTGAAAGTAAATGATACGTCCAAACATTATATTCAGGGCATGCGTGTCGTGTAAAACATGAGTATATGCTACGCTCATAGCGCACTCGCTGTCGTTTCGCTAGCTTCACATTTACCAAATTTGGTACTACGTGACGTGAATGGACAACGAACACAAATGCCAGGCGCAAATATGAGATCAGCGACATGCGTGTCACGTAAGAACATTACTACATACCATGCTCATGATGCACTCGTGGCCGTTTTGCTAGCTTAACACACACACACAAACACACACAGATATATATATATATATATATATATATATATATATATATATATATAATGGGAGTAATAATTCAATGGGACAGTTAGTCTTCGTGAAGGTATGGGATATGGCACAACGGGAGCATTGTCAACAAGGATAAATATATTTATTTCCCAACAGTTTCGGGAGGGGTCCTCCCTTCATCAGGGGATGAGTTATACTGACATGAGCTTTCAAACTTCGCAACTGCGGCGTCCCTCTCGCCTTGAAAGATGTTTGCGAGAGTGAGAGGGAACTAGAAAAAGGAAAAAAAAAACAAAAAAGGGGGAGAAAAAAGACGAAAAAGAAAAAGAAAGAAAAGAAAGAAAGTAAAAAAGAGGAAGAACCACTGTCAACACTGAGAACGAAACCAACTGTCCGTCTACATCAACATACGGTTCATATAACGTGATAGCACGTGATATGAACGCGTTATATATATATATGTATATATATATGTATATATATATATATATATATATATATATATATATATATATATATATATATATATATATATATATATATATATATATATGTTTAATTATTTATAAACACAAGAAAGCAAAACAATTCAGAGAAAGACTCCGGCGCGAGGAATCGAACGTGGAACGTCTGAATTGTGAGTGCGAGGCGTTAACCACTGATTTACGGAGGAGCATCTCCTTGAACGTTGCAACGGAGAGCTATTTATATCTACCCCTTACCACTGGTGACGGGTATCTCAGGGGGAACTACTATCGTATTTTCAGCATTACCAGTGAGATGGCGGAATGAGCACTCGTTGCCAGATTGTCACGACTCGGTTGCGAAATCTCCCACGTGTACTTTGCTTCGCAGACCGGGGATGCTCTCGCGAACGCTCGCTTATCTCACGGTGGGGAAAATCATATGCTTCGGACTTTCACCGGATCAATTCTGTTGTAGTTACCGGACGCACAATGGTCACTGCACTCCTAGCACAGTCTCTCATTGCGAAAACGGCGTGCTTTTCAGACACAGCAAAGTAACATCTCAGGCACTTATAAGCGTTTATCTGTACGTTTGAGTACGTTTCGTGCGTCATTTGGGCATAAAAACGCGGAGCACGTTTCGTTTGCCATTCTGCGCATGACCTTGTAATTTGTTGCTATCATGTTCATTGTTTCTCCTTCGCGGCTAAGCTCTGTCGACTTTTTTCGTCAGTTGTAGAAAGCATTCTTTCGGTCCATTATATAATCATATTAAGCAAGTAAGCATGTGTGGTGCAGTGGCTAAAACACTTGCATTCAGAGTGGTTGGGGAACGGGGAGGCTGAGCTTAATTTTCAGCTCCGCTATAGAAATGTATTGTTTTATTGATTCTATTGCCTTGTAGCGATTATCGCCTTGTGCGACAAAGGTATACGGGGCCAGTTTTATTGTTGAGCTGGCATGGAAATGGTTATGCCTTCGAAATCTATCTGATGCCTGAGTGCGCCCCAGAGCCATATGTGGCACTGGTGCATGCCAGTGGTGGTGGTGTAGAATGGAGGCGGCGCGACTCAAGCAGCGAGTGAAATACTATGGAAATGTCGCTGAGGTGAAGATAGCGTATCTGTTGTTCCTTTTATTTTCCGCCATATATTTCGTGTGCTGCTTCAATCAAAGAAAACGCGATGCACGATTGCGACGTTAGGGCACTGCTATGCGTGAGTGTCTAAGAGGCAGCGAAGGCGTGAAAGCGGCGCGCACGCGGCGAGCTAGTCGGGACAAGGCGCGGAGTGGTCTGCGCCGCTGGAAATCGCTCGCACTCACACGCACGATCTAGATTCCGGTCGGCGTGGGTTCGACCGTGGGGGGCACACATTTCTGTGTCAGGAGGATCGCGACAAGGGCACTGAGGGTGGAATGCAAAATACGTTGTAGAGGAGTCTTGGCACATGAGAC
>WOVY01001781.1:0-417500 GCA_013436015.1 Rhipicephalus annulatus | reverse complement strand
CGTTTTACCTCTGTGGGCTTGGATACCTGTTTTCCCACTTTATAACTCCCTTGCTACTTTTATAAATATCTTTCAAAAGATTAGTGACTCCATCTTCCACACCTAGTGTGTCCATATTTCCCACAAGTCCTTTTGAACCACACTATTGTACGCTCCCTTGATATACAAAAATGCTAGCCACAGGGGCCTGTGTTGCTTTTCTGCTATTTCGATGCATTGCCTCAGTGAGAACAAAACGTCTTCCAACTTCCTGTGTTTCCGAAACCCATTCTGCAGTTCTCCCAGCCCCCTCTCATCTTCTATCCATGCCTGCAGTCTTTCCTTTATAATCTGCATCGCCAGCCTGTAGACCGCTGATGTCACTGTTATAGGATGGTAGTGGTTTATGCAAGCTTTGTCGCCCTTACCTTTGTAGATCATGCTCATCTTGTTAAGTTTTCATCCATCGGGGACTTCACCATAAGTTATTGTTTTGTTCGCTGCCTCTCTCAATGTCTGCTTGGACTTCAGATCCAATCTTTATGGGCATAATTGGAATGCCAACTGGGCCTGTTGATGTACTACTAGGAACCCTCTTCTCAACTATTTCCCACTCTCGTTAGGAAAATGGAGTCATTGGGCCACTTGATCCATCCTTGTCTATAGTGGTGCATAAGGCACTTATTTGTCGAATTTTTATGTCACCCTTGTTCTTACATAACCCATCGCTTCGTCCCCTTCTAGCCTAGCACCTTGAGCTGTAGTTGAAAACCTCTGCTCTAGGCTTGTCTCATTTCTTAGGGAATTTAGATTATTCTAAAATTCTGCAGCTGCTTTTTTATCCTTTTTGTGTATTTTTGCCAGTAACTTAGGCCCCTTTCTTATTATATTTTCATTGATCAGAAGGGATGCTTCCTTGCTAAATCTTAGAAAGATGTTCCAATTTCTTTCAACATCATATTTCGGTTCACCCCACTGCTTAGCATGCCTGTGTTCCCTAGAGACTTCCTGACGTTTTGCTGTGGCTCTCTTAACTTCCTCATCTCATGATCTCTTGGGTTTGTGTCTTCTTTCCCGGGATATACTTGTCACGTGCCTTAGCAAGCTCTAGCTCGAACAATCTAATTATAATCATGTATGTACACACTTTTATCATCCTCAGTGATTACTTTCTCAATTTGTTTAGTAGCTATTTCTATTTGCCTTTCAGAATAAAAATTTTCTTGTAGTTGCTCATCTTGTCTCCTTCCCACTTTCACTGCTCTTGCAAAGCTTAGTTTGTGATCACTACCCACACTTCTGGAGCCATATTCATCTATGTACATTCCTCTGAGCCTATCATACAATCTACGTGGCATCAGTACATAATCTACCATCGACTGCAGCCTTCCTACCTCTCATGCTATTTGCCCTTCACACTTTTCAGTGCTGTTGCAAATGATCAAATCATGCCTTTCACACATATCCATGATCATTTTGCCTGTTGAGTCAGTATACCCATCTATATCTTCTATGTGCGCATTCATATCTCCCAGTATAATTATCTCCCACTCTCCTCTTAATTCCTCAACGTCATTTGATATACATTCCACCATTGCATGGTTTTCTGCTCCGGCCTTTGCTACCGTCCACAAGTACACCAAACCAAGGAGTGTCATCTGCCAAGTACTTTCCTTCTTAACCATAAATGTTCCAAGCATCCCTGCTTGACTCTTTGCCAACCCATGCTTCTAATGAATGCACCAATTTCACCCCCATTTTTGCTGCCTTCTGTTTTCTTGCAGTATTTCCATACGTAGTCTGGATTGCAAGGTGGTTGCTCCATGTCACGAAGATGTGTCTACACAACCCAATATACCATCACTTGCTCCTGCCTCAACTGCTTTTCTATCTCTTCTCACTTTAACCTATTCCTGTCACCCTGCATATTAATATAGCCTACGTCTGACTTAACTCGGCTCTTGTGCTTACGTCGATTTCTTCTCCCACGGACTCCGTGTGGCTTGAATATTTGTGTCCCTTTAGAACCGTCTTTGGCTACAATGTTGGCCTCAGGGCTCTGGGTTCCCCTAAAAAAGCTGTGGCTTTACGACTCAATCTATTACCGACCTTCCTGCCCGTCGCCCTACTAGAGTGAATGTCATCCTGTGCAAAGGGGCGAGCGCCGGGCTCGTACACGTCTTGGTTCACTTCCATTACGCTGTATCTGAGTTGCCAGCTCATACCCCAATCATACAGTTGGCCTCCACTGCCATCCTTTCAATCCCACGAGACTGCCCTCAGACCTGTGGAACTGTGCATATGGTCACATGCATACTCCCAGAGGCTTCTTGAAGCTTACGCATCCCAATTTCTGTCTCTGAAGGTTCTAATCCTTGTCCTTCAAAACATTATTGAGCCCAGAATGAATAATGACGTGATTTTCTCCCTCCATGCTGTCCTCTACAACCTCCTGAGCTTTGGCCAGTGCATCCACCATGCTCTTCCCTGACTGGGCCTCTACCCTCACTCTCCGATCTTCCTTCACTTTCATGAAGACGTCATCCCTAACCCTGGCCACGTTAGAGTCCCCCACCACTAGGTCCCTTCTGAGCTCCAATCACTGGCTTCCAGCTTGTGATGGCGTCCCTGTTTGCTTCACCTGTTTCTCTCTCTGCCGTCTGTCCTGTTTTCCTACCCTGCTCGAAGACTGCCGTGCCACGGAGCTGTATGTTCTCGGAGCCTCCGTGCTGTGGCCAGTCGCTGCGGCCTCCTAACCTCCATTCTCTTCTGTTTCTTCCCGCCTGTCGCCTTCTGGGCTGCCCAAGCCTTTCGTCTCACATTACTCGGGGCCGGGGCAAAGTGCCATTAGCTCCTTCACCCGCTGCTCGAGCTCAGTCTGCTCTTCCCGTTCTTTTTGAAGGTCACCCTTCATTTGCTCTAATAGGCTGGCGGTAGCCTGCTCCCGCTCACGCGACGCTCGCTTTCTTTAAGTTCTATCCTCTGCTCCCGTTCCGCCCTAAGCTCCCCCAGAAGCTCCTCGATGCTAGCTTCCATGCGCTGCACAGCCGCCTTCACATACTCGCACAGCCTGCACACGAAGCTCGCCTTCTGCTTATATATTTAAAACGCGATAACGAAACGGCGACACAGACACAAGAAGGAGACGAAGGACACGAGCACTCGTGTCCTTCATGTCGTTCTTGTGTCCGTGTCATCGTTTTGTTCTCGCGCTATAAATATATCGTCATGCCCTACCAACTAGCCCAAGCTGTCACACTTCGCCTACTGCGCGTCGTCCAAACTCACGAATACTGTCTTGTCCTAGTAGAACTAGCGCTTGCATTCTTCGCACCGCACCAGTTCGCTCTCGCCCGTGGTTTTCCTAGCCTCTTTAGCCATCGCCCGACAGCCCATCGACCGAGCGCCCGACAACCCTAAGTTCAACCCTAATCACGCTATTCAGCCTCTTTCGCTAACTCTCCTACTTCAACAACTGTTTGAAGCTGCCGCCTACATCTCACACAGACGTGTTCAATTTCGCATGTAGCCTCTCACTAGGTTCACTTCGTGTTCGGCTCTGGCTGTTTAACAGCTAACCGGGTGCCACGAACTTCTTCAAAAGAGCCGCCTACCCCGTTCACGTGGTCAACGCCACTGCAACGTTGCCCGTGTCCCACACCTATAGAACTCGCAATTCAAGTGATTGATTAGGAGAGAATAAATATTAATGGTGTTCACAAACACAAAAAATAAAGTGAAACTTATCTCTCGTTGCGCGCTGCTCCTGCACCAACCTACCTGCTCCGAGCGAGCGGGCGGAGGAACAACGCCACCTAGGTGTGTTGGAAGGAACCGACAGCTGCTGCGGATGAGGGAGAGAATGACGTTAACGCGCAGCCGCACGGAGGAAGGAAAAAATTAGGAGAGGCCCTGACGTCACTGGTTGTGAAGCCGTGGTGAAGCCAGAAGTTGGCCATAATGACTGGGCAAATTGTCCTCTTTTCTTTACATCCGAATATAAAGCAGGAGGCGTGACTTTCTGTCCAGCTCGGAAAGCACGTGGGCTGCGCAGCGCGCGTGTCGTGACAATCCGAAACTAATGGAACGGGGCTCAACACTCTGGGCCAGTGCGATGCCTTCAGTGAAATCGTTTTGTCCGAGTATTAACAGCGAGTAACAGCTCGCCGACAACGAAGCAAGTACAAGAGAACGCGTGCTAGATGCACTGACAACGGCGAGTATTTTAACGTCGTCAATTCAGCTACCGTACAGACAACACGATTGGTCGTGCGCCTTCTACTGTTGAATTCCGCCACGCGACCGACGCAGCGTCAGGCCACTGTGCCCGTGTTACGCGTGAAACTCACCGCCGACCGCATTCTGCGAGTGTGATGATTCGGAGCAGGGTGCATGTGACACTTGAACGCGCTTGCTCTAATGTCGAGATTAAAATGCGGGGGGCAAGTATAACAAGCGGAACAGAAAAGGTTGTTTATTACACACATGCAAGTTGTTACTGTACACATGCTGAACACAAAACTACGTATGCGCTCAAGGTCCTCATTGCGTTTTGCTGGCACAACAGTTTCGTCCGTTGCCACAAGCAGGAGCACTGGACAACCGTCAATGACCTGCAAGGCGTTCGTCGTCGTTCCGCTTCGTCATGGTGCACAATGCAATTTCGCTGAACTCTTGAAATGCTTCATCCGCGTCATCTGCCACACGACACAAAGATATGTGCTCGTTCTGCCCACTGTTGAGGCCCTGTGGTGGACGAAAGGTTTTGTAAACGTTGCTAAGAGTACAGGAACTGCCAGGAGAACACTGCGTAATCAATAACCCGGCCAAAACACGGATAATGTGCGTCACGACTCACACGAGACCTGTATTTCTGTCTTTCTACTCTGTCATCGTGTAGTTGGAATCTATCAGAACAATACGATGGGCTTGACACGAGTTCAAAGTATGCAACCAGAGAGTTCGCTTGATTCTTAAGGATGTTACCCTCTGTGTCGACTAAAGGGAGTGAATGTGTCTGTCGGCCTCTTATCCTAATTACTCTGTTCCAGAACTCAGCTTCATAGGTATAAGAATTGTACAGGAATGAATACCTGATAAAAACTTCAGCCAGTTTTTCCTCCTAGCTTGTCGGCACTTTCTTCACACTTGAGACTTTACTTGTCGTGCAGTAGAACCGACACTTTATTCTGCTTTTTGCGAGCGTTACTGCAGTCGTCGTTCTACGACGGGACACGACGTCGGCAGGGACAAATTTGTCTGTGGAATACTTTTTCAAAAAGCGTCAATAATAAAAGCGACAAAATGCACAGCAGCAGAGTCAATTCCTAGCGAGGAAATCTCGGCGCACAATATAGTACTAAGATTTTGGTACTTCTCCCAATAAGCTCTGTGTACCTTCCAAGTTGCAGCCTGTGGTAGGAATTTGTTTTCTTTTGGCGTTCTCAGTATTGTGGGAAAGTGATCACTCCTATAGGTGTTTTTAATAACATTCCAACTAAATTCAGGTTAAAATGCAGGAGAAACTATGCACGAGTATGTTTTGTTCGCAAGGCTAAAAAATGTTAATTCTTTTTAATTTAAAATGCATGCATCTGTGGAAAGAATAAAGTTCTCAATCAAGCGGCCTCGCGCATCACTCCTCAAGTCACCCCACAAAGGGCTGTCGGCATTAAAATCGCTAAAGACGATATATGGTTCAAGTATTTGGTCCATGAAAAACTGAAATTCTTGTTTCTACAGCTGATAATAAGAGGAGATGTACGCTGAGCAAATGGTAACAAGTTTGCTTAAGACTACAGCAAGAACTGCCACTGCTTCGAGGGCCGCCTGTATCTGCAAACCTTGGCACGCTATGCATTTGTCTAATATAATAGCAACACCACCTGATGATGCGATAGCGTCATCTCGATTTTTGCGGAAGATGATATGGTCTGTAAAAAAACTCGTGTTTTGATTTCAAGTGTGTTTCCTGCACATACAGCACTTTTGGTGTGTGTTTGTGGAAACGTTCTTGGACACCGTCGATGTGTTTAGGCAGTCCTCTGAAGTTACGTTGTATAATTTGTGTTTCCGTATTACGTGTAAAGTGATGCTGTGTGTACGGATCAGGAGTGGCTTAATTTACAGAGCCTTTAGGAGGTCCTGTAATCGGTATATTGCCTTTCTTGGAGTGGTCGAGGTGTTCTCGCCGCTCTTTCTGCGCAATCTGCGCCGGTGGACCAGTGGTGTCCATCGCCTCTGGTGAGACGCGAGACAGTCGTGTACGTAAGGTAGGCTTTGTCGGCGACTGACTTCTGTAGGAAAGTGTGCGTTGCACGCTGTCGGGCTTCCCTGAAATTGAAGTTTGCTTGGAATTTAATTGTGAGAATTTCTTTTTCTCTTTTCACTGCTGAGCATGAGCGGGAATATGCGGGATGGTCACCAATACAATTCGCACAATGGGCCTCAGCCTCAAACTTTCAGTCGTCAGCAGAGTGCCCTGTGGTGGCGCACCTTGCGCCCATGAGCTGCCCGCGACAGCTTAGAGAAGCGTGGCCAAACAGTTCGCACTTGAAACAACATCTGGGGTTTGGTGTTTATGGTCAGACACGTAGCATGAGACAGCCTATAGAGGCTGTCTCTGGGAGTGTGTTTGCTTCATACGTCAGTATGATATGTTTTGTGGGGAGTTGTGGTATATCAGTGACGAAATGCGGTAACGCCACGTACTGTTGCGCGCACTGTGCTATCAGTTTTCTCCCTCGCCCCCCGAACCGTTCGTAAGCCGCTGCGAGAGCCTAGATGCAAGCCACTCTGTAATTTTGCTTTGCCTTGTCCACCGGCAGCCAGGCGGCTGTCCGGCCACTTTGGTATGCAATAAAGACACGCTGCTTGACCGGCTGATTTCCTTCTAAGCGGCGTGTATGACCCACAACAGGAGTGCTGCATTATTTCGCCTGATTTTAATGCACTGCACATCTTGCTGGTCTACAAGAGCTTCATTCGGTACGACACCTTTCACTGTTTTTTATGTGCGGTGAGCGGTAACGGTGAGAGGTTTGTCCCCTTTTGCAACAAGGTTGTTTTGTTTCTGATGCTTGATTTTGTCGTTGACTTCTATTAGCAAGTCCCCACTGGGCATCTTGGTGGCTTGTAACCAGCGCCAATGGTATCAGTATGGTATTAGTGAGGCATCTTGAAACTAGAAACGATGATATGTTTGTTGCTTTCTTTCCTGTGGTTTCACAACCTGTGACATGATATTTTAGGAAGAAGTCTTGATTCTTCACTACACACTGCGATTACGATGATTGGCAGTGTCTTGGGCGCGAGGACCAAAGGGACACTGTGCGGCTGCTTCTGTGCGCCCCCTTTTCTGGACGCGATCACTTAGGAAGGAGTTTGGTGGTTTCATGGAAAAAAGTGTTTTTTCGGCAACCGCGCCTACCGCCGAGCACGAAGTTCAACTAGGGGACGTGGCAGAGGATGTGAACAAGTCTGCGCAACGCCAACAGTTCGCTGTCACTATAACCTAATATGGTTTATCCAAGGTTGGATAAGCACACTAGGTTAACCCTCGCCACCAGGAAAAGTTGAAGCAACTAGAAGAGAAGAGAAGACCGGACCGATAAAATGTGTGAGAGAAAGACGAAGATGACGGGAGATAGAGACAGGAAAAGGCGACTGTCGTTTTTTTCCTGTCAGGTCAGTCTAGGGATGCCGTCTACGTGAAGCTGGGGCCAAAGGGGTGCATTACTTCTGCCGGGGGTCCTTTAAAGTCCAGTCACCCAGCGTCGGCTCAACCCCCAGGATCCCTTTTGCCCCGTACACGGCAAATCCACGAACGGCTAGGCGTGGGAGAGAGTTGGAGCCCCCTCCTTTAGCTCGGGTACGTGGTGTCGCTACGCACCGAACGCCTACTTCTTGCGCAGACGCCCTTGCGGGGTAAGAAGAAAGGTTTAGAGTATGTATGTGCCAATGGAGCCTTATTTGAGAGAACTTTGGATTTGTATTTGGCCCATTTTAAAGAAAGCTCCTCGAATGTTGGTCATAGATTACCAGTAATGTTTCCCTAATAACTTTCAATGGACACTGCAGCAACATGCCAAAAAAAGTACAAAAAAAGTTTTCCCGTACTCTATCGACCATCTTCAGACCATCTTGAGACCATTTACCTAACAATCTGATGACTATTGACCACCGAAAATGAATAGCAATGTCTGTACTAACGTTCAAGGGACTCTAGAACAATGATAAATTCATTGTTGTTACGCTGTTTTGTCTACGATTGGTCATCGAACTTTTAATAATGTATCGTGCCTAATGAGGATTAATGTAACGTTGAATGTAAATGCAAGCACTTCTGCCCTGCCTGGTCCAGTCACCTTCGCATTAAAAAGTCTACACCTACACCTGGTTGCCCTCAAATATTGAGAATGATTTCAAGCAGCATCATAGCTTAAGAGCTTCTGTAAAGTGCAATAAAGCTTTTAGGAGCTTACTACTTTTGCGGGGGGGGGGGGGGTGTCTCTCTTCGTTGCGCTGGTGTGTATGCTAGTGCTCATTGATCCCGCTAGACCACAGCTGTGTTCTTCGTTACAAGATCACTTACTAGTTGGTGTGCCGCCACACAGGCGACGCTCGCTCTAATTACAGGAAACAAAGTTCGGCCTCAATAAAGGAAGCTGTGCGACCCAAGCAACTTGAACTAGACGCTATCACTTGCAAATACAAGCGCGGCGTCTCACAGCTGGAACAGGGGCACAGAAGGACACTTAAGCTTCCCACGGAGCAACGTGATATGTACGCGACAGCGCGTAAAACCGGCGATTCAGAAGAGACATCCTCACCGAACCCATGATTGCGCAACTACCTCGAAGCTCAAACATAACATAGTGGAACTGCAGAAGCTTCCGTTGTAAAGCGGCATCGCTGCAACAATACATAGATACGCTAGATCAGAAACCCGACATCATAGCGCTGCAAGACACCCTAGTCCCTGATATCAGATTTTCGCCATACTCAACACATTGCAATTGTTCTCCCGCCCGACGACAAGACTTTTTCTAGGCATCCCGCTTTGTGAATCTGTGTGGATTGAGTTTGATCATTCTTTTGTAAAAGATAATCAGAACATCATTTTTTAGTATATTTACCATTCCCCTTCTTCGAGCGCGAATGATTTCATATCTCTCTTTAGGACCATTTTGCATCAGCTGTCATCTGAAAAGAAGTGCCTTATCTTGGTGGGGGATATCAATATTAATTTTCCTAAATCTAACCATTGTTCAAGTACGGAATATTTCGACTATTTCAGTGGTTATGGCTTTGAGTGTCTTTATTCCATCACCTACTAGATGTCCCCTCTATGATGGTGCTATCTGTAATTTTTCACCATCTCCTTCTGCACGAGCAATTGATGTGAATATAACTGATCGTTATCCTAATTTTCTGTCATTTAGTGTCATGAAGCCATTTGAAAACCTTCGCTTGTTACTTCCATACTGGACCAGGAATTGTTCGTCTCTGCTATACGCAGTATTGATTGGTCACGTGTTACATTGATATGCAGTGTAGACGAGGCATTCAACTTGTTTGCTGTCCTTTTCCTTAAAGCTGTAGAAGAGTGCACAAAAATAGTAAAATGTAAAAAGAAGTATAAATATCCTAAGAACCCATGGCTTTCCCAAGGACTGCTTAAAAGTGTGCGCAAAAAAGATAACCTTTATTGAAAACCAAAAAAACAATCATTTAATGCTGCTTTAGCTTCTCGTTACAACAGATATTGCAATATTTTTTATGACTCTTGAAAAATCATAAAAAAGTACTATGAGGAACAATTATCTATGGAGAATAACAACTTTCAAATGCAATCGCAACTGTTAAATGATCTTTTAAACCGATCCTCACATAGCTCATCTTCGTAGAAAATGGCGTATAACAAAATTACACATGATAACCCTGAAGGTGTTGTTGATGCTTTTAGTAACTACTTTTTTGCAATTTTTAGTCGGGAACAAAGAAGGTCTCACTGTAATCTACAGCGTTCTAACCAGTCTTCTTTTTTCCGGTTAGCCTTAAACATGTACCGACAGCAATCAAAAGTCCTAAGGAGACCAGCCGTGGTATAGATAATATCTGAGCATGCCATATAAAACTTGTAGTAGATGTCATTCGCAATGCGCTAGATGAAATCATAAATCTTGCGTTCAAGCATGTCGTTTTTCCTTCTTTGCTAAAGATAGCCAAAGTACTTCTGGTGTTTAAAAAGGTGATAAACACTGTTTCTAATTACCGTCCAATCTGTAGTCTTTCTTCCCTCAGTAATGTCATCGAAAGTTATTTATAGTTCGGCTCAACAAGTACCTGAGTAAGTTTAACGTGTTGAAGTCCTGTCAACTTGGCTTTTGCTCTGGAAGTCAACTAACGTTCCCTTCTTTCCCTTTCTCACTACATCAAACACTTCATTGAATCAGGGTGCATCGTAAGGTCAGTTCTCCTGGATTTTTCAGACATTCGACACAGTTATTCATCTCGTTTTGTCGAAGAAGGTAGACGCTTACGGTATCACAAGTCCATACCTTAAGGTATTAAACAGTTATTAAACAAAAAAGGTATTAAACAAAGGGATATGGCGCAAGAGCGGTCTGGAGTGCTACCCCATTGAATCCACAATTCTTGTACATAAAGTGAAGTACCTGTCACTTTCTCCCTCAACGTACAACTCAATGAAGCCCAAACTTAAGAGGACCATCCAATTTCTTGGGGCCCACTTCAATAACCGGGGCAACAACTCATTCGTAATAAACAAACTAAGAACGTCCTGTTTACAGATTTCTCCTATGATTAGTGGTGTATCTTAACGACGACATTGGATGAAAGATCACGACATATTGCGACTCATTCAAGCATTTGTACTCAGTCGCATAACCTACATCTTTCCTCACCTGAGGGTCTTGAAGCAGACGAGCGCAAAATAAACAGTCATACGTGTGACTTTTAAGAAGGCTCTGAACATTCCCCCGTGGACACTCACGGACCATCTGCTTCAAATGGGGCTGCATAAAACCGCATCTGAACTATTCCAAGCACACCACACGAATCAAGTCATGCGCTTCGCCATCATTAAAGCAAGACGGAAAACATTATCAGAGCTTGGCATCGAAGTTCCCATTCACAGAAGGAGAAAACAACGTATCTCACATGAATGAAGGCAGTACTTCGTCAGACAACCGCTATTACACAATATGCACCCACAGTTTTACTAATATCGACGTCGGGCACAGGCCTAAACTCACGACAAACACTTAGACACTGAAGACGCCTTCTTTGTCAATGCAGCTGGACCAGGGAACGACAAATACACGGCAAGCGTCATTCATCAAGGAAAGCAGATAAACTGTATATCAGCACAGGACACAGACACAACCGGCATAGAAGAATCAGGAATCGCCGTCGCCCTACGAAACCCAGAGTCCACCTTAATTTTCACAGATTCACAAGCAGCCTACTGAATTTTCTGTAACGGCTACACTGGCCCCATTGCGCAGCGAATCCTCACTCAGCTATCGACCTCACGTTCAGAAGGAAACTGGAAACAGCTGATATTGATACCAGGATACCGCGGAGTTAGAGGCAATGAGCTCGCCCATTCCTCGGCCCGAGAACTACCCTTCCGGACCTTCCACCCCGACAAATCGCATCCACCCTCAGCTCTGCCTATGGTCCCGCTCCTCACGTATACGAAAATTATGCAACACCAAAGACTTGAATTACAGAAACTTCCACCTTCTGAGTCAAAGCTAAGTAAGGAATCACAGGTAGCATGGCGTCGCCTACAAGCCATGTCCTACCCCAATCCGTACATACTGTCAAAAATAGATTTTGACACACACACACACACACACACACACACACACACACACACACACACACACACACACACACACACACACACACACACACACACACACACACACACACACACACACACACACACACACACACACACACACACACACACACACACAAAGGGGGATTTTAAAGTGTCCCCCTTTAAAATCCCCCTTTGCAACCCAGAACAACGTACCATGGAAGGGTGGGAGGCAGCTCTGTCCAGCTCGGAACCGAAGAGCCAACAGGCCCTCGTAAAACGTGTAAGGCCAGCGGCCCGCGCAAATGAGATCCCGTACTAAGGATCCCACTCACTTATATACTCCCGCAGAAAAGCATAATAAACGTTTTATTCACTCTAGCTCCAATTTCGGCGCGTGTTCTAGTTTGGTAGGAGACCACTTAGTGGCAGCGCCTATATACAGTGCTCGCTCTCGGTGTGCTTCCTTTGTTTTTCGCTGGACATCACTTAAAAAAATTAAAAAAGGGTGACAAAAGAACAGTTTCTAATTATCGGCCCATATCAATTCTTTCTTCCCTCAGCAAAGTTATTGAAAAACTGTTCGTTGATCGTTTAAGTAATTACCTAAGCAAATTTAATACACTTCATCCGTGTCAATTTGGCTTTCGTTCAGGCAGTTCGACAAGCTTAGCACTAGTTTCATTAATAGATTACTTAAAAAATCGATTGACTCTGGTAAATTTGTTGGATCTGTCTTTCTAGATTTCACCAAGGCCTTTGACACCATTAATCAAGCCACCCTGTTTAACAAATTGGAGGCCTATGGGGTAACTGGTGCTCCATTAACCTTCCTGAAAAATTATCTGCACAATAGAGAATGCTCGGTGTACGTATCAGGCGCTTCTTCTGAAAATAAGCTAATGAATCAAGGCGTGCCCCAGGGGTCTATTTTGGGCCCTTTATTATTTATTATTTATATTAATGATCTTGTCGATGCAATTAAATCAACTCACTGCGTGTTATACGCAGACGACACGACTATAACTGCAGCTGAGGACTCTCTAACTGCTCTTACTTTACACTTGAACAACACACTTCTAGATATTACTAAATGGTGCTACGAGAAACAACTTATTATTAACCCAGCCAAAACCAAGTTTATGATATTTAGGTCCGCTCAAAGGCCATTGCCTTTTCATCAACCCTTAACCATAGGTCCTCACTCTATACCCACCTGTGATACTGTAATTTTTCTTGGTGTACATCTTGACTGCCATTTAAAGTTTAATCTCCACACTGATCACCTCAGAAAGAAAACTGCATTCGGAATTCGGGCTCTAATAAAAGCTCGTGAAGTTTTTCATATAAACGTACTTATGTCTCTGTATTTCGCCTTCATTCATTCCCATATCATGTATGGTATCGCCGCTTGGGGAAACACGTATGACTGTCATCTATCACCCATTCTGAACATATAAAATCAGGCGATCCGCATTATCACTAATAGCTCACGATACTCCAGTGCAGGCCATCTACTCCAAGACAACAAAATCCTACCTGTTCGTAAGTTATTTTTTTATAGCATAGCCGTTCTGTTTCAATTGCGCAATGCACTGCTACCGTTTGAGTTCATTGATTCAGTTTTCTCACAAAACAACAATGTAACCAGATTTGCAATGAACCTTAACTTTTTGCTACCCGCGTCGCGCACAAATTATGGAAAAATGACCACTGCCTTTGCGGCCATTACTTTTTGGAATAACATGCCTCTTTCTGTTAAAACGATGCCCACATTGTCATCATTCAAAGAGTCGCTTAAAAGTTTTCTGTTAAATTATTAGCTGCCTGTATAGGGGCTTTTTGGGGGCTTTGCGTTTTTGGTTATGCCATTTAGATCATTGCATTTCGATTGACAATGTCCGCCACTGAACGAGATGTTTTTTTCCCCGTTCTTTCTTTTTTCTTTCCTTATTTGCCTTGCTTTTTGTTGCCTGATGTGTCACTTAGCCTATAATAATTACTTATCAATCTATATTGTATAATTAATTTTCATTCACTCGTTGCTTGTTAACTTGATCTGATTTATTGATTGTTATAATGCATCGAGGGTCCCGTTACAGTTTTTGACTTTGGGACCCTCGTCTGTATATTAATATTACTGTACTACTTTTTTGAAATGAATAATAAACTGAAACTGAAACTGAAACTGAATGCGTGTCGATACCACTGCCCACTATGAACACCGCAGAAGCCAAGATGGTGGCGCGTAGAGCTTGCAATGATGCTTTAGCGCGGGCTCACCGTCAGGACCCCTCTAGAACTTTCCACTACACCCTATAATTCAAGATCTTCGGGCTTTGTACATTACGGATCACAACGCCACTTTACTAAAAGAAAAACGCTCCTCGAAGCTTATGTGATCCATAGATAAGCCCTTGAACAAAAATGTATATAATACGTCAGTAAGTACATATATAGTACATTGGTATGTAAGTAATACACTTTATGTATTTAACGAGTATATACTCTCACATCCCTACAATTCTCATGTCACCTCTTTATATGGCGATGATTGAGCACACCCAGTTTAACGGATTCAACCTCTGGAGCAAGCTTCTTCATCATCATTCACTTCGTGGATATGCGGGAATTTGTTATAACGTAAATCTTAAACGCACCGCATGCTTGAAATTGTGTTACATACAGCAAGGCACTTTTGTAAGTTGACCTAATATATTAAAGTGTATGACACGGTCAAGAAACGTTCACAAGAAATATATCTTAAATGTGTGCCAGTACCTTTGCATACACGTCAACTATATCGACGCCTGAAGTTAGTGATTGCAGTTCCAACGAACGTTAGCAGAGTTCCTGTCAAATATAAGAGAACACATTTTTTAATTAAAAAGTTCATTTGTAACACCATGTGTGATTGAATGTATACCTTCTGGAGAAGCATTTAATGCATAACCTGTCTACATCATGACGTTACGACAGTTTAATAGTAAGGAAATGATCATTTACAAAAATAAAAATATTCATACAAGCACAATATACATACTAGGAGACGTCAAAAAGTAAGGCAAGTTACACTATGCCTGAGGCTACGCTTCGTTTACAGTACCAGTATCGAGCACTGAATTTCTGTTGTGTGCTAAAGTTCTATGGAACGTGTCTCTTTCAATGCTGCTTTAGTAGTTAAAAGTATGAGTTGGAATTCGAATTGCTCAACACCGTATGTGCAGTACAAACTTGGCTTCAGGTGAATTTCTTACGCTTGAAGCATTCCAAATATTTGGCATTGAGACAAACGTCATTGATGCTGTGCAAAACTGACTACAGGTGCAACTGAAAATTTTTTCCCAGTGAAATAGAAAATCTTGTGAAACTTAGGGCACAGTGCACTGCAGGAAAGTGACGAAGAAAAATATAGTATGTTTCGGTTGGCTATTATCAGAATAAATGCACCTTTTCTTGAAAATTACCTTTTGAATTCGTCTGATACATTGTAAAGAAAATAAATAGTTTGCAAACATAAGACGTCACGTAAAAATAGTATACTAACACCACACACACAACTGAAGAAGAAAATAAATTGCAAAATTAGTGTGTGGTGCTATTTGTGTGATTGTGCGTGCTTTTACAAACATGTTTAAACGAATGACAGTGAACTTGTCCAAGCCTCATTTACAGTTCACTCTAATTGTGCATACACTTGTGGGTTAAAAGTAACAAAACTGGACAAGGTAATGTATTTTGCGTTCGAGTAACCTATGTGATCATTGATTGATTGACTGATATGTGGGGTTTAACGACCCAAAGCCACTATATGATTATGAGAGACGCCGTAGTGGAGGGCTCCGGAAATTTAGACCACCTGGGGTTCTTTAACGTGCACCCAAATCTAAGCACACGGGCCTACAACATTTCCGCCTCCATCGGAAATGCAGCCGCCACAGCCGGGATATGTGATCATTCGAAGGCTTGCACATTACAATATAACACCTAGTCACAGTTGCTTACGCAATCAATCTTCAGCTGCTCAGGCGACTTTGGTTCCTTCGAAGGAAGCGGGGCCATGGATTTTCTCTACAGTGCATTTGTACCCAGAAGTCTAAATTAAGGACAGCGGTAATTTGCGAAAGTTACAAGACAGAGCGCAACGCACAATATGCTGCCATAAGGCTGTAATTTTCTTACTTCTGTGTGAGTACAAATAAATGGAGTGCATGGCCAGCACATCCAGTGGCACCTGACTCTAGTGAGAAGTAAAAAAAAAAGCAAGCTGGATAATGAATGCAAAAAAGCATATTGTGGCTGAAGTTTTTATATTTTTGATGTCAAACATATAAACCTTACATTATGCTTTTAGTTATTTTTTTCCTTCACTTCGCATGAAAACGAACAGCCAGATAATCTACAGGAGTTGACTGTAAATAGTGAGCTCATATCAGGCACGGCATCAGCTGATGCCTTAACAACTATTTGGTATCACTCGTAAACAGTTCTTATGATCCCCAATGCATAGATTATCTAAAGCCAAAACTTGTTTAAAGTGCATTCCTCAACCCGACTGACACTCAAGAGGTACAGAGCATGTTTCGTAGTATTCGAAATAGTAAAAGTTGCGATATGAATGATCGGCAGATTCGTCCAGAAAAACACGTACTAGATCTAATCAGTCCTGTCTTGGAGAATGTGTACAATCTTTCGCTGGCGAACGACACATTTCCAAAGCGCACGCGAATCACGAATGTAACAGCACCTTTCAAACCTGGCGACAGTAACAAGTTTTCCAACTATATACCAATATCAATCCTGCCAATTTTTCTAAATGTCTTGAAAAGCTGTTACACGTAATAATAACGTCATTTGGTAACAAGCACAATCTAGTTACAGATTTTAAATTTGGATTTCGAAAAGGCCACTCAACTGAGCTAGCATTATTGACTTAAAAAGAAATAATTCTGTGAGGCTCTGAAGAAAATTTGGTTACCCTTGGTATTTTAATCGATTTTGCAAAGGCCTTCGATACCATAAATCTCAACACTTTATAACAAAACCAGATATGTACAGCTTCAGGGGTACATTTCTGAAATTCATCAAATGTTATATGCAGTATACGTATCGAACTGTTGTTATAGGCAATAAGTATTAAAAAAATTACCGATACGTGCTAGGGTTCCGCAAGGAAGCATTCTAGGCCGCTATTGTTTAACCTTTATACAAACGATTTAACGAATATCAACACTACGGCGTGGTTTATTGTATATGCGGACGACACCAGTTTATTTAGGACGTCCAGAAACGTTAGAGAGCTAGTCAGTACTGCCAATGATACTCTCGAACAAATAAACTAGTTGGCTTTATCAAACTCCCTAACTATAGTTCAACCAAAATGAAAAGTTTGCTTGTTAAACCAAATAACAAAAAACAAAAGGTCCATGAATGTCTTCGAACAGGAACCTCCATGATAGAAGTAGTGTCTTCAGTCAAGAGTCCTGGTGTCATTTTTCACGAAAACATGTTATGAAGTAAACATGTCAACATTATTGCCAACAAGCTTGCTCGAGTTAGAGGTATACTAGTAAGATTACGCCTCTTGTTGCCATTGAAAGTGAAGCTCTTACATTAAAATTCTCTTTTTCTATCCCATATCAACTACTGCCATCACGTATGAGGCAACACAACCAGCTCAAACACCAACATTTTATTCATGTTGCAAAAAAAAAAGCCGTTCGAACGATTTCAAATGCTCCATTTGATGCACACAAATATTCTATATTTGGCCATACAGATATAATGCCAATAAAGGCAGTGTACAGTACGATTTTGCTGAAACAAATTTTAATGGAAATAAAAAATAGCATGGGTTTCCTAAAGCATCTGTCACGGCTAACATTCAATTAAAGCACCTTTAGTACACCATGCAAACAAACCCGGTATGTCCCACATTGTCGAACAAATTATGGAAAAGAAATGCTACGTTATGTCTTACCATTTTTTACTTAACTCTCTTCTTTAATTGCCATACTTTCTATTGCGAAGGTTGTGGATGTGTTGATCACACATCTCATTGACTTCAATGAACAGGCAATTTATGTTTAAAGTACACAGTGATGTCTTTGAACATTTTTATAATTAGTATTGAATATTTATTATGCTTGTATATTTACTGGGGATATCATTTGTTTATTAAGTTTGAAGTGTGTAGCGACACGTTGCAAACTTTTTATATGGATCAGTTCGATGTTTCAGATACAAGTGTCTTTTTATGCATTGTATTTTTTATTTTTCCCGTCAACTTTATTGCCAGACAAAAAAAGAAAGGGGAGGCAGACACCTCATCAAGCCGTTATGCTGCTTTTTGTCCGTGTTCTTGTTATCTAAATCATGCATAGATGCGAAATAACGTTCAAGTTCAAGCTCAACGTTTCCGCGCTTTTTTGATGTTTCCAACAAAGCATTGTTTATCTATTCTGACCATGGCTGTTTACTGTTCTTTCTTTTTTGTTAGTTCACACAATCTGTATACTATGTGCTCCCGTTTGACTGCAGTGAAGCTGCCCAATTTGTAGGGTGGCCAGGTTCCCCTGAAGTTGCTCAATGCAGCTTTTTTGCCTGGTCATCCTCGGTACCTTGTCATCAATAAACTCAATTAAAAATACCCCGATTACTAAAACTAAGGTAAACTTGCATACAGCGGAAACTTGAGCCCTTGTATTATCTTGTCACAGTAGGTTGAAACATAGCATTTGCTAACGTTGTGAATGTGAAAATTTGTCACTTCGATTTAAATAAAATTGGGACACACAACTTCACAATTTTCCACCAAACATTATGAATACAGCTGAAGATGTATTGAAGCAGATGGACCTGTCATCGCAACAAAATCTGGGAATCGACAGCATGTCACAATCGACGTTTGGATATACAAATGCAAAAAAAAAACAATTGGCAGATCCCAGGTACCTTGGAATGACGTTATGTGAAGCATGCGGAGGGAAGGTGACCATGTTGCAATTTTTTTTTATATTGAGCGAAACGTCATGAAAAGACGCTAAAGATATGTATAAATGTTGCACGCACAGACATATGTTGAAGAGTTCCAGATGTTCATATAACTGGTTGTTTGCACTTGCGCAACGATGTCAACTGGAACATTGTATCAGCAACACCAGAAGCTGGTATGAAGCGCTGATGTTCGCGAAGATGCTGGTCCTAGACACGGCTACATAAATCAAATTCAGCGCATGGCAGCTGACCACAATTGACGTTAACACGATGGGACAGCTGTATCAAAGGAGTACATATGTAATGTTTATACAACTATGTCGGCAGCACTTCAACCACTATTGATGTTTAACGAACATTAGCGTCTGTTTGAAAAGTAGTTCCGAGAGCTGGCGTAGCTCTGTGGCAGATTGCTTGTTTGCCACGCAGAATGGTTGGGCTTGATTCCTGCTGGGACCCTGATATTTATTATTTGCATTCATCGGGTGGACGCTACCGATGTCGGGTGTTTCATAACGCTCGCGCGTTAAAATTGCTCTTCTGTGTTCTCGTCGTTCCCGGGTAGATACTACGTGCCGATCGCCTGTGGCACATACCCGCATTCCAGCGGCACGTACCCGCCCGTGAGTATGTGCCACTGTCTGGCGGGAAATATTTGACGACGTACGTGACTGGGTTGTGAGATTATTCATGTCTTGACCAGCGTGTCAAATTCCTCAAACCATCTTACCTTCCCATGGTAATTTTGGTTCATGCCAAGTTAAAGGTGTGACCACGAGAGCCCGAAAACGTAACCGGCTAGATAGATAGATAGACAGATAGATAGATAGATAGATAGATAGATAGATAGATAGATAGATAGATAGATAGATAGATTCAAAGTCACTGAAGTTCACTAAGAAGTGCTTCGCATTTGAGACAACTTACGCAGTCGCAGCAGAAGTTAAATCTGTTGTTAGTCATGAAGCGAAAAGCAGTCGTAGTCCTCGCACTCAGTTATTCAAGGCCAAGACAGGAGCTGAATAAACGCGATACAGCTTCGGCATAGTAAAAAGTGAACAAGACCGAAGTTTTCAGAAGAAACATGTTAATGTCGGAATAAATTAAGTATTGGTAATCTCGTGAAAGCTTTGCCGACAGCATGTCAATTCCTTTAGCTAATAAAACAAGAAGAATGTCTTTTAACGATTAATAAGTTTCGTTGTTTTGATGTTTCTCGTCAGCACTGATATTATTGATTTGTGGGGTTTAACGTCCCAAAACCACCATATGATTATGAGAGACGCCGTAGTGGAGGGCTCCGGAAATTTTGACCACCTGGGGTTCTTTAACGTGCACCCAAATCTGAGTACACGGGCCTACAACATTTCCGCCTCCATCGGAAATGCAGCCGCCGCAGCCGGGAATAGAACCCGCGACCTGCGGGTCGGCAGCCGAGTACCTTAGCCACTAGACCACCGCGGCGGGGCAGCACTGATATTATTCGAATACTATTAGACATATATTCATTATTTTGAATCTTTTCGAATATGTTCGATTTTATTCAAGTACCGAATCAAATAAAAACATTCAATTCACTTTTTGGACTTTTTGAGTATTGGCACACCAATATTCGGTGTCCGAGTCACCGATGGCAATAGAAGCAAGAACATAAAAGAAAAGGGGAGCGTGGCCGATCCCCCTGAATCAGTATGAACCCTGTTTGAGACATCATCATCATCATCAGCATCATCATCATCAAAACAGGAGGTGACTTGGATACCGCCGAGGCAAAAAAAAAGTCACAAGGCATAAGCGGGGCATGCCGCCCTAGTTCCACACAGTGGATACCAAAACGATGGATCCGTGGTTACACGAATAGAGACAAACTTCACAGCAACAGATTTTGTACAAAAACATAACTGCATTTGGCGTGTCGTGTATAAGTGGGCTGGCTTGTAATCAGCGACACCATTTTAAATGTAGTGCATGAATGTTGAGTTGGAGGCTTCCGCTTAATAACGTTTGAAGTTTTGAATGTGCTGTATTTTAAGAAAAAGACGCGATTTCATCAATTATCATTCCATTACCTACAAAAGGCACTCAATTTTACTTCCGTTCTATTCCTTCAAGCATTATTCCACGCTACTTCCATTCCATTCCGGGGTCGCAAGAATGTGGAATGCTTCCGGAGTCATTCCAATTCCGGAATAGCCACTCCGCCACAATGGTCTGGAGCACCGCAAGGAAGCGATTAAGGACCACCCCTTTTCACTATATAATGTGGACCCAAATATTAAATATACCTGAGCCACCGAAAGGATGATTTTTTGCCAGACGATGACAGTGATCGGTTCTTTCACCATGGTAATCAGGTTTCGCTTATGCTGGCATTACGGGCGTCGGGTGATGATATACATGTAGTCGTAAATGTTTCCATTGAGAAGCAGTTGTATTTCGCGCGAAATTTAAGAACTTCGTTCGGCACAGTTCACTCCAGCTAAACAGAAGCTCCATTGAAGTTGTGAACAATTTAAAACTATTGGTGTAGTGCTTCATCAGCTGTTGATTGAATATTATACCAAGAGCCGCATACTTAGTATGTAGCTAACAAGGCAGCTTGTGTATTGGGAATACTCTACCATCATCGCCGACAGGGACCACACTTCGGATCTACAACTCCTTATTTATGCCCTAATAGTGCTTTTTAGTTTGGGGAATCACCATTTATACAAACTATTTTAGACTTTAAAAAGTGCAAAACAAAGTAATAGGTGTAATTACTAACACTGCTTCTGAAAATTCAGCTGAACAGCTACTTAAGAATTGTTGCTCAATTAGTTTAGATATAAGCTCTAAGATTTTAAGCTAAGTTTGGCGCTGTGAACTGACAAGAAGAAAGGCGCTCATAATCTACGCATCCTGGCTAAACTAAAAGTAGACGTGCGTTGCTATACCACTAGGCACTCTGAGTATTGGAATGTCGCTTTCAGTGGGACGAATTTTGGGGACGGTAAGCTGTGTTGTCTTATTCGTTGAATGTTAAATGAGATTCATGAATACGCCATACTTTTAGATTACATCACATTTAATTAGCTTAGACAATAATATATGTAACATGAATTCAACGCTGTATTCTATTATTTATCCACTCCACTGTGAGGTTTTGTTCTACTTTATTACTTTTACTCTCAAATAAACTGAAACGTTTAATAATTTTTCTACTGAATAAGAATGCATACGGGATGATGTATACATTTTCATTGTATTGTTTTTTAATTTTATACTACTTTGCTAAATGATAATATTGTGCCCTCTTGTTATTTCAATGAATTGTACTGATAATTTGTATATAATATTTTATCAATGTATTTTATTAGTATGTCCGTGACCAAATGCTGAGCCAAGTCTGAGATACACAGGGTGAGAGCTTCTTTGTCAAGCTGCCTAAAATCAACCTTTTTTTTTGCTTCTGACAATCTGTATTTTTCATGAAATAGATTTTATTCTATTACATTCTAAACACGTATAGTGTTGTTGGTACCCGTACGGCTTTTGTACTTCTGTTTTCACTTCTACTGTTCGTGTTTTGTTCCATGCAGCTACGAACAGAGTCAGGGTGTAGTTATACCAATTTACGGAAATTAATTGTGCAGCTCTGCCATCGCGTCGCACATACATGCAAGCACGGCTTAAGCCCCACAATCGACCTATGTATCGCGAAGGAGGTCAATGCCAGCCGACGGGTCGGACGACTATTGCACTTTTTTGAGACAGCCCACATTCTATGTCGACGGAGAATGACGGCACCACACGACGACACCAGCGACATCGAAATACGGCCTTAAGTGTACGTTATTATATCTACCTGCTTTCCTACGTGAAAACGATGCAACGTTCAGACGCCTCGTTGGTCGGATGACCGACATATCCCGGACAATGCTACTCTCAGATAATTACAAGAGGCGTCAGAACAGTGCATCAATTTCACATAAAAAAGCAGGTAGATTTAATACCGTACACCCGGCGGCAGTAATGTCTATACGATGTTGGCTTCCTAAGAATTGTCAATTTTTGCTCTGTTAGTGCGTAATGACTCTTATCTATCTGATCCATTGATAGGTTGCAATACCTGTTTCTGGCTAGAGCACTTATTTGGAAGTTATGTTTTCAGAAAGGGCAACAATAAAGTTTTTCGAGCATTTCGCGTTTCGAAAGCTTTTGCTCTTGGGTGTACACCGGTGATAATGTCACGTGCTAATAGTCACGTGCTAATAATGTCACGTGCTAATAGCACACCTGCGTTTTCGCAGCGTGAACTAGGTGCCCCTCAAGAAAACTCCAAATGATTGTATCAAATGCAATACCGAAATCTTCTGGTGAGAACTTTTATCGAGATACACAGCCTCGAGTATCAAAAGGTGCTGTTCAAACGACAGCAGACGGCCGTGAAATATATCGCTGCGCTGAAGGCTGCGCTGAAGGCTGCGCTTTGAAATTTTTTGAGCTAGTACGCTGCATGTTACTGTTTTAACTAAAAAGTGGTACGCCTCTACATGTGCGAAAACACTTGCTACATGAAGACTTTTTTTTTGTATAATGCACCAATGTCATAGCCCGGCGCCCGCTGCTTTCATTACGCCCATCCATACTGGGCGCCTCCCCTCAATACAACAAGAGTCCGTTGTAACGTCGTACTCGGGCGGAATGTAGAACTCTTTTACAGTCGGCGTGCCTCGTGAGCCCGCGTCAAGCGCACAAATCCCTATTTTGCACAAACAAGCAACATTTGTTCGCATAATAGTCGATTGCGCGTGATATGCTCTCAACACGAACTTACTAATAATGTACAATAATCATATCTACGTCCCAAAACGAACATGTGGATATACAGACGCCGTAGTGAAGAACTACGGAAATTGCGACCGTCTGGTGTTGTTTTAGGTGCACGAGGCTTCAAGCACTGAAAATCCGGCCGCTGTATTCCATTCCCGGACCTTCGGGTCAGCAGTCTATCACCTCGACGTGTCACTAAATAATAAATATTCATCATAAAAGCTTGAAAAATGAGCACGTTGAAGACGGGTCTCGTCAACATCTCACGCAATTTCGTGAAAACCGCTCTCTCGAGCTCTTCGCGCTCAAGTTCTACAGGTACAAGGTAAAATGACGCGCATTTTCTGCTTGTCGCCATGGCACCATCCAAGCAGCAATGTACACTCATTACACTCAAATGGGAGCAGTAATATGGCTTCACCTGCTTATTTTCAAGCGGCAATCTGAGGAGCACATATCGAGTTTTGTCAGACAAAGCGAGCAATGAATGAGGTGGTAAGCTTGCAACTGGCGACTTTTGCCTCCACCGCTTATGCAGCGTTTTTGGTTGTGATTGTAAGAAATTCATTGCATTCACTCGCTCTTGAGTGGTTCACTGTCACATACCAAGCGACACGTGATTGCACTTCTCACCATGTCGCCAGGCAACGTGCACGTGTGAACGCTGCAAGCACGCCGATTTATTATACCCTCGCGTTTACATTAGCGATATTAACCCGCTTGCGTCAGTATGCGGAATAACCATTGATCAATGCTGGCAGCGAGGAAAAGCGCCATTTTGCAGAAACACTCCCTCACTCACGTGCTTTCTGAACTATCTTAGTGGACACCATATATAGAGTTAAATGTTTATAGAAAACCGCACAAATGAATCTACGACCAAATGTGTGCACGACTGTTTGCTCTTCGATGACTTCGACGTTTTCGCTTCGTGTCTGAAATATACAGATAAAAAAATAAAAACGATAGTATGACGCAACAACCGGAAACGTGTCATACATCCGCGTACAGAAAGGAAGTGTTGTCACTCACTCAGTAAAGAACAAGTGCAAGAAAGCGCAGCCTGGCGTACAAGACTCGATTCATCTTAGTGCGCTCCACTGAGCAGTATGGTATGATACGGTGCGCAGTATGCATCCGATACACATCGACGCGGTGTACACTATACACCTACGCATAGTGTACATCGCAAGCAGGTCTCGTCGAAGGCGCCCAAACGTAATGGCACACGGTCGTCTCTATGGCGGAAATATGCGTACGCGCGTTCTAAGAAATCGAAGGTCATCGTTGCAGAATGACAAGCATACGCTACAAATGCAGCTGCGCGATTGGTACCCTCTTTGCCCTGACGTGCCATTGAATAAAGTCCCGAAGAACATGTCAAAACACGTTCTAGCTAGCAACACACAAGTCACTGAGATATCAGGGGCATTAACTGTTTAAGAATGCGGAAAATGCCGCTTTCATTTACCGTCAGCTCGTAGGCAATAGGGAGGGTGTGAACGTGCCCGTTTCGTCTTGGAAGAAAGTTCAGAAGTGACGATAGTAAGTATTGATTGTTGGGTTTTAAAATCGTAGTGGAGGGCTCCGGAAACTTCGACCACCTGGGGTTCTTTAACGTGTCCCCAAATCTGAGCACACGGGCCTCAATCATTGGCGCTGCCATCGGAAATGCTGCCGCCGAGGCCGGGATGCTATCCTGCGTCCTTCGGCAGTCATCATAAGCCGTCATAGATTGAAAAAAAAAAACATTTTTTTACCGCACATAACTGATGCATTCTATTTTATTTGTGTATTGTGCAAAGAGACCGTCCAACTACAAATGTTATGCTGCATGTAGTACAACATTTTTCCATTGTTTCTGCACCTCTGATCACGTGCTGTGGCTTGCGTTTGCTGCTTTTGTTCTGCTATGTAAGTATACACTGCCTTAGAGAGATGTTTACAATAAATGTTTGTTATAAACTTTACGTTATGTATTTTGCAACAGAGCTGATTGTCAATCATACAGCAATACGTGATGAATATTTATTTTTTGCCTAATGTGCATTTCATTGTTCTAGTATTTACAATTGATAACACTAGATATGTCTGCCCCCTTTTAAAATTTTACAACAATAATAATGTATTTATGTACGCAGTGATGTATACATCAGCAAGGAGATACGTCAAGGGGATTGGACGCCCCTCGGAAAAAGTATTTGTCTACTCCAACGTTACATTCGCAGGTAATAGACGCCATAGAAGCCACGATCGATGAATTATTTCAGCAAATATTGCAGGCTGCTTATTACGAAGAAACTATACTAGTAAACGTGAAAGAATTAGCGAAAAGTATCGAAGGTTGCAGTGATGCTCGAAGTGACGCGGCAGCCTTAAAATAGAAAAGAATGCAGTGATACTGTACAATGCCGTCATTCTGCGCCACTTTGCTCGTTAATTGCTGAACTCTTGAAAAGATAAGGTTATTGCCGCATACTTTAGATTAACACAGCGCGACCGAATCACCCAAGAGAAGAGCTCACTCGACGTTTCTTCTCCTGTTCAGGTTTTCCTTCTCTTCATCTTTTCTTTATTTTTTGTGGGACACACGCTGTTTGCTTTACATGCGTAAAGGAACTATTTGCTCATGCTTTTTTTTTCGTTGTTTTTATGTGTCCATTTCTTATTTGACCGGTGAGCTCTACAGGAGCTGTGACTGACCAAGTTGTTACCTCAGAGTGAACTGGCTAAAGTAAACTGAGAGGCGCTGTAGTACAAGTTGCACGGACAACTCCTGAAAAACGCCCAATGCTGCTGCCGATGGCCCATATCCTAGTAGCTTCCCACATTCAACACGGCTTATGCGACGACAAGTGTGAGCAAGAGAGGCTGTGCAAACACCGAAGTAAGCGCATAAATAGTAAATAGTTATAAGAATTGTCGTCATTCTTGGATAAACGCCCCATATCATATTAGACCGTGAGAAAAAACGGCGTTTCCCTCCTTCTAATATTGAGAGAGCACGAAACAAATCGTTGAGAAAGCGAGTAAGAAAAAGACACCAGCGCTAACGGCTGCAGTGTCCTCGTTTTGTTTGTTTGTTTGCTTGGCTAGTGTTTAGGAAGCAAGCCTTCAGTAGTGAGCAAGGTGATCAAATCATGGTCGGCGTACTCACTTGGATGGTGTCCGAAAGACGTCCGACAAGTCGGTCACGCAGGCGCACGTATCCCTCGGGAATTCTGGCAATGCCGATACACCGGTCACCGCACTCAAACGGTCAAAACACGCCCAGCTGGCCACTTATCCTCCTACCGTGCAGCGCTAGGCGACGTTTCGGCTCCTTTGGTCGTGGAGGCCTCCGTTGTTGTTGCCGCTTTCGAAACAGGTGTCTGTGGCTTCGGCGGCGGCCGGCAGCGCCCACTGCGAACGCCTACGGTATACGTTCTACCTACGGGCAGGCCGCGAGCGCAGCAGGCGAGAGTGGAACGGCGGACGAGCAGAAAGAGCCGCAGCGCTGCCGTCGTCATCTACGCCGGCCTACGACGTCACGTGGGGAGTGCCGCCTTGGCGGTCGCGTCAGCTGGCTGCAAGGAAGGAAGCCAGGCTGAACGGCTTAACGGAATACTAAGTAAGCGAAACAAAGCGCCTGTCTTGGACCAACGGAAAAAGAACACCGGCCTAGTACTCCTTACAAATGGTTGACCAGCCAAAGCTGAAACGTATGGCCCCGGTATTCAGCAGTGGGTTCAATTTGACGTAGCACTGAAGCCTTTCACAATTATTGTTTCCATGTTCGTGCTTCTTAATGTGGTTACCCAGACGTTTGGCCTGGGCTTACCACAGGGTTTATTTCACATGCCGCACATTGTGCCTCGCATGATCATAGATGAGTGTAATGAGTGGTTAAATGCGTTTCGCAATCGTTATACACAGTGGTTGTTCAAGAACCATAGGCGGTCGAAGACGTCCCAGACGAAGCTAGTGTGCCCCTCGATGAACTTGCGCTGAAAGCGGGCGGTCACCCTGGCGAACGTGCTTCCGCAATCATCACATTGACGCCGTAACGCCGCGCTGTCGGAAGAGTTTGACATCGCGAGATAACTCAACGGCGTGGTTTGCAGGATCCGTCGGCAACCGGCATGTTCATTGCCGTTCGCAATTTAGCACGGCTTGGCCTACCGGATCTTCGGTGTGCAGTTGCTGCCGGCTCTGGGCCTCCTGGGTCTGTTTTTGTACCAAGACTGCGCACCATCGGCCCAGCGAATGCGATCTCTTTCACGTTTCACCCGAGGGTGCTGTTATAGAGCTGTCCGCGGCATATTAATGTGGAAAGTTCCAGGAGGAACTGATGCGTGCGTTGTCGGCGCCACGGCTCCGACGGAATGTACTATGTGACTCGCTACGCAACCAATGGCGCTCGTGCTTGGGTATGACGCTGCGAACGACGTAGCTGATAACACAACCAATTGAGAGTGCTCGTAGTGCTGCCGTACGATTTTTGTTTCTCCTAGCCATATACAGATTTTGCTGTAATAGGGAGTGGCCCAGAAATTGTGAAACGTGTCACATTTCTAGGCTGACCAAAGGCACCGTGTTATTGTCACCTGTCTGTCTGTCTGTTTGTCTATCATGTGGTTCTCTCTGCCATCTTGCTGCCATGGGGGTGGTTCAGTAACCTGCTAATATATCAGAATATACATACCATGATGAGCGTGTATGACAACCGATATGATGAATACGTTACGAAGGTGTGCACTATGACGTGACCAAAAGGAATGACGTTATATAACTTGTTTACTGCGCAAAACCAGAAACAAAGGGTAGGCAATAGACAAAAGAGAAAAAGAAAAGAAGACGGCGCTGCCGTTTCTTTCTCTTTTGCTCCTTCCCTGTCCTGTGTTTCTGGTGTTGCGCTGTAAACAAGTTCACGATGTACTCCTACGAAGTGGCCCAACTTACCGTCTGACGGTATTAAGTGGTCACATGAGATATAGACATACGGTATGACACGTATGCAAGGACCAGCGCCGCGAGTGTCAGCTGGGTAAGGTTGGGGAACAATAGAATAGCAGTTGCAAATGCAAGGCAAGTGGTAGCTAGTGTTGGTTGGTGCTAGGTAATAATTTATTTTGGTTGTTATTTAAATGATTAGAGTGCAAAAGTTCCGGACGACTGTGTCTAGTTGGCGGCTTATTTTGGTTAGCACTGTATAATATTGGCTGAAGTCGTGCAGTTCCACTTATTGACTTTCAGAACCATATGATAAACATTGCCCATATATCACTGTAGCGAAAGCAGCGCACATCGCATACTGCTAGATCTAACATATACAGGTATGACGCTTGGAAAACTAAAAAAGAAATTAGATAAAAAATGTGCAATAAAATGCCAAGTGGCGCTCTACCATAAAAAGCCCAAAAAACGGGGATAAGCTATGGGCCGTCCAGAGAGTTCATGATGTGGTCCGGCTTAACCTGCTCGTTCAGACGTGGAAGGAGCGCACTGGTTGCTGTTCGCGTCTCTTCGGAAAATACATTTTGACAAACAAACCAACCACACAAAGCACAGCAGAAGAGAAATGGGCAGGTAAATCATTAGGACACTTATACAGCCGAATCAAAGAACCAACAGGTATAGCCGACGTCAAAGCTGAGACATAGACGTGATGTGAAGAGCTTTAAAAATACGGAGACGTACCACTCCTTAGGGCGACACTGCGGGCCGCTCCCACGTAGATTCCAACAAAACTTACAATCTTGCATTAAGATTTTTTTCCTCAAGCAGAGGGTCCTATTTGTCTTGGTCTTGCATTAAATCATGACACAATCACACGGCTCTTAATTGCTCAGTACAAAGCTGTTTTGAACGATTCCTTACTATTCAATTTAAAGTTGCGTGAAATTTCTCACACGCTTCAAACGCTTTATTTTTATTTCGCACAAGCGAGCACGCTAAAGGCGGCGCATGGGGCGGGGGGGGGGGGGGCTGAATAAAGCCAAGAAGAGGTGTCTTTCATCATCGCAAGTGATGCACTTGAGCCTTCTTTTCAATAATGCTGTTTTTATACCACAAGTATTACTTTCAGTACTATCGCGAGCACACGGTGGCTGTGGTAACTATGCAGCTCACAGTGCTAAATAATACTTGGGTGGGTTTAACTTCCCAAAACCATCATACGTCTCCGAAAGATGCCGTAGTAGAGTGCTCCAAATTTAGGACCAGCTTAGGTTCCCTAACGTGCACTTAGTTAAGAGCGCGGGCCTCAAGCCTTTCTGCCTTCACTGAAAATTTGGTCGCTCGGCCGGGATTTTATACCGTGACATGCGCGTGAGCAGAGCTCACAATGCTTGAATCATGCAGTAGATGCGGCCTTCAGCCAACGTTTCTTGCGCAAGTAATACGAAAAAAGAAACTGATGTCAGTGATGAAACACATACAATACGCGTAAGTGCAATAAAACAACTTTTTACAAAATTCCGCCATATGCACCAAGTAAATGATGATGAGTGGGGAGAAGCTGCAATGCTTATCGGTAAAACCGTGAAACATTCAGCCACACTAGGGTAGATAGAAGGTGGTGGTGTGATCACCAAAGTGCTTTTTCTTTGCCGGAGAGGGTCCTTCGGCGCGCTGATGCCGCTAGGGAAGATGATGTCAGTGGCGTCCAGAATAGCTTCGAGGTCCAGGATCCTTCGGATAGCTTTGGGGTGCAGGATGGCTGGTATTGAGAAAGACAACCAGGGGGACTCCTTGACAGGTGGTATACGCTGACACAATTCCAAAGTGGCACCAATATCTGAGACATGTAGAGCTCGGGGGAGAAATCGATGTAGGCACGAGGGCCAAGCCAATCACACGTAGGGTGTAATGACATGCAGGGTGGCAGGAATAGGATGAAGTTGGGACAGATAGAAAACAGCTAAGACAGGAAAAGCTGATGGTATATGGGTTTGTAGAAACATATCTTAGGGATATGAAACAACCACCTAGCAATCTTGACTACGCATGGGAGTATTGTAATAGAACAGAAAGCAGCAGAAAAGGGGTGGTATTGGGTCATTCATTCATAAAAGCGCAGACTGGCAAAGGGTCAAGCTGGAGTGCAGGGAACATTTGTGGCTAAAATGGAAAGTGGCAGGACAGATGACATTCCTGGGTTTTGTATACTTGTCGACAGGGGCAAAAGACAGAGAGGAAAAGCAAGAAATGGTGCAGTGCATAAAAAATGGCATTGACAAACTAGTAGAAGAGTGCGAGGTAATTAACTAGGAGATATGAATTCGCACATAGAAGATATGGATGGATATACTGACCCAACAGACAGAATGCTAATGGATATGTGTGAAAGGCATAATTTATTCATTGGCAACAGCACTGAGAAATGCGACGGGCAGATAACATGGGAGATGGGAAGGCTGCAATCGACAATAGATTACGCAATGATGTCACTTGGGATGTATGATCGGCTAAGGGGGATGAACATAGACGAATATGGGTCTAGAAGCTCAGGTAGTCTCTACAAACGTATCAAGCTGAGTTTAGGAAGAGAAATGAAAATTAAACGAAGGCATTATGAGCAACCCCACGGTAATAATTATTCAGAAAGGCAAATAGAAATAGCAACTGAAGAGATTAAGAAAATAATCACTGAGGATACCAAAACACAGTGGACATGAACAAATCTAGCTCAATTGTTTGAGTTAAAGCTTGCTAAGGTACGAGTTAAATCAACCGGGAAAAGCAAACACAAACCCAAGAGATGGTGGGATGATGAAGTTAAGAAAGCAATAGTAAGACGTCAGGGAGGCTGCAGGGCACACATGTATATTAAACAGAGGGGTGAACCAGAAGATGATTTCAAAAGGAAATGAGATAACATTTGAGCTGCAAAAGGGAAGCGTCCGATCTGATCAGTGAAAAGTTTAGAATAAAGAGAGCCTAATGAATGGTGGAAGTAAACAAAAAGAATAGGAAGGCAGCTGCAAAACTTTAGAACCATCTCGATTCTCTGAGTAATAAGACAAGCATGGAACAGAAGTGTGTAACTAGAGTTCAAAGGGTTAGACTAGAAGGGGGTGAGGCAAGGGAATATATAAAAACAATGATAACAGAAAATTTGAACACCAAGTAAGGGCTGCATACACCGTACCATATGAGGATGAAGCAATTAGCGGAGTGGCTCCACTGGGACAACGAGAGTAGAAAAGGGCAGAGAAAAGTGTTCCTAATAGCACATCAACTAGCCCTGACGGCATGGAATTCTCCTAATAAAGAAAGTAGGAGCAATCTTTCAACGAACATTAAGAGAGGCAGCGAGCAAAGCAATAATGGATGGTCAACCCCCCAATGAGTGGAAACTAAGCAGGATGAGCATAATCTATAATAGAAAGGGGGACAAAGCTGAAATAAATACCTACCGTTCTAAAACCGTGACGTAAGTAGTTTACAGGCTGGCGATGCAGTCAGGAAAAAAAAGACTACAGACATGGCTGGAGAATGACGGGGTGCGGGGAAAACTACAAAATGGGTTCCGTAAATAAAAGAGGTGAAAAAACAATCTGTTTTCAGTCATGCAGTGTATTCAAATAACAGAAAAAGAACAAAGGTCCTTGTGCCTGGCATTTCTAGATATCATGGGAATTTACGATAGTGTGATTCATGAAGACTTGTGGGGAATACTGGACACACTATATGTGGAAGGTGAAATAACTACTCTTGTAAAGAATATCTATAAAAGCAAGAAATTAGTGATAAAATAAAGAGAACAAGAATCTGAACTTATAGAGAACAACGCGGGCTTCGACAGGGATATTCCTTGTCACCTTTGTTATTTATGCTGTATATACTGGGACAAGAAACCAAATTATAGGGGAGTCGACTCCGTTTCAGCCTCTCTTTTGCCAAGCAAGGATTGCACATTGAACAGTCATTACCAGCATTGATGTATGCGGATGATGTAGTATTAATAGACAACAACAAGGAAGATCTGCAGGAATTGATAGACATCTGTGGTAATGAGGGATATAGGTTAAGTTTGAAGTTCAGCAGAAAAAAATTGTCAAATCATGATTTTTAGTGATAAAAGAGGCAGTGAGAATAAGATACAGGAAGTCACGCTAGAAACAGAAGATAAATACAAATATTTGGGCATGGGGATAAATAGCGGGTATGAGAACCTAAGCGAGCACGAAAGATACTTACTGACTCAAGGTAACAGTAATTTAGCTGTAATAAAAAATAGGGCACTGTGTAACTACAATAGGTATGAGGTTGTGAGAGGGATTTGGAAAGGTCTTACGGTCCCGGGTTTGACGTTTGGCAATGCGGTCTTGTGCATGAAATCAGAGGTTCAAGCGAGATTGGAAATTAAACAATGTGGCATATGTACACTTGCTTTCGGAGCACAAGGGAATACCCCTAATCAGGGCGTACAGAGTGACATGGGATGAACATCGCATGAGTGCAGAGAAGCTAGCAGCAAGAGAGAATTAGAGGAGCGATTGAGATAAATGGGAGTGGAGCGTTGGGCTAAGCGAAATTCCAGCTACTTGTACATGCAGAATGTTGATACTAAATGGAGTAAGTGAACTAGAATATTGTCAAGCAAAATTTAGACAACAGCAGAATGCCAAGCCAAAAGAAAACATTGATTAAAAAAAGGTGAAGGAAACAGAGAGGAACATGTGGAAGATTGGAATGCTTACGAAATCATTACTGAAGACCTGCCAAACTTTCAAGCAGGAAATTGCAAAATAAAGGATCTTCGGGGTAGTTCTCGGGGTAGTTCTCTGCTGTTAGAGGCCAGAACGGAAGTATTGCTAACCAAGACGCACCGAGAAAAACACGAAGGCACGGACATGTTATATAGTGCATGTGGAGAGGAGGACAAAATGGCTGAATATTTGATAATGTTCTGTAAATTGCTCCTCCTTATAGTGCAAGATAATGGCGTGGCATGTTTCAAAGCACTGAGGTTCAGGGACAAGGAAGGCAAACTAGACGTTAAACGAAATGAAATAACCAGGAAAAGACAAACTGATTGGTGGCTACAATTAAGGCTAGAGTGAAATTCAATTCTTCAACACATAGTGATATCACTTAACTTTATGGCTAAGTGGCGTGAGCTACCGCTCGGTCAAAAGGGCACAGAGCCGGATCCATCCATCCATCCATCCATCCATCCATCCATCCATCCATCCATCCATCCATCCATCCATCCATCCATCCATCCATCCATCCATCCATCCATCCATCCATCCGTCCGTCCGTCCGTCCGTCCGTCCGTCCGTCCGTCCGTCCGTCCGTCCGTCCGTCCGTCCGTCCGTCCATCCATCCATCCATCCATCCATCCATCCATCCATCCATCCATCCATCCATCCATCCATCCATCCATCCATCCATCTCCATATGTGCTGCTGTTTTCTTCACAGGCATTTATTGCTTTAGAAGCAATACATAGATCGGCACTTGCATTGCGTTTCTCTCAAATTTCTGAAGATGTCCGACAAAAATAGGCTGATCCCACAAACAGTGGGAATCGATTATATGCGAAGCACTAATGAGAAAAGTAGATCTGTCATTTCAAAGTCTACACTACGTTACGAGGTAGAGGTTAATGATGCCGTACATCACTTCCGTGTCATGATTATTATGTTTGGAAGTGTCGTTTATCTTCTTCATCTATTCACGTCACAAGATACCAAATTTAGTATATGTAGAGCTAGCGAAACGACCGCGAGCACGCTATGAGCATGGGACGTTGTCGTGTTCTTACATGACATGCAGGCGTTTCAGCATTATCATGTTTGCACCCGTCATATACTTTCTTCATCCGCTGACGTCACCTAACACCGAATTTGATATATGTGAAGCTAGCAAAATGACCACGAGCACGTCATCAAGGGCCCAATAAACTTCAATGTATTGTTGACGCACACGCACGCTAGGCACAGTGACGCTACGTTGGCAAAACGCGCGCACTGTATAGTCTGAAGCCAGATGCGACCGGCACAACCAGCGTTGTCGGCACGGCCTGATGGCAACTGGTGCGGTATACGACATGCTGCATTTCGCACCGATGCGTTACCCAGACAACACGGCGTATCGAATTTTTCATGACGAAGGGACGTCGGACGCGCTGAAACGCGCATGCGTCAAAGTGACCCAGCACGGCATGCAACTGCGAGTGTATGACAGGACTGGCACCTGGCGTCTAAACACCGCCGTGACGCGTTGAAATGAACGCCGGTGAGCTCGCGCACCGTGTCACGTTGAAATGTAATTGCGCCATGACTGTGGCATGATGTAGTCATGATCTCACATAACACACATCAGGTGATTATCATGTTTGCAGCAGTCACATACCTTCGTAACCCATTGACGTCAGGTAATACCAAATTTTGCATGTTTGAAGCTAGCGAAACGACCATGAGTGCCTCATGAGTATTGCATGTAGTCATGTTGTTACATGACACGCATATTGTGGTTACCATGTTTTTATGTGTCATTTACCTATGTCATCCGTTCGCGTCATGTAATACCGAGTTTGGTGCATTTGAAGCTAGTGAAACGGCCACGAGTGGATTAGGAGCATAGCATGTAGTCATGTTGTTACATGACACGAATGTCATGTTTATTATGTCTACACCAGTATTATACCTTCGTCTTCCATTCAAGTCTTGTATTAATAAATTGAGTATAAGTTAAGCTAGCGAAACGGCCACCAGCGCATCATTAGCGCGGCATGTCTTCATGTTGTTACATGACACGCATCTCATGATTATCCCGTTTTCACCAGTCACACACCTTCGCAATCTATTCACCTATCGTAACACCAAATTTGGTATATTGGGCGCTAGCGAAACGGCCGCGAGCGCATCATGAGCATGGCATGTAGTCATGCTGTAACAAGACCGGCTTGTCATCATTTTCATATTAGGGTGTGTCGCTTGTGTTTGCCATGCAATTATGCCATGCCATACCAGTTTTGCAACATGCCATGTGAAAAAAACCACCACCACCGCAAGAGCGGCAGGACCACGAAATGTAAATCATGACATTCATGACATCTATATCATGATTTTCATATTATGACTAGGGAAATATGTTCCTCATACAGTCATGTTATGGCATACCGAGTTTGTTATTGACACCTTAATCAAAACGGCCAGGAGAGCTAAATGTCGTAGGTGGCTAGATAGATAGATATTGATAAATAGATAGATAGATACATAGATAAATAGATAGATAGATATATAGATATTGATAGATAGATAGACAGACAAACAAATAGATAGATAGATAGATGGATAGATAGATAGATAGATAGATAGATAGATAGATAGATAGATAGATAGATAGATACGCTCAAGGTCGTTGAAGTTCGCTAAGAAATGCTTCGCTTAAAAAAACGAAAACTTAGCGTTGGTAAATTGTACCTGAGTGCAACAGTTGATGCTGCAGCTACTAAAGCCTGGCACAGAGTCCCAAGGGTGACAACACGGCTGACAGAGTCTCTTCTGTCTGTAGAAGAAATGCTGCATGAGGTGGATTATGATGAGGAACACAACGAAAGACACTTTCATAGGCGTATCAGATGAGGGGGGGGGAAAGGGGCGCAAGTTTCCCCACTGAGAAAAGTTTTGACAGCTGCTGCACGCTGGGGAACCAGCAAGTAAGGCGAAGTTGTTCAGAAATCACTCAATTTCGTTCTTACGGTAGAATGAAAATGGTACGAGGCAATGTTACAACATAGTGAAATTTCGCCAGCATTTCCGCTGTGATGAGTCTTTTTGTAGGGTCTTCGTGGTGCGGGTCGCTTATGCGACGCTTTGGTGTCTTGTGTTGCAACGCAGGCAAGCGCTGAACAGGGGCCCTATTATATTACATAACTTGTTCATATTTTCAGTTGTGCTGTGACTAGTTGATGCAGTTACAGATGGGAACGAGCAAACGTTTTATAGACTGGTCAAAGCAAACACTGGTTCCGCAAAATCATTTTCTTTGAAAAGAATATATCATCACCGTTGCTGTGTTGAAGCTGTTGTGAGCTGATGAGTGTGACGAATCGTTTTCGATGAAGTTTTTCGGTACTGAAACGCCAAAGAATTTTTTTTTGCTTTAGTATCTGATACACATGATTAGCTTGGCTTATGGTAATTTTTAGCCATAGGGGCAGCTTGCAAAGCTCAATGGGTAGCTCGAGCTTTTAAGATTGCCCCACAGCTTGACCCACCGGACCAGGGAGGAGGTGAAAGACGGTGGGTTTTTGCACTACGGAGGCTTAGTTGTGAGTCGGGCAAGTTAGTTTTTACTCAACTTGAATGTTATTTTTTAGCTGAAAATACTTCTCGGACAGCAAAGAAGCGCAAACGTGCAGTGCTGCTTTTTCTCTATATTCCTCTGTCGGCAAGTATGAGCTCACAGTGATGTATACGAGCACAAACTACTAAACACTGTTATGCTGCTAGTGGAAATATTTTATTGTACTCATAATCTTGACTTGAATTAAATTTAGAAGAAGATACTCTCCGGCTCTGTGGCGTCATGTAACAAGCAGGCGATTTGGTGGCACACCGAAAATTTTAAATGCCGCAAAACCAGTGGCGATCAATAAGCCTTATCAAAAATAGTTCATTCTCTTCTTTTATTTGTGGTCGTGCATCGTGGGTTATTACGCGATGAATCATTTCCGCGTCATTTGTTGCCTTGCGTAACAAGCTGGTGCTGTGTGCTTGACAAAGACTGTTTACACCAATAATATACAGCTAGCGACCATTTCAAAAGAAAGCAACGAGGCATAGTTCAACGTTATGATCGCGCATGTCTTGTTATTTCGCAGGAAACATTTATTTACACTGTTTGTATTACCGTATTAATGCAGGTATCTGGGGCTCCTTAAGAAACGTTAACACAACAACAATGAGTGCCAAAATGTACTACGCTCTTAACGCCACAAATTTTACTTTTTTAAACAAATGTTTGCGAAGATGATAATAAGATAACGGTAATATAACAATAGCAATAATAATAATAAGTGAGTTATCAGAAACAGTGTTCATACTAGTAGAAAACTGGGCAATTTCCAATACACCCAAGCCTAAATATGTGCACAAATGTAATATTTATTATAAAAAATATTACAGCAATCATTTGTTGAAAAAACATGGTTGATCCCTCCGTCATAGGAATCGGCATGTAACACAAAAGTAAAACGCGCCTTTAAAAGGGTAATTGAATGTTTACTGTACATTGACAAAGGAGGGTTTGCCGATTGTATGTATCGGTGTTTGGCAGCTGTAGCCCCGTTCAACGTGAATGTATTCTCGTCGATGCTAGGTGCATTTCCATTCCGACGATTAACATCCATGATATAATTATTAAAAAAACTGTTGTGGTATATGCACATGTTAACCACCAAAGCATAATCAGATAAATAGGCGTTCCAGACGAGCGTCACACAGTGGACGAGAAAGTTGGGCTAAGGGTGCTATTTCTCAGCCTGTTAATAAAAGTATGATTGAATTTCGTGATATGAAAGAAAGTATTTCTGTGTACGCAAATTCACATAAAAGTGTATAGGTATATATATACTCAAGTAGATCCTCCGTGAGCAGTCAGAACATCGTTTATTTCGACGTTTCAGCCAGTGCCAGGCCTTCATCAGGATATATACATATATACCTCAAGCTACGGGCGGAAATTGATGAGGTGTGAGCCTGAGGAGTGATACTTCACAATGTATAACTGTAATATAATATATTGGCATCCTGGACATTTTGCCACCTGGACTTAAAAAACCTAGCTTGTTTCTATGTTGGTTGGCCACTCATTTGTGTATGCACTTTTTTTTTGCACAAAATGCGCGTGCTACGCGTAGGTGGAAGTCCGCACACGCACACATGATCGTTTGACCACTTATTAGTGTGGATCAATAATCAGTATATCATGGGTTATTTGGCCACTGTTTAAAATGTACACCTGTTTTTTTTCACAAAATACACGAGTTATTCGTAGGTGGAAGAAGCCACACGCACGAGTGGTATTTTGACTAATTTTGAGTAGGAACCAATAATCAGTATATATTGGGTTGTTTGGCCACTGGTTTATGTGTGCACTTTTTTCTCTTCTTCTTTCTCCCTCCCTCTCTCTCAGATTGACGGTGGCATAAAAGCGCATCGAAGCCTACGAAATTTTGTCTCATGAAGGTCGGTCGCCGATCGAAACATCTCCAAAAAACAGTTTTTTAGAAGCGTATACATATTTTCCTCTAATTCTACGGCAACCGAACCAGACTCTTCACAATTCTTGGATGCCGGTAAATAGCATGAATAAAAAGAAGACACACGTCCAAAAACAGAAAAGTTTCTTGTTTCGTCCGTGGGACCGGCCTTCGTCTGAATAACAGATGTAACAGTGGTGCAACAGTATATAAGCGCACAAGTTTCGCTTGCAATAATCACGTGAGCGCAAACATCATAAAAGCAAGTGCAACAATCAGACATGAAATCTATATGGTGGCCCCCGTATCACATCCCACTTACAAGCAATCAATTCACAACTCACGACACGTGCACAAGGATTACAGCTGGTACAAACACTAACATCTACAGCAGTCACTGATGCAATACGCTAAGTTTCCCCGTACTCTCATTTAAACCGCCTGCGATTGTATTGAACTCAAAGATGAAAAATGATTCGCGAACTTCTCTGTCATGATCCGTTCGGAAGCCAGACACCAGAATCGTGGCTGAAATGTTGTCAAATGAGTGGCCCATTGCATTAGCATGCTTTGATATTGGAAGGTGAGGAAGTGAAGAGATATGAGCCTTGTGACTGTTAAACCGATATAGGAATGGGTGTTTCGGTTTCGCCTACGTACTGCATTCCACAGATCGAGCATTCCAGGAGGTAAGCTACATTACGCGTGTCGCAGTTATAGCCACTATTTATATTCACGCTGAAGTTAAATGCGGTGCTGTTTGCGATAAGTGAAGTGGTCATATGGTGGAAGACTTTGCAACGAGGATTGTTGCAAAGACGGCAGCCAGTAGGTTTATTGCGTGCGCTTATCGACGACGTGAGCAGGTCACGCAGATTTTGGGCTCTTCTGTACGTCACATGCGGTGTTCTAGAAAAATTGATTTAATTCGTTCGCTTTGTAGAAGTATGTTATGGTGCTTTTTTGAACTGGCATTTACGTGTTGCGCATGCGTGGAAAATGTTAGAACAAGGTTAGTGTAGGAGAAGACCGGCTGTTTATATTTGGTGCTTAAAAACACTTTGCGGTCCTGGTTACTTGCCCTTTTGATGGCGTCATGTATAATCTAGGAAGGGTATTTCTGTTTTAATAAGGCACTCTGAGGCTGCGCACAATTGAAATTCAAATCAGTTTCTTGGGAGCATATTCTTTCAAAACGAATGGCCTGGCTATAGGGTATGCTGGTTTTAGAGTGCTTGACATGGTTGCTATTGAAATGAAGGTACTGTTGAATATCAGTTGATTTTCTGTAAACATTAGTGGCAAGCTGGCCGTCACACATTGTCACTGTTACGTCAAGAAAGTTGATAGCTTGTCCTGAGTAGGTATGAGAGATTGAAATGGACGGACGAGCGTTGTTGAAATCGTGATTGAACGATAACAGATGAGGTTCACCATGCTGCCAAATCATGAATATATCGTCAACGTACCTCTTGTAGTGCAATTGTGTAAGTGAATGGCTTGACGAAAATTTGTTTTTGAGTATGCCCATGAAAATATTGGCATATTATGGCCTATGGGTGTGCCCGTCGAGGTGCCATTAACTTGGAGGTAATGAGTGCCGTATAATTCAAAATTGTTAGTTTCCAAGACGAATTTTAAAAGGGTCATCATAGTCGAGCTGTCAATTATTTTGCCACAGACAGACTCGTATGAGTGAAGTACTGCTCGTATTCCATCTGCATGAGGAATGTTCGTATATAGGAACGCTACGTCAAGGGCAATCAGTAGTGAATCGGGGGGGGGGGGAGAGAAAGGTCGATGATGTCGGACAAGAAGTGGTTAGTGTCTTTGATGTACGATAAAAAAGAAGACGGAATTCGGTTGATTACTGTATCTACAAATTGGGAGATCAGTTCCGTAACTGCACCAACGCCGGAAACGATGAGTCGACCAGGGTTTCCTAACTTATGTGTTTATGGCAGGAGGTAAAAGTGACCGGCGACTGGACTTAGTGGAACGAGGGTATGCAGAGCCGAATTGGGAATTTTTCGCTTTTCATTGAGGCTAGTTAGTGTGCGTGTAAGGACAGATTTTAGCTGCTCAGTGAGGTCTTCGTCTAGCCGCCTGTAAAAAGTGCTGTTGGAAAGCTGTCCGGAAGCTTCTCTGTCATTGTCGTGTTTGTTTTATAGTACCACAGCTCCACCTCTATCAGCTGGTTTAATTACGATGTCACAACGACCATTCAGCTGCTGCTTTGCTGCGGTTTCGTTGATCGAAAGGTTTCTTTTAAACGGAACATGTTTGCGGTAAATATCTAGCACATCGCGTTGAACGGAAGCGGAATAGAGGTCAAGGCACTTATCTCGTTCGGTAGGTGGGGTCCAATGTTTTTAAGATGGCGAAATAGAGGTAGGGGGCCCCACCGCGGTGGTCTAGTGGCTAAGGTACTCGGCTGCTGAACCGCAGGTCGCGGGTTTGAATCCCGGCTGCGGCGGCTGCATTTCCGATGGAGGCGGAAATGTTGTAGACCCGTGTGCTTAGATTTGGGTGCACGTTAAAGAACCCCAGGTGGTCGAAATTCGCGGAGCCCTCCACTACGGCGTCTCTCATAATCAAATGGTGGTTTTGGGACGTTAAACCCCACACATCAATGAATCAATCAAAATAGAGGTAGGGGCATCAGCAGGGCTTTTGTCAAGGAGGTAGTCTCTCAGTCTTAAGTTTCAGGCAAAATTGTCCAAATCCTTCATCAGCTTGAATTCACTAAAACCTCCTTTCACTGGGCAAGAATTGAGTCCTCGTGACAGTAGCAAAATTTTATCAACGGAAAGTTCATGTGAAGACAGGTTGAATACGTCACTTGATAACAGAGGGTCACCTCGAGTTCTGAAGTTATTAGATTGCGATGAAATTTGAGCGGTATGCTTCATCGGGGGAGTATGAGGCGTAATAACTTTGTCCCTGACAAGCTTCTTTCTTTTAGCTGCATATGTTTCATCTGATTTTTTTAGCTGGTATGCTGCCAGCAGCGCGCCTTCATGGATGGCGAGTTTATAAAGGGAAAGTAATTGGCTTTCTTGGTTACGAATGGCTTTGGGCGATTTTTCGTAATGGCGAATGACAATGCGGACCAAATCAAAAGAAGCTCTCGAGAGCACCTCGTTCCACGCGACAAACTCAGAACCAGACATGCTAGCTGTGGCGGGTTTTATGACAATTCGGAGGCCTCTAGGTACAATGCTAGCTTCTAAAGAAGTTTTTAACGTAGAGATATGCAACTCGCACCGAATCCGCTTTTCTATCACTTTGCCAATTTTCAAGAATATTCTAGATAGAGAGTAGTCGGAAGAATTTTTACCAGGATGTCTAGTTGCTAGTCACGGGGCCTTGCTTTTTAAAGGGCCATCGGTGCGATGAGTTTCGCACCGATGTAGTTTACCTCCTGGAATGCTCGATCTGTGGAATGCAGTACGTAGGCAAAACCGAAACATATACGAAATCATTTTAACAATCACAAAGCTCATATCTCTTCACTTTCTCACCATCCAATATCAAAGCATGCTAACGCAATGGGCCACTCATTTGACAACATTAGAGCCACGATTCTGGAGTCTAGCTTCCGAACGCATCATGACATGCAAGTTCACGAATCATTTTTCTTCTTTAAGTTCTATGCAATCGCAGGCGGTTTAAATTGGAGTACGAGGAAACTTGGCGTTTTGCATCAGTGACCGCCGTTGATGTTAATGCTTGTACCAGCTGTAATGCTTGTGCACGTGTCGTGAGTTGTGAATTGATTGCTTGTAAGTGGGATGTGATACGGGGGCCACCATATAGATTTCATGTCTGATTGTTGCACTTGCTTTTATGATGTTTGCGCTCACGTGATTATTGCAAGCAAAACGTATGCGCTTATATGCTGTTGCACCACTGTTAAATCTGTTATTCTGACAAAGGCCGGTCCCACCGCCGAAGCGTAAAGAAACTTTTCTGTGTTTCGACGTGTGTCTTCTTTTTATTCATACTATTTAACGGCGTTCAGGAATTTATTCCCGGCACATATATATATATATATATATATATATATATATATATATATATATTCACTGAGAAAGTTCAGTGGGCTTGGTACGTATAAGAAAAGAAGCTGGTACACGTACGTGAAAGCAAGCAGTTCCTTTATCGATTTACTTTTCCACCGTGGCACGGCCTTCATAAATCTCTGACGAAGGCCGTACCACGGCGGGAACGTAAATCGATAAAGGAACTGCTTTGCTTCGTTTCTCGAATACATCACTTAAGGGCTTCTTTTTTTCTGTGTTTTGACACAATATAAAGCGATCTCACAGACAACGTTGCCAAGAAAAGTAAAGGGGAAAATAATTGACCAAATTTCGGGGTAAATGGGAAGAAAAAAAGTCGGGTGGCAAGATGACTTCCCGTGGGCAGGAACCATAAGTGCCACCTTCGAATAACGCGTTCTATGTTCTACCGTTGAGCTACCACTGGGCTATCCTCCCAGCCACTTTATTGGGTATATATGTGAATTTAAACGTGGGAACGTCAGTCAGCGCTGACTTACACTCCCACGTTTAAATTCACATTTATACCCAATGTGCAAGCTCCTTTCAAATATCTTGGGAACGGTTGTAGGCCGGCCGTTAAGAAAATAATAGGAGAAAGCAACTCGATGTCTTCTTTTTGCTTAGACAAAATGATGACCGTGTCGTCCAATCCTAAAAACGTATGTCATCCTCTTCTGAGACATCGTCTTGCTTTATAGGTGACTTGGATAGGTAATCAGCATCAGAGTGCTGCCACCCCAACTAATGGACGACCGTCATATCGAATTCTTGAAGGCGTAAGCTCCATCGCGCTAGCCGACCATATGGGTCTTTCAAGTTGGCCAGCCAGCAAAGGAAGCGGTGGTCGCTGACTGCGTCGGAGGGACGGCCGTACAGATATGGGCGAAACTTTAGAACTGCCCATAGTACAGCAAGACATTCCTCTCTCCTTGTAGAATAAAGGGACTCGGCACGGGAAAGTGTCCTACCTGCATATGCGATCACTCGCTCGGCTGAGTCTTGCCACTGGACGAGTCCAGCGCCTAAACCTACGTTGCTGGCATCGGTGCTGATCATGGTAGGAGCGTCCTCGTCAAAGTGAGCAAGCACAAGTGGTGTCTGCAAGCGCTGTCGTAGATCGTCAAATGTTGCTTTTTCCTCTTCGCCCAATAAAAAAAATGGAACATCGTCTTTCGTTATGCTTGTTAAGGGTGACGCTATGTGCGAGACATTGGCGATAAATCTGCCAGCGCGAAGTTCAAGCTACGTTAAGACCAGCGTGAAGTTCAAGCTACATTTGCTTGGACCAGCGTGAAGTTCAAGCTACGTGTTTATTTGCGGCAAGCACTTTTCCTCGTGATAAATCTACTCTTGAGTGACGATAGTGATGAACACAAATAATCACAGCTTCATAGTGCACCTCTTGTGTGGGACGGGTAAGCTGTCCGCCTTTAACTAATCTTCAGGTGAACGTGCTTTTGCACCATTAGTTTTGTTGCAGTTATGGTAATACCGCTCTGTTTTAATGTACCACAATTCGAAAACGTTGTCGCTGCGCAAGTTGCTTAGTTCGTACAGCAGCCTGATGAGGGGTTTGTAAAGGCTGATACAGATTTTGACAATAAAAGTAAGACTTTCATTGTTTACCGTACTTCCACCATACGTGTTCCGTATTTCTCCTGTTGCGATACGTGTACTTATGATGTCTGTTTATTGTGTGTGTAATTTAAACACGTTGCTGGTTTTAGGTACACGTGTCGCTCTTCGGCTGTGTTGGATCTGCAGCGGAAGCGTTTCAACCAGGTAAAATCGGCTGCACTGACACTGAGTGACTTACGAGTCAGCTGCTCAGTGCTGCATAATAAATCAGGGTGATACATCATATTTGGGCCAATTTTTGAATTGTTATGTTATTTTAAATGATGAACCACCAAAGAAATGAGCGTCGGTGGGGGGTGGGGGTGAAATGTTTTTCACTTTCGCCCAAAAATGAACTCACTATTGGTTAGCCAGCAGTTATGCCTCCGGCACTTGACATGCTGGTAATAAAATAAAGAGACGCAATTACTAACTATCCTATATCCTCATATTGGTGCTGCAGTGTAAAAACATCATTCTTTTTGTTTATTTCATATTATCAGTCTTAGTATAGTACATACGAGTCTGTAAAGCAAATGGCAGAAAAAAATAAACAAAAGATGGCAGGAAATTAACGATGAAGAGCAATTGTGGTTAAGTTGGACACATGTACCGCGGCTGTTACTACCGATGAACAGGCCTACGAGGATTCCGCCCAGATGCCCGTTGTCCACGCTATGTTGAGCGCCCACTAGAAATTGCGAATTACTTGGAAGGTATTCATCACGCTCCTGTCCCGCCGCGACGACATTCACGGTAACCATCACCCCGTCCGTCCGCAAGATCGCACCGCGCCCGACCCGCTTTTGAGTCCCCTGGTGACAGTAACGCAAGCCCACGCCGAAGAATGTTAAAACGGCGACCTCCGTAGGTGAGGGTGCTGTCACGCGAACCGACAAGTACCCTCCGCCGTTGCCTTACGACGTGCCGTTAAAGCCTGTTTCTGAAACCGTCAACAGAACGTCCACTGCCATTACCGTTTCCATCGACTGTTATCCGGTGACTGCGCTTGTCGACAACGGAAGCTGACTACTCGGTGATGAGTGCTTCATTGGCCACCCGTCTACACAAGGTGCTGACAACGTGGGACGGCCCTCAACTAATCACCGCTGGAGGACACCTCCTATCCCCTATAGGAAGGTGCACCGCCAGGCTTGAGATTTGTGCGTCGTCTTTTGTAGCGTCATTCCTTGTACTGCCCAATTGTTCTCGGCCGGTCATTATTGGCATGAATTTTCTGCAAGAGTATGGAGCGATTATTAATCTGCGTGATTTGTTCGTCAGTTTTGCAAACTGTGTTTCTCCAGATTCATTCATCGAAAACGAACATCGTGGCGTGCCCTTACGCGTAGTCGATGATTGCGTCATGTTGCCACCTCGATGTAGTACCTTCATGCTTGTTGAGTGTCCATGGGAGCAGTCGATTACGGGCATCACCGAAAGTAACCTGACGTCATTGCTTGATCGGGAAGTCGCCATTGCTCGAAGTCTCGTTCAACACCGAAATGGCCTGGCTATGGTTCTAGTTAAGAACTTCAGTGGCGAACACAGGCATTTTGCGAAACGCACAACCATAGCTTACTTGAAGGCATTGGATGATTTTGACGCCTTCCCTTTGATTACGACGATCTCGACTGAGAACAGCTGCGATACTGACGTGACTAGTCGCCTCAACGTCAATCGCCAGTTAAAAGAACCTAAAAGGGTAAGGCTCCTCAGTGTCCTATCATCCTTTAGTGACTGTTTTGCCATTACTCCGAAAGTCCGGCAGACTCCTCTAATGAAGCACAGAATTATCACTGAGCCCAACGTCCAACCAGTGCGCCAACATGCTAACCGCGTGTCGAGAAGGAGCAGGATGCTATCCGTCATCAAATGAAACAAATGCTCGACGACGACGTAATTCAACCATCGACTGTTCCTTGGGCGTCACCAGCTGTTTTGGTTAAAAAGAAAGATGGTTCATTACGATGCTGCGTCGACTACCCCAAACTGAACAAGATAACGAAAAAAAGACGTATATCCTCTTCCTCGTATTGATGACTCCTTGGATCGCCTGCGACACGCCCATTACTTCTCTTCCATGGATCTCCGTAGCGAATATTGGCAGATTGAAGTAGATGAACGGGACCAAGAAAAAAAATGGCAGCATATCCATGGAGTCAATGATGGACAGTGAGGCGAAGTACCTGTCCGTCCATTCGTTCTTGCTTCCGTCCGTCCATGCGTCCGTCTGTGTGACCGTCTGTGCGTCCATTCGCCGTCCGTGCGTCCACACGTCCATCTGCGCGTCCGTCCCTGCGTTCCTCCATGCATTCACCCCTGCGTCCGTCCGTGCGTCCATCTGTCGGTGCAGCCATCCGTGAGTCCGTCCATGCTTCTGTCTGTGTGTCCGTTCGTCCATCTAGTTAACATTCCAAGTACCATCATGTCGCATCTTTTCATCATACATTCCCGATATAGAAGCACCGCCCTCCAGCGAACATTCCAAGGACGAAAGGAGAGGTGGCACACACACACTTTCTTACGGCTTGCGCTTCGTGTCTACTTCCCACCTTCAACCACCTCGACTTCATGGTATATACTAGTTCACTGTATTCATGGCACTGCGGCCCAACGCTCGCTATACCTTTCTAAAACGAAGGAGGTTACGCCCGGCGAATACAACGTAGCAACCCTTACTTGTCTGATGTTTTTCAATGTACATGCCAATGACTGCTAATGGGGAATGAGAGACAGGAGAATTCGACTTTTGCTTTCTTACGGCTTGCGTTTCGTACATACTTCCCACCTTTACCCACCTTGAGTTCATGGCATATACTACTTCACTGTATTTATGGCACTGCGGCTCAACGCTCGTTAAACCTTTCTAAAACCAAGGAGGTTACGCCCAGCGAGTATAACATAGCAACCCTCTCTTGTCAGATAGTGCCTAATGTACACGCCAATGGCTGCTAATGGGGAATGAGAGACAGGAGTTTACGCGCACGCTAGCTGCACGTTGTCATCTGCGGAGCAGAACTACTCGATGACTGAAAAAGAATGTCTGGCGGTTGTATGGGCCATTACAAAATTCAGGCCCTACTTGTACGGACGCCCCTTCCGAATCGTCAGTGACCACCACGCTCTCTGCTGGCTAGTGAATCTGAAAGATCTTTCGGGCCGCCTCGCAAGACGGAGCCTACGATTACAGGAATTGGATATAACGATGGTTTACAAGTCTGGCCAGAAACACACTGACGCTGACTGTCTTTCCCGCACACCCGTCGAGGTCGCTGCAGAGGACAAGGATGAAGACTTAGGCTGCCTTGCTAATCTCGCATCATTAAGCGTGGCTGAGCAGCAACGCGAAGACATAATATTACAACCACTGATCGAATACCTTGAGGGACGTCGCCCACAACCCCCACGTCAGTTCGCGCGTGATTTGTCATCTTTCTGTCTACGCCAAGACATCCTCTACAAGCGCAAATTTCATCCAATGAAAACTGTTTACCTCCTTGTCGATCCTGCTGGTCTCCGCGATGATATTTTGCGTGCTTGTCACGACAAGGCATCGTCAGGGCATCTTGGCTTCGCGCGTAATCTGGCGTGGATCAAGGACAAATACTACTGGCGGAAACTCACGAAAACCGTACGGCAGTACGTCAAGACATGCACAGCCTGTCAGCACCGCAAAAATCCAACGACGAAACCAGCCGGTCTGCTTGAGCCTTTGCGATCCCCCGACGCACCTTTTGAAAAGGTCAGGATGGAATTACTCAGTCCATTTCCAAAGCCTACAGCTGGTAACCACTGGATTGTGGTTGCCACCGACTACTTGACCAGATACTGCGAAACACAAGCCACCCAGCGAGCAACTGCTTCCGAGGTGGCTGACTTTTTCATAAAGAACATCGTTCTCCGCCACGGTGCTCCCGCTGTCGTCATCACAGATTGTGATATTGCTTTTACGGCACAGTTGTTCCGAGAGATCCTGTTGATGAGCGGCACGACGCACCGAACAGCCACTGCGTACCACCGCAGACTAACGGGTTAAGCAAACACCTTAACGAAACGATTGCAGATATGCTTTCGATGTATGTCGCAAAGATCAGAAGAATTGGGATGAAATCCTTCTGTATAAAACAGAAGAGCCTACAATACGGCTCTGCAGGAAACCACCGGCTTTGCTCCTTTTAGTCTGGTTTACAGCCGCGACGTCACCGCAACGCTTGACACCATGTTGCAATAAACTCGGCTGGACACGATTACCCGGGACGCAGATGTATTTGTTCAGTGTGCTGAAGACACCCGGCAGCTGACGCGCTTTCGCATTTTATCGCGGCAAAATTCAAATACTCGCTGGTACAACACCCACCACAGAGCAGTAATATATGAACCCGGTGACCTAGTCTGGGTTTGGACTCCTATACGTCAATTTGGAAGCTCAGAAAAATTGTTATGTCGGTACTTCGAACCCTATCTAGTTCTTCATCGCCTCGGCGAAGTGAACTACGAAGTTGTCCGAGCAGACACGTCACACCGTTCTCATAGACCACGCTCCTTGAATGTGGTTCACGTCTCCAGGATGAAGCCGTACTATTGGTGTTGACTGCAAGTCATAACTTTGTGATGGCTATTCTGATGTCTATTGTGATGGCTTGAAGGCTATCGCCAGATCACGTTGTGATGTGGCGATAGCCTTCACGGTATATATATATATATATATATATATATATATATATATATATATGGGTAATGCCACGTTGTGCTGGTGGCAGAAGAAATATATATTCTGAGGAACCGGTTTATTCAGCCAGGCTCAAGCTAAATCACACTGGTGATGATATTTACAGATGATGATGTACAGGTGATGATGATATCTAAAGAGAATGAAGAGTCATTTGCTTGCCGCGCTCACACTAATTCCCCCGCGCGGTGTTAGCAGCCGCCTGGTCGCTTGACAGTATTATGAAATGCGTCGCGCATAAGACTTTAAACGAGATACGTGCCCTATCTCTGTTCCTCGGCAACAATGATCAGGATTAGCGCTAGGAGGAGAAACGCGGTAATTGACAGGAGATGTCTGTTCGACCACCGTGTACGGCAAAATGAAGCGACTGATGAATTTGTCGCATAAGCCAGGGAGGCGTAGTGTAGTCCATAGAAGAACTTCGTCACCAGGGGAAAAACTCAAAACACGGCGAGACGAGTCGTAGCAAGATTTTCGAGTGTCTTGAGAGATGCCGGTGTTAACACGGGCCTGGTGCATCGGTGTGCGCGACGAGATAAAAATTCTTCAGGGAAAGGAGCCGTCGAGGGTGCAGGGAACGAAAGGAAAGAGACATCCAGAGGGAAACTCGGAGAGCGACCACGGACGAGAAAAAATGGAGAAAAGCCGGTAGTGCGTTGAGCAGCCGTATTAGAGGCGAATGTCACGAAGGGTGGAATTGCATCCCAGTTCGTGTGGCTGGGGTGAATGTACATGGCGATCATGCCCGAAAGGTTCCGATGAAACCGTTCAGTCAATCCGTTGGTCTGCGGTTGGTAGCTAGAAGTAGTCTTGTGAAGTGTTCGAGGCACACAAAACTTGCTCGACAATGGAAGAGAGAAAGGCTTTGCCACGATCACTCAGGAGAATGAGTGGAGCTCCGTGATACAAAAAGCTGTGGCGATGAAAGAAATTGGCAATCTCAGTGGCAGTCCCAGATGGTATAGAAGCTGTTTCTGCGTAGCGGGTAAGCTGGTCGACGGCCGTGACAATCCAGCGATTCCCATTGGATGATATAGGAAGTGGGGCATACAAGTCAATTCCAACGACTTCAAAAGGCGAGGCGGGACAAGGAAGAGGTTGCATTAAGCCAGCCGGAGCAGTTGTCGGTCGTTTTCGCTGTTGGCAATGGACACAGGAGGCGACGTACTTAGCGACGGCTGAAGAGATGCCAGGCCAAAAACAACGACTTCGTATTTTGTCGTAAGTCTTGTGATAGCCTAGATGAGCGGCGGTCGGATCATCATGAAAGGCTTCCAGAACTTTACGTTGCAGAGAACGTGGGATGATGGGTACCCACTTGTTGTCATCGATGTGGTAATTGTAGCGGTATAAAGCACCACCGACAAGCTTTAATTGTTCAAGTTGTCGACGGAGTCTGGCGTTTGGAGGAGTAGTAGAGCCGGTCAAGCAGTCAACAATGGTGCGGCAGTATGGGTCGACACGTTGTTGTGAAACAAGGACGGGTTGGGTTGCAGGTGATGAACTTAGCGCTGCGATTGGAGAGGTGCTGTCGTTTTGCAGTATCGATAGTGAGTGGCTTCCGCTGGGCAAAGGACAGCGCGATAGAGCATAAGCATCTTGACGCCTCTTCCCTAGATGTGTAGGCAACATCGAAATTATACTCCTGCAAGCGAAGCGCCCATCGACCGAGGCAACCCGATAAGTTTTTCAGCGATGAAAGCCAGCATAGGGCGTTATGGTTGGTAACGATGGTAAAATGACGGCTGTGAAGATATGGTCGGAATCTTTGCACTGCCCAAACAACAGCAAGGCACTCCTGCTCGGTGATAGTGTAGTTCTTTTCTGGAGTGGTAAGAGCGCGACTTGCGTAAGCAACGACGCGTTCGCGCGAGTTTTTGTCACGCTGTAAGAGTACCGCACCTAGACCATGACTACTTGCGTTGGTGTGAAGGATGGCGGGTGTGGTGGAATCGAAGTGGCACAGTACCGGATCCGACGTGAGGGCTTTCTTCAATGCCGTGGAAGCGCTTTCGCAGTCTTCGGACCAAATGAACGGGACGTCCCTTGCGAGGAGTTGATGAAGCGGAGACGCAAGTTCCGCAAAGCCACGTATGAAGCTCTAGAAATAAGAAGATACCCAACAAAGCTGCGCAGGTCCTTTTGACGTAGTGGACGAGGGAAATCGAGGACGCCGGCAAGCTTCTCGGGGTCCGGCAGCATTCCTTCTTTGCTGAAGAAATGGCCGAGAACCTTCATTGTCTTGCTAGCAAAGGTAAATTTCTTGGTGTTAAGCTGTAGAACGACTTTTGCAAAGCATGTGAGGACTTCGTCAAGACGTTGTAGATGCTGCGAGAACGTGGTTGAAAACGCTACTATGTCATCGAGATAGCACAGACACGTTTTCTATTTCAAACTACGCAATACGCCGTCTAACATGCGTTCGAAGGTGGCGGGCATATTACAGAGTCCAAAAGGCATCACATTAAACTCGTACAACCCATCTGGCGTTAAAAAGGCGGTCTTCTCTTTATCAGACACCGACATTGGTATCTGCCAGTAGCCTGACCTAAGGTCAAGGATACAAAAGTACTCCGCGCCCTGCAATGAATCCAGTGCATCGACTATCCGAGGGACAGCATGAACATCCTTGCGCGTTATTTTGTTTAGCGCACGATAATCGACGCAGAAACGCACTGCCCATCTTTCTTTTGAACGAGAACAACTGGGGATGACCAGGGACTCGCGGAAGGACGTATGATATTGCGTTGTAGCATGTCTGAGACGTTTTCTTCGATGATCTTGCGTTCTGCCTGAGACATGCGATATGGACGCCGATGTACAATACGAGAGCCGTCAGTCTGGATGCTGTGAGTAGCGGTGCCATTCTAAGGGTGGGCGAGTTCACGTCAAATAGAGAACGATGTCTATTCAACAGGGCGAGTAAATCTCGTTTGACCAGGTGTTAGGTCAGTGCTTATGGTTGCCGACACAGGTGTGGAAGAGGCATTGAATCACAGTGATTGTGACTTTGGGACATCGTTGTGGTTGTTGTTCGGAAGAGCAACAATCGCAACAGGCTCACTGTCGCCCGCGCAAGATACTGTTGAGCCACAGGGGAGCCGTACACACTCGGGTGTTTAAATATGGTGGTTAGGTAGGTCGACCCATCGAAGAAGCGAATAAGCCCTGGTGTGATCACAATGCCCCTACGTAGGGTATGGCCGTAAGGGAGAATTAGTACGTCATCATCCACAATGACGGTGAAATTAACACTTATAATGTCTTCGATGTATGGCCGAAGTACATAATCTGACTTGGTGGCAAGGCGGATGCGCCCATCGTGTTCAAGCGGAAGAGTCAGTGGCATTTAGATGCAGGAAGCGCTGATGGCAAGATATGAAAGCGGACGCCGAAGACAAGAAATCCAACCCCAGAATGAGAGCGTGAGTGCAATTACGAAATATCGCGAAAACGATGTGATGACGAATGCCTTCGATGCAGACACGAATGGTACACTGTGCAAGTGAATGAATGAGAGCGTTGGTCGCCGCACGGAGAGGTGGGCCGTCATAAGGCATGGTGACTTTTCGAAGGCGGGAACAAAAAAACAGCACGAATAATTGAAACGGCAGCGCCAGTGTCTACAAGAGCCTCAACCTGTACACCTTCTACAAACACCACTATCAAATTCAATGGCCGCTATGGATAAACTGTTAGCTGTCCGGTGGATGCAGTTGCCCCTCCTAAAACTGCATTGGGGAGTTTTCCGCGTGGGCGTTCGTGTAATGGGAGGCGGGCCGCAGAGGCGACACTGAACGGCGACCTGGCGAAGTTGACCTGCGGCGAGACGTACGGGAACTCCCAGGCATGTCAGTATGGTGGGTAGGAGACTGTGAACGGTAATAGAACGATCGGGAGGGTGGTCGTAGGTAGTTCATGGTTGGACGGAAGCTTCGATGTTCTTCAGGAGCGTAGCCGCGTTGCTCGTCTTGTTGGCGCCTTCTTCAAAACCGAGCAATATGTCCTCGATAGCTGCAGTAGTAACAGATCGGTCGAGGGGGGCGCCGAGGTGCGTAGTAAGGCAGTGCACTCACTGGCGGTGACAACGAAGCCACAGTCGTATGGTCTGCTGGTGTAGGCATAGAAACGGTGGGTGCGGCAGAGAGCGCGGCAAGTTCGGCGTAAGTACGCGTCTAGCGCACGCAGGAACCACTGGAACACGTCGGACGCGATGCGAACGTGATCTCTTGTTTAAGCAGGTCTCGCAAGGTATCTTTTTCAGAAGGGAGAGTGACTTCCGCAGCGCAAGAAGAGCAGCACCCGTGAAGCTCTTCACGAACGATGTCGCGAATAAGCGCATGCAAGTCGAGGGGTGCAGGCAAACGAATGTCGGTGGCATCGTAGCAGAGCTCAACAGACTGAAGCTCGTCAAGTCGCTGACAGATTGTTATCATGTCCTGCGTAGTGGCAGGATATTGCGTGGCGAGGGCGTTAAAGCCGACGGCGTTAATGCCTTTAATAATGTGGCGTATTTGGTCATTCTGAGAGATGCCGCTGTTAACGTGCTTGCATAGTGCAAGGACATCCTCAATATAGGAGGTGTAAGATTCACCCGGCAGCTGCATGCGTTCAGCGAGCTTCTTCTTTGCTGCCTCAGTGCGAACTGTAGGGGCCCCAAGTATTTGACGAATTTGCTGTTCGAAAGTGTCCCAGTTGGGAAGATCCGGCTGGTGGTTCCAGAACCGAGTTTTCGCAACATTGGACAAGTAAAATTGGACGCTGCACTACTTTCGTGGATTGACCCACCTCTTCAAATCACTGACGGGGTCTTAGTTTTTGATCCAGTCTTCGACGTCATCGCCACAGAGGCCGGAAAACACAAGTGGATCACGCAGGGGAATGTTGTTGAGCGGAACGGGTGGTGGTGGCTGCAGTAGGATGGTGACGTTGGATGGGCCAGGGTTTTCTTGGGCCGCCATGACTGGGGGTTGTATGCGACGACCCGAGCGGAGCTCCAGCGAAAATGGGCAAGAGGACTTGACGGAACGAAAAGCGCCGTTCACCACTTGTGAAGAACCGTTTTATTTAGCCAGGCTTGAATAGTCAGCCAGGCTTGAGCTGGTGATGATATTTACAGAAGATGAAGAGTCAGTCACTTGTGCTGGTTGTTCTGCGGGCCGAACAGATGACGCATCGAGGTACAAATGCGTTTTTCTTCGTTAAGATCGAAGACAGAGGCTCAGCAATAGCAGCAAGTGTATCAATGTCAACCAAATCAGCAGCTACTCGAGCTCTGGATACGGATTGTGCAGGGAGGATGACATCTTCAAGGACGGTGAGGGTGCGTGAACAGGTGGAAAGTAGGACGGCAAGAGGGGACAGGAAAAGCTCGCCAGTCCCACAGTCAAGCAAGCATGGCACCATACTGCTGTAGGAAGTCGAAGCCAAGAATCACGTGATGTGTTAATTAAGCCATAACTGCAAATTCAGCTTGATATAACTTGTCAGAGAAAGAAACGTTCACAGTACACACACCAAGGGGCCAGAAGAATTGTCCACTTACGACACAAAATGTGTGAGCATTGTCCCGGCAAAACATTACTTTACGACAGAGTTTGGTTTTAAAATCCAGCCTGATGACACATTTACTCGCTTCCGTGTCTACTAAGGCTGACGTAGCAACATTGTCCACTAAAACACTAATCTTGTTGTGATGCATGGTGACTGGCGGAGGCATGTGGAAATGTGGCTGCTGATGACTCGTGACCTCACCTCCATCGGTCGCGCCGCCTAGTTTCCCGGTGGTGGGGACTTGAGACGTCGCCGAGGAGATGGAGACCTGCACTGCCGTGAAGGCGGTGGCGTGAAGCTCCGCTCGGAAGCTGGCCAGTCGCTGTGGTAATGTGGTCGATAGGGCGTCCTGCTATCAGGACTGGAAGGCCAGTTGGCCCCGTCACCATGGTGATTGTTGCACCAACAGAAAGTTTGTTGTTGGTTTCTTGATGATGCTGACATGTGACGGCGCTCAGGACAAAATCAGGCGACGTGGCCGCAGACGCTACATCGGAAGCAGACGGGGCGCTTACAAAACCTGCTGCAATCGCCAGCGGGAGGATAATTGGCGCGGCTGTCGCACGGTGAGAGACTGCAGATAGACCACGTACGAAGTTATTGTGGACCCCTTAACCTAGATAGGCGTTCATGGCAGGGCTTGGTATCATTAGACAAGGTTCGAAGTTGCATGCATCAACGAAAGCAGCACTGATAGACGTCACACCCGGATCGCATGGAGGAGGAGGCTCCCGAACCCGAGAAGACAGAGCAGATGCAGCTTCACATCGGTCGAGCTCTTACCACGCCACTTGGCGGATTATTGACGTGAGGTCAGACAGGGCTGGAGCGATGTAAACACTGGCCACAGCCCTTACGTTGGTCTAGAGGCCGAACTTCAGTGTGATGCACCAAGCTCTTAGGGCTTCAATCGTGCGGCAGTGCAGAATGACGTCACTGACGGACTGCTGACTGTCCTTCGCGATGAGGTACCGGTACACGTTTTCTGCAATTCCTTTCAGAAGGCGACCCACTTGGTCCTCTTCGGTCTAGCACCGTGCACAACTTGAGCACTTTTTCAATGTGCATTGTGCAGGATTCCCCAAGAACCTGAGAGCACTGCATCAGCGTATGCTCGGCACGCATCTTTCTGGCCGCTGGATCTCCGAATCACTTCCTAATGTCATCGACGAACTTCTCTCACGTTCTCAAGCTGTCTTCGTGGCTTTCATACTACACAGATGTGATTTCCTTATGAAAGAGGCCGACATTTGTAAGCTGACCGGTGGCATTCCAACCATTGAAACAACTTGCCCGGGGGTAGAAGCTCACCCATGCGTCCACATCCTCACCAGCTTTTTCTGCGAAGCTTCGCGGATCGATGTAGGATTGCCATAGATGCCTGGAGGCGGCTAGTGTCGGGAGACCGGAAGTAGGTGCCAGATGCTCGTCGTCTGTGACGGAATCCATGTATGACGGCAGACCAGCAATTGGCCTACTTCGGCGAAACACAACGTATTCCGTCTCTGCAGCCGGTGCGTCATCGTTCGTAGGGAGCGCCGTTGTCGTACCCAGCGCCTCCACCAAACTGTTTCTATGAAAGACGTTTGTTTGAAGATGGGCTGAGGAAAAGGGGCTGAATGGCTGCCGCCCGGCACCGATACATATGCAAAACAAGGGCACTTCGTCCTCCACTTACGTTACAATATGGTCTAATAGCTTCCCGTACACTTTCCTTGGCATTTTTGTATGTTAGATCTCAATATATATATATCAAGCGAGTTTTTTCTGTGACAGTGATAAATAGAAATTGGCTTGAGCGGACAAACGTAAAGCAAACTTTTAGTACTCCTACGTTTCGGCCGGGGTCCGGGGGCCGGCCTTCCCTGTCGAAGGCCGGGCCCCGGCCGAAACGTAGGAGTAATAAATGTTTTCGTACGCTTGTCCGCTCAAGTCAATCTCTCTCTCTCTCTGTATATATATATATATATATATATATATATATATATATATATATATATATATATTGCAGGGAATAAATTCTTGGACGCCGGTAAATAGTATGAATAAAAAGAAGACGCACGTCGAAAAACAAAAAGGTTTCTTTACGTGCCGGCCGCGGGACCGGCCTTCGTCAGAATAACCAGAAAGGTCAGAAGGGCCTTTGTCAGATTGTTCTGACGAAGGCTGGTCCCACGGCCGGCACGTAAAGAAAGCTTTCTGTTTTCGGCGTGCGTCTTCTTTTTATTGATATAAATAAATATATAAATAAATAAATGTATATATATATACATATATATATATATATGTATATATATAAACATATAGATAAATATATATATATTGATACAAAGTATCACTACCAGGAAAAACAAGGGAAGCGTGGGCACAGAAGAAAGACGACGTTGCCTCCACTGCGATCCCCCTGAGTGGGTACGAGCCATGGCGGTGGAGATCATCATCATCATACTGTGATCGCGGACTCAGCGCCCATTAAAAAAACCCCATTAAGTTACCTTGCCTTGTGTAACAATTTGGTGGAAGGTGCTGGGTAGGACGAACCCAAAGACGGGAGCTTCACTAGTAGGACTTCGTCGCAGCCGCCGCCTCGCCGGACTTCCACCTTCGCCGATCGTAATGGCCCAAGAGCAGCCATCCAACGCTTCGAGGCCAACTCCGATGGGTTCCGTGCCGTACTACAGAGTGCCGCCAAACTTCGGCTGAACCTCAGGAGAAGACGTCGACGTGTGGCTCAAGAACTAAAAGCGGGTGAGCAGAAGCAATGGCTGGGACTCGAAGGAACAGCTCAATCATGTCGTATTCTCGTTAACTGACACCGCCCTCATGTGGTACGAGAACCACGAGGACATGTTCATGACTTGGGAACGTTTTGTTGAAGAAGTGCAGAAGTGTTTCGGTGATTCGGATGCGAAGAAGAAACGCGTGGAGCAGACATTGTCTCAGAGGGCACAGCTTCCAGGAGAAACATGTACGACATACATTGAAGAAATATTGAAGCTGTGCAAGATCGTGAATGGGAGGATGTCTGAAGAAGACAAAGTTGGGCACGTTCTCAAGGGTATAGCCGAAGACGTGTACAATTTCTTAATTGGGAAAGACTGCTTGAACTCCGTGTCTGATGTGATGAAGCACTGTCGTACCTTTGAGTCCCTCAAAATGCGACGAATTTCTCCGAAATTCGGCCGCCTGTCCAACGTCCCCACTGTGGCTAGTGTTGAAACAATGCCGCCTAACGACCTTGCTTTGACCATACGGCAGATCGTCAGAGAAGAGCTGCTTCGATGTCAGCAGACCTATCATCGCCCCAGCGATTTTCAGGATGTGTACGTAAACGAACCAGAACGTGTGCGGACTGCTGTTTCTCGTCCACCATGGCAACCATCGATCAACGCAGCCGACGCTTATGAATATCAAGGCACACAGCAGGCTGAATTACCACGTCAACCACCTCCCAACTACGAACGAAGTTTCGCCCACCTGTTTACACAACATCGCCTCCCTACAGGGCCCCCGAAGGACGGTACCACTATCCCATGCCTTCCGAGAGGAGTCGTTACTCTGAGCAACAACGTGCCCCTCGACCAAGTCCGGTATGCTACAACTGCGGTGTCCCGGGTCACATCGCACGATTTTGTGACCACCGCCCATATCAGCGACAGTCTTGGCACATGTCTCACCAACCTTTCGACCATCCGCTCTCCACGTCACGGAAACCACGCCCGCCTACCGGATCACGCTACCCCTCGCCGGCCTCTGATCGAAGTTTGACACCACCACCAGCTCCGCGTGCTCCACGATCGCCATCGCCACGGCGACGCGCACGTACACCGCCGCCGGAAAACTAGTCGGTGCGGCCAATGGGGGTGAGGCCGCGAGATCACAGGTGCTATCTACAGGTATACCCCCGTCAGCATTTATGTTGAAGAACAAAGTTCATGTAGTTGTCGATGGAGTGGCTACTATGGCACTTGTGGATACAGGCGCGACAGTCTCGGTGATGAGTGTAAATTTTAAAAACCTGCTGGGACCAAAAGTGATGTTTTGCCTGAACCGTGGGGTGACATTTCGTGGTGTAAGTGGTGACGTGTTGTGTCCGGTGGGATATTGTACTGTGGACGTCTCGCTGTGTGGCAGGGTGTTTTGCACAGAGTTTGCGGTTATTCCGCGGTCTACACATGACGTTATCTTGGGTATTGACTTCTTGTGTGAGTGTGGGGCAACTGTAGACTGCAGAAGTGGACATCTTTCTATACATGGTACTTTCCCAACGGCGCTCTTGGAAAATTACCGTCCGGAGGAATGCAACTTTTTTGTATCCGTGGACACAGTCGTTCCTGCATTTTCTGCTGTGTGTGTTCCCGTGACATGTTCGAGCAACAACTGAGGCACGTTTGACGCCACGCTCGAACCGATTCCCTTGGCATGCCTGAAAAAGAACATTCTCATTCCCCATTGTATAGTGCCAGTCGTTGATGGACGGGCCAGTGTGTGGACAATGAACAGTTCCATGGAGCCTGCAATTCTCCCAGGCGCATGAAACTTGCAGTATTTAGACCCGAATCATGTACGACGCTGGTTGCGCTTCTTGATGCTACAAGCCAAAATGAACATCTAGGCTTAGAAGGTTCAGAAGATGCCCAATTGCTACAAATGGTCAGCAAGTCACTTGACCAAAGTGAACGTCATAGACTGCTCGACGTTCTGTCTAAGCACTCGAAAGTGTTCGAATTTTCTAAATACAGCCAAAGGCCCTTAATCCCAGCGTCACGGATACGTCATCAGATCCACACCGAGTCGGCGCATCCCATTAGGCAGAAACCTTACCCAGTGGCACCATCGGAGCGCAAGATCATCAACGAGCAAGTCCAAGAGATGCTGAAAAAGGGAATATTACAGGAATCGGCAAGTCTATGGGCTGCTCCCGTCATTCTAGTCAGGAAGAAAGATGGTACGAGGAGATTTTGCGTTGACTACCGCCGACTGAATTCTGTTACCAAGAAAGACGTCTATCCACTGCCACGCATCGATGACGCTCTAGACTGCCTGCATTCCGCGTCCTACTTTTCATCTGTCGACCTGAGATCAAGTTACTGGCAAATTCCAATGCACGCAGCTGACAAAGAAAAGACAGCATTCGTTACGACCGACGGACTTTACGAGTTCAACGTTATGCCATTCGGGTTATGTAATGCTCCTGCGACATTCGAAAGATTTATGGACTCTATATTGCGTGGTTTAAAATGGCATATATGTATGTGTTACCTTGACGATGTCTTAATTTTTGGACGTACGTTTGAGGAGCACAACACTCGCTTAGACCTCGTGCTCAGCTGCATTGAAAAAGCTGGCCTTGTATTGAATTCAAAAAAGTGCCACTTTGGTGAGAGACAGACATTGGTGTTAGGACATCTCGTCGACAAAGATGGCATTAGACCTGACCCACAAAAGACAGCGGCCGTTGAATCGTTCGAGTGTCCTAAATCTGTGAAACAACTGCGTAGCTTCATCGGGCTCTGCTCGTATTTCCGCCGGTTCGTACCCAAGTTTGCGGATGTCGTTCACCCCCTGACGAGCCTTCTACGCAAGAACAGCCAGTTTCAGTGGACCTCCGAGTGTGATGACGCTTTTCACAAGCTGAAGCGTTTGTTAACTTCGCAGCCAATACTTCGGCACTTCCATCCTTCGTCGCCCACGGAAATTCACACAGACGCAAGTGGCATCGGTATCGGTGCCGTTCTCGTTCAGCGTTCTGGCAAGAAGGAACACGTCGTGGCGTATGCAAGTCGCTCTTTAAGCAAGCCTGAACGCAACTACACAGTGACCGAACAGGAATGCCTAGCGGTAGTCTTTGCCGTGCAACGGTTTCGCTCATACATCTATGGTCGCCCGTTCACTATCGTCACAGATCACCATTCCCTGTGTTGGCTGATCAACCTTCGTGACCCATCCGGCCGCCTCGCAAGATGGGCCATTCGTTTGCAAGAACATGTCTTCACCATCGCATACAAGACTGGCCGCCTACACGCTGATGCGGATTGCCTCTCCAGAATGCCGCTACCATCGACAGATTGTGAAGCCGATAACTTTGACCACCTTATCGCTTCTCTGTCGTCTGGCTTTCCCGATGCCGTGACTTTCGCCACTGAGCAGCGTAATGACCCAAGCTTAAAAGCTCTCTTCCCTGGAGCGAGAAATTCATTAGGTGAAGGCCGATTCTGCGTCCGAAATGGTCTTCTTTACCAGAGAAACTTGTCCACGATGGGCGCCCGCTTTGTGCTGGTTGTTCCTGCGTCCCTCCAATCGTCTGTTCTTCGTCTCACGCATGATGACCCCACCTCTGGCCATCTAGGCACCGCACGAACACTTAGTCGCACGAAAGAGCGGTTCTATTGGCCGAAAATGAGCAAAATAATTCAGAACTACGTGGCCAGCTGTACGCAGTGCCAGAGCCACAAGCGGCCCTCCTCGGGTCCAGTTGGTCACCTGCAACCGGTAAAGGTTCCCCTTTTGAAAAGGTTGGCATTGACCTGATGGGACCATTTCCACGCTCCTCAAAAGGTAACCGGTGGATAATTGTATGCGCCGACTACCTGACGCGGTACTGCGAGACGGCTGCCTTAAGCTCCGCCACAGCAGTCCAGGTTTCGGAGTTCCTGTTGCATTCAGTCATCCTCCGACACGGACCTCCTCGCGTGATAATAAGTGACCGTGGACGACAATTTACCGCTGATATTGTCGAATCATTACTTCATTTGTGTGCCTCCAAGTTCCGACACTCAACTGCGTATCATCCGCAAACTAACGGTCTCACCGAGCGCACAAACCGAACGCTGATCAACATGTTGTCAATGTACGTCGCCTCTGACCACAAAAACTGGGATGAAGTATTACCATTCGTCACGTACGCCTTCAACACGTCGAAACACGAAACGACAAGCTACAGCCCTTTCTATCTGCTCTACGCTCGCTCACCTCGACATACGCTGGACACTATCTTTCCTTTTGACATCCATGGCGATTTAACAATTGCGAAAACCTTGTGTCGTGCGGAAGAGACCCGTTGACGTGCCTGCTTACGTACACTGGCAGCGCAAGAGTCCTTCAAAACTCGCTACGATAGTCAACACAGGCATGTAACCTATGCCCCCGGCGATCTAGTGTGGGTGTGGACCCCAATACGCAGACGTTGCTTGAGCCAAAAGCTACTGGCACATTATGCCGGTCCTTTTGTGATACTCCGTCGTGTCAGCGAGGTCAACTATGAAATTGCACGCGTCACCACTAGTGGCCGACGTTCATGCAAGACAGAGGTGACGCATGTTGCCCGCCTGGAGCCGTTTACACGAAGGATGCAAGAATGACTCGCCCAGAGGGCTTCGTCTGAGAGAGGAGGAATGATACAAAGTATCACTACCAGGAAAAACAAGGGAAGCGTGGGCACAGAAGAAAGACGACGTTGCCTCCACTGCGATCCCCCTGAGTGGGTACGAGCCATGGCGGTGGAGATCATCATCATCATGCTGTGATCGCGGACTCAGCGCCAATTAAAAAACCCCCATTAAGTTACCTTGCCTTGTGTAACAATATATATATATATATATATATATATATATATATATATATATATACAACTGAGACAGCCATATCTGTTATTTTAGACCAGATAGGACCGTCGGCCTACCCAGCGAAAGCAGCGACAACGTCCTGGCCAAGCGCCTCGTGCTTAGCGCTGACGATGTGTTTGCTGAGCTTTGTATGACCCACTACTTCTGCAATAAATATTCCCCCCTTGCTGAAGATGGAGCCAAGTAGGTGTTCTAAGGTGTCGTAAGGACAATGGGTTCGTGATACGGTTTCAGACGATCCACATGTACGATTTCGCGGCCTTGGCGGCGCAGGTCCGTAGTGGGCGTGAGGGGCTCGATGAGGAAGTTAACAACGGAAGTTTGCTCTGACGTGATAAGGTCCATGGTACCTGCTGACGTACTTTGTAGAAGTGCCAGCAGCAGCAGTGGGTGGTACCCACAGCCGAGCAAGAGAATTGGGCGAAAACTGGCAGTGGGACCATCGTCGTGACGAAATTTCTGTAGCCCTTGTTTTTGTGTTGTACGGGTGCTAGCCAATTGCCCACATTCATCCGGATACCTAGCGGCTTCGGAAATTCGTGTGCCTTCGAATGAGTCGGGTTGGTGGGGGAGAATGGTGTCGATTGGAGATGATGGCTCTCGACCATACAGTAAAAAGATGAGAAAAAAGGCTGCCATCGCTTGAGGTGCCGTTTTGTAAGCGTACGTTACATAGAGAAGAATAAGGTCCCAGTTGGTGTGGTTGGAGGCGACTTACGTAGAAAGCATGTCACCAAGTGTGCGGTGAAAACATTCGGTCAAGCCATCTGTTAGTGGGCTATATGCAGTAGTGCAGCGGTGAATCATATGGAATTAATCGAGAAGTTTTTGAATAACATCCGTGAAGAAGTTATGGCCTCGGTCGCTGAAAAGTTCACGAGGAGCGCCGTAACGCAGAACAAACGTTGCAGCAGAAAAGAAGCAACGTCACGTGTCATCGCAGCTGGCAGAGCAGCCGTTTCTGCATATGTCGTGAGATGGTCGATCATTACAATAATCCAGCTATTCCCAGCTGATGTGTATTGCAGAGGACCATAAAGGTCTATTCCAACCCGGTCGAATGGTCGCATTGGGCAGGGCAACGGCTGCATTGGTGCAGTACAGCGGCTAGGATCATGCTTGCGGCGTTGCTACTCTTAGCAAGATCGAATGCACTTTTGAAAGAATTTGTGCATGCCACGCCTATGAAACCTACAACGTAGCCTAACGTAAGTTTTAAACAAACCTGCGTGTGCACACTGCGGATCGACATGGAAAGCGGCAAATATGCTGACACGGAGATGCCTGGGTATGACGAGTAGCCATTTGCGGCCGTCAGGTTGGTAGTTGCGACAATAAAGGATTCCATCATGGTTGACGAAGTGAGAGGCTTGTCGGTGTAGCACTCGAGATGGTGGGCGGGCGAGTGTTTCAGGGAGGTAATTCATCAGAGACGCAGTCCACGAATCATTGCGCTGCTCCGAAGCCACGTCGATGGGTCTTGATGGTACTTGTATGGAGACACTCACAATATCAGTGGAAACAGGCAAACACAAAATAGCATCGGCAGCGGCGTGCTTCTGGCCTGAGCAATAAATGACACGGATGTCGTACTCTTGAAGCCGTAAAGCCCATCGTGCCAAGCGTCCGGAGGGATCTTTGAGAGAAGTTAACCCGATGAGCGCGTGGTGATCGGTAAGAACATCAAAAGGGCGGCCACACAGATAAGGCCGAAATTTTGTAATGGTGCAGATGATCACTAGCCATTCTTTCTAAGTTAACGAATAATTTGCTTCCTTTCTTGTAAAAGTGCGGCTCGCGTACGCAACAACATATTTTCGGTAGCCAGGCTTTCGTGGGCGAGTGCAGCGCCAAGACCTACACCGCTAGCATCCGTGTGAATTTCTGTGGGAGCGCTTGAATCGAAATGACGCAGTATGGGTGGTGTTGTAAGCAGTTCATGGAGCTTCGCAAAGGCAGTGTCGCAGGCTGAAGACCACGCAGATAGAGGTGCCATGATCGACGTGAAATCCTGGATGAAGCGGTGGAGGTATGAGCAAAGTCCTATGAAACTACGCAGATCCTTAAGAGACGCGGGCCTCGGGAACTCGCGAACACCACGTAGCTTAGCGGGGTCAGGGAGAACGCCATCCTCCGACACGACGTGTTCAAGAATGGCCAGCTTGAGTGCTCCAAAGTGACACTTCTTCAAGTTTAGTTGGAGGCTTGCTGCAGAGAGGCAGCGTAGAACCAGTTCCAAGCGACGAAGGTGCGTGGGGAAATTGGGCGAAAATACCAGCACACCATCTATGTAGCCCAAACACATGTTCAATTTGAGGCCTCTTAGGAGGTCGTAAGCTCTTTTGCTGGCCTCAGAACAATGTTATACTAAGCTCTATTTTTACTCTTTATATAGCTTCTGTCCTATCCATTTACATACTGCTAATACCTGAACGTTAAAAGTCTAGAAATTTATATAGTACTTAAGTCAAGATTGTCACAAGTTATTCGAAATTTATTTAGCGTGTCAGGATGGCGTCATAACATATTGAAGTTCACTGTAATGAATAGAGTATTTTTGCTCTGATTGAACAGTTGCTGTTTCAATTGCCATGCATTTGCACAGATTGTCAAACACATCACAAATGATCTAGTAGCAAATGCTTCAACTTAAACAGGAAAGCTGTATAATTCAAATGTGGTGTTTTATTGCCTCTCATGAAGGGGGTAAGATATCTTTCACTAAAAGCATTGGTGGTGATCTCCATAGTCATAGAACCAATTGAATTTAAATAATTAGTATTGACGTTCCACTTTGTTGCGTGTACATATAGTAGCACCATATTTATCTTGGTCTTTATGCCTGTGCATTTCATTATTGACATTTGAGCCCGGAAGTCGTATTGCCACTCTTTGTCATATTTCACTCTGACTTAGCATTGTGTCCAATGCCAGATGCCAAAACAGCTTAATATGTCACAAATCCCAGTCACCACAAAAAAGTCTCTTCTTAAATAATTGTTTAAGGAAGTGACGTTATTCAGCAATTCTGCTGTAGAGCATATGAGCAACACTGTTTGTTCGTACACGACGCTATACCATCTGTCGTATTGACATGCTTTTTTGTCTACACACGTATTCTTAAAAATCATCAGTGTAAATGCGACTGTCTTTTTAAAATATGCAGTATTGCATGAAAAGAAAAAAAAAGTCTGCATCTCAATTCTGCATCTAGGGTAGAGGGGAATGGTGCCGTGCAGACAGGGCAATTCAGTCACTAATTTTAGGGAGAGGAGGTCGCTTAAAGGAACACTGGAGAGAGAGGCGTGGTCATTCCTTTTTTATTTTTTTACTAGCACAAAACTCTCTTGTACCATAAATACTATTATTGTGTGCTCAGGCGGGAAGGGGGGTAGCTTAAAGTAGCACCGGAGAGAGGGGCGTGGTTATTACTTTTTGTTTTTTTCTAGCACAAAACTTTAAAACAGCATAAATACTATTATCGTGTGCTGTGATATTCAAAGGAATATCACTAATGTGTTTTAATTGGTGATAGCAGGTGGACGGCAAGCACAGAAGAGAGAAGGAGGGTGTACTGACAGGCTTTGACGGGGGGGGGGGTGATCGCCACTACTGTCCCCATTCTGGATCCGTCACTGTGTGCAGTTCTGCACGAGATCAAGGAATTGATTCCAAATCACAGCAGTCACAATAAAATGAATGCAATATGTACTAATGTGCTAGTGCCATGCACTCAGAGAGGTTATGAGGTCAAAATATTGAGGCTTTCACTTGAAAAAGTGCATCTCATAACCAAATTTTAGTCTTGCGACATGAAACTGTAGAACCTAATTTTATTATTTCCCCTCTAAGTCAGCATAGATGCACACTGCTTGCAAATCACTACTCCCAGTTTTTTTCATGTGAAATGTTTGGGAATGTCTGGTTCATCACAGACTTTATGGCATTATTTAGCAATGTGGTTCGTTAAGGCTTTCGCAATAGCCAAGACCATTTTTTCATATTTGTTTGAACCAGAAGAAAAGTTCATTAGGGAACATTTACTGCATGGGAGGATGTTTGAAACAGTTTTTGATGTGTTGAAGTTGGTCCGTACACATGCCTTTTCCATATGAACAACAACATTCCTTCATTCTCATTATGAAAACTAATTCTGTATCATTGTCCGGCAGTCATGCAGGTATAATGTCAGAGAAATAAATGTTTAGGACAAATAGAAAAGTTTAATAGAAGTTAATGACAGAAAAATGCGAAGTTTGGTGTCTCTCATAATCTTATGGTGGTTCTGGGGTGTTAAATCTTACATATCATCGAAAATGCTAAATTAACTTTGCTTGAAAAAGTTGCTTGTTATTTACTACACACCACAAGGATTACTATGAATTCTCTGCAAATAGAAGCAAGCGCAAGTTTTAAAAAAGTGCATATTTTAACGAAACGAAGGAGCATAAAAACGTTAAAATGTCACTGAGGACTTTTATAAATAACCTATCCAAGATTGCAGGAAAATAAGCACCTGCAAACATATGCGCTAGTGACAGAAACAGAATGTCTAGCTTGAGGTTTTTTATGCAGTAAAAATAAAAAAATACAAAAATAACTACATCTGGAATGATAAATCCAAGACAATGTTTTATTATGAGCTTTTAAAATGCCTAACTTGTGGATCTTTTCGATAATTCTCCTGACTTAGCTCATTGTGCACTTGGCTGGAGTGCAGATTCATTTCCAACACTGTCACCTATCCTCCTTTGAGGTACTTGGCAGCGAGTACACCTACCTGTAACAGACATGATGAATTACCCCACCTCCTTTTTTATTTGCCTGTACAAATAAAGCAGCAGCCTATCTTCTCACTCCCAAATATAGGTGGCGGTGAGTCAGCTGAGCATGTGTGAACTTCACTGCTTGACTTAGGCTGCAATCCAAAGCATAAGATCTCATAAGAAACTGTGATACGTGTCTACTTTGTTGAGACTGCAGAGATTTGGGCAAAATGTCTCGAAACACAAAAATATTAGGATACGTGTGCTTTTATTACTGTAAAGTGAAGTGCAGTAAAGTGATAGTGTTAAGAAAGCACTCGCAGATAGAGCAGCTGGCTGGGTGGCAAGAGTTCCTTAGTTGAACGGGCAGTCACATTCAATGGGCTCTTGTACAGCCCTTGCAATACTATGAAAAAAATAACATGCTAGTGCCCCCATTTCAACTTCAATTGCGAAAGGGCACTGTAAAATACCGAGCAAGCACCCCTTTTTACTTCACTGGAGATCTCGAATATGTGCCAACGAGCGAGCAAGCGCTCCTTCCTCTTCCGCAATTATTTTTAACCTGTTTTTCACTACAAAATCTGCAGCAGTAGTTCCTTCGAAGCCAATTTCTGATAGTCCTCATATATGAACAATATTTTTAAACACTTTTACAGTGTTATGCCTCGAGGCTGCATTGTGAGTTGTCAGAAATTGTCTGAATATTTGTAGAACATCTTTCCCCCTTGTCATAACACATAAATGTCACACAAGGATTTTCCTCGGGTCTGTAAACCAGTAAATGCATGTGTATTCTTTACAGCATTCCATCAGAAAAACCGGTGTGCATATTTCTTAAAGGCACTTCCGTAGTGAATTAGTGTCTGAGACCAAAAAAGGGCCTCCCTCCAGATCATGCCCGATCATCTTTCAGCGTAGAGGGGGTGATTTCTCGGGATTTTACTGTAGTGTGAAGTGGGAAGTATAGCTTGGACCAGGGTAGATTTCTCACTTTAAAGTACAAAGGCCCATATTCACAAACCAACCTCAACTTTACCTCGCGTTTTCCTTGAGTTTTAAGCCTTTATTGAGCTCACTAGACGAACTAGGCGAGTATGCATGAACCAAATTGTTGTTATCTTTTACCCTGTTACATTTTTGTGTCCTCATAACGAAAGCAAAAAGTACAGGAACTTGAGGAAAACGTGAGGTAAGGCCAAAGTTGGAGGCCAAATACGTTTTGCACTGTTTCAAGTTTTAGATCACCATGGTAAAATTCGCACGTCCATCAAACGGATTGTGAAAACAAGGGCAAGCTTCAGGCATGTGTAGCATTTGAGCTTGTGAAGACACACTTCCCACGTTACCAGTCATGGTCAGCATGGTTATACACTGTCCTCTTTTATGAAAGCGAGAAAGTGAGCTAGTCACCTGCGCTCTGCGAAGGCTGGCTACAACACCATCAACCTAAGGCTGAAGAAAGCGTGTTCGCTTCTGGTATTTAGCAGCGCCTGTTTAGCGACTATGATTCATTATTTTGTTTACCAATAGATGATACCAAAAGGCGATGTGCTTTGTTTAGTAGTTGATTTAGCTGTTCCAATTGAGTTAGTGAGTTATGTTAAGAGAGTACCAATACAAAAACTCGATCATTTTTCATGTTGCATATACTGGTTAACGTCCCAATTATCTTAACATCAAACATGGTTTAGCAGAACACACAACAGTCAATTGTTTAAAGCCATTTCTGTGAGCACTGCTGGGACGCACGAACCTCGCTTTACAAGGCGAGGCTCATGCTGCAGTCTCACAAGTATGTAGCCGTGCTGCATACTTGTGAGACTACATATTTCTTTTGCTTGTTTGAAAACAGCACTGCATGGGCTCCTTTACACATACATGAAATGGTTGTCTGTTGCATTAAATTGTCCTCTGTGTCACATTTCTTATCCTCCATTCTCCCTGCATTCTACGTCTTGAGATGTGATACACCTAACAATACAACTACACTGATTTTCATTACTTTTTTGGCCAGGCGTATGAGCTGGTCAGCTACTCTACATCATTCTTGCTAGTTTTTTTCTGCTTCTTGAAGGGATACCAAAGAGTGAAATAATTTTTCGCATAATATTAAAGTATGACTTCACGCCCCGCCACGGTGGTCTAGTGGCTAACGTACTCGGCTGCTGACCCGCAGGTCGCGGGATCAAATCCCGGCTGTGGCGGCTGCATTTCCGATGGAGGCGGAAATGTTGTAGGCCCGTGTACTCAGATTTGGGTGCACGTTAAAGAACCCCAGGTAGTCAAAACTTCCGGAGCCCTCCACTACGGCGTCTCTCATAATCAAATGGTGGTTTTGAGACGTTAAACCCCACAAATTAATCAATCAAAGTATGGCTTCACAACAGCCCTCCTACTACGACACGATGCTTGATAAGTGCGAAACCGCGCAAAGAAAATGTCTCACCAAACACCGTGACGTCGTAAGTTTTGATGGCGTTCACTGGGTTCTACATAGCTTATAATTGACAAAAACGAAGGACGTTGTCATCCGTGGGCGTCAAAGACCTAGCATACGAAGTTTCAGAAATTATTACCGAGTCAATTACGAAAATATGAAAAGTACATTGACGAATTTTTGCCATCACGCATGGACATTTTGGCAAAAATTTCAATAGTGAAACTTCAACCCTAATTCTCTCCGCTAATAATAAACTTGGGATAGTGAAACATATGGTATTGGCATTATAGTTCTCAGAGTTCAGTATGTAAATCTAAACAAAACCACTGTTTCTCTTGAGTGTCCTTGTAATGCTTTTGTAAAACACACAAGAAGCTTGTGAATCAAGTGCAAAGCTGCACAGAAAACTAGTGTTGGAAGTACGGAGCTTGTACAATGTGAATTCACCCATGCCATATTGCTGCAGTGAAAGGAACCAAACTGCTCGAGACTACAGCAGCAGAGGCCTATAAATCCCTCCAGAGTTTCCTTCCACAGTTTCAATGACGTGAGTTCAAGAGTGGAAAAACATGACATTTGATCCACTTGTTCATTACAACTCTATCACAAGCAGAGAATAAGACATGCATTTATCCATATTTAAATCATGTTTGTTGATATTTCAGCGAATAAGTTGCCTTGAGGTAACAATGATAATATTGATAAAAGAACCATTTTGAAGACTAGATTCAATAGCTCTAATCCTAGCCTCCTCTTTGACATGCATTCATGACAATTGCATTAATTGGTAATTATAAGATGTTTCACCATAGTAGTATATTTACCATACACCACCTTATCAGCAATATTAAATTGCTGGATTTGGTAATATCTATTGAAACATTCTTTATTGTGAGGTATTAAAAAAGACAAATGCTCTGCCCGCACCGTAAACATACAGCAGGCAATGCCAGTTAGAAAAGAAAAATAAACAGAGTAGAACCAAGTGAAATTTTGAAGAGGAATTATGTGCACGAGAAGTGAACTCCACCTGAAGTCGAAAAAAAACATCTTGGTTTTGTTTACAGTGTCGGTCTTGCTGCTAACATGTTTGACCAAATTTTATCGTCAGAAGTGAATTCTTGCGATGCGCATCTTAATGGGGCTGTCTTGAAGTTCTTGCTTTTACAGAAAAATTTAAGGTCACACTGTTCATGATGCTAGCGAATAGCCAACTATGATACATAGACTACACAAGCCAAAATTCATGACATGGCAAAGAAGTATTTGTCAGACAGGCAAAGCGTTTAAAAAGCGTGTGTAGTGAAAATGATCACTATGCTCACCAATTAAGCAAGCCAAAGGAGACATTTCGCGTAATGGCCTGCCCAACACTCTGGAAGGAATCCAAAATGAAGCTTGAATTAGGAAATCATCACTAGCTGAACATGTCCCGTAGCACAGCCTAAGCAGCCGCTAGAATTTGCAATCAAATACCGAAACGCACTTCCAAACCTAAATAATATCCTTCGCAAGTATCACCCAGATATAACAAGCAACGAGCCGCCTCGGAAGGCGTTCCCCGACTTGTTAGTGCACGCAAAGGTAAGCCTGCATTTTTTCGTGCGCATAATACCTAGTTGTCATCTACGATTTAGAACCTGCAAACACTTTCAAGACTATGCTAGAATTACAAGCACAATGAGTGATTCATGTATATTATAAACTCTAGTTTTACCGGCACTAGTTCAACCATTCTAAACATAATTAAGTATACATATTTTCACAAACAGGACAACATTTTAACATATGGCGTAGTTGTGTAACTTTGGCAGGCACACACAGTAAAATAAAACACGACACTCGCTCTTCTTTTCATCTTTGTCCCCGTTGAAGCTGCGCTGCTACACCCCCCCGTTAAAATGATATCTCACAGACTAGCCCAGCTCTCAACCCTACTGGACAAACAGTACAACCTATTAACGTTTCATTAAATAAGCATCAAGAAGGCATGGCAACTAACTGGATGCAATGGCGCAGAATTTTATAGTGGCAGAGCATATCTTCAACGATCTTAAATCTTAAATACAGTAGCAGGCTTTCTGAAAAAAAAAATTGCTGCAGCTTATTCACAAGCCTAATACATTCCAGCCAACAAGTTTATATATTTGAAAGGGGGCACCTGCTCAAGTTTGACATGGCACATACACAACAAAACCAACAAAAAAATAAGCCATTCTCCAAGGAACTTTAAAGGCTAATTATCCCCATTGTCAGGTGGTGCTTCCTCGAGGCGAAGATAATTCAACAAAATGTCTTCTCCTTATCTACCTATCCATTCAAACCCTTGCTCCCTCGTGCCCCTCAATTCTTTCTGTTTCATGGTCTTCTCATTGATGGCCCCTTTCAACCTGGCGCAACCGACCACGGGGGATCGACATTTAACTAACCCAATTCAGCATGCCGACTTGTCGTTTTCATCTCCCCGTTTTCGCATGTGGCCTTCCCTGCTTTGTTTAAGTTGGAGGAGAAGGTATGAAGAATATAAAAAATGCACTAAGGTAGACAAGGGATGACTTATGGCCTTGTTGGTACAACATATGTAAAATGTATTGTGGTCATTTGCTGATTTTTAGCACCAGTGTATGTGGGTTCCCTTCAGCTTGATAAATCTACCCTACACAACTCAGATAAGGTGGGCAGCTGGAGTCTTGAAGAAGCCCGCATGGCTAGACGATGGGGCTAGCGACAACCCGTGTTCAAAAATTTTTTATCTGTTTAAGCTTGTGTCTTCCTCTCTACGTCTATGTTTTTTGGTTTCATAACCTGATACTTTTCAATAAAATGTAATAAAATTGCTGCCTTTTATGATTCGTGGTAATAATAGCTCATTTTATCTGTGTTTTGTAGATCTTCAATGCACAAATTGTCTCGGTTTCTTATGAGCAATCATTTGGCTGAGTTAGGGAACCAACGATTGCCCTTCAAAATTTATTTCCTGCCAACTTGCTTGGTCTACAAACTAGTACGTACTATACTAAGACTGAAAATATGAAAGAAACAAAAAGATCTATATTTTTACACTGTAGCACCTCAATTAGTATATTTAGTCATTGCGTCTCTTTATTTTATTACCAGCATGTCAAGTGCCGTAGGCATGACGGCTGGCTAACCAATGAAGAGTTCATTCCTGCGCAAAAGTGAAAAACATTTTACCCCCTTGCTGACGCTCATCTGCAAATTTTTTCGTTGATTTATTAATTCGAATAGCAGAACAATATCAAAAGTGGGCCGAAGCTGACGTGTCACCCTATTTTGTTATGCGGCACTGAGCAGCTGACTCGTCTGTCACTCAGTGTGAGCGCAGTCGATTTTACCTGGTTGAAACGCTCCCGCTGCAGATTGGCCACAGTAGAAGAGTGACACGTGATCCCAAAACCAACCAAGTGCCTAAAATACACGCGCAATAAACGGCCATCATGAGTACACGTATCTCAACAAGAGAAATACGCAACAACACGTACGATGGAAGTACGGTAAACAATGAAAGTCTTTTATTGTCAAGATCTGTATTAACCTTTACAGTAGTCTCATCAGGCTGCTGTAAAATCCGAGCAACTTGCGCAGCGAGAACTTTTTCGAACTGTGGTACATTGACACAGAGCGGTAATACCATCACTGCCACAAAACTAATGGTGCAAAAACGCGTTCACCCGGAGATCAGTTCGGACGTTGACAGCTTACCTTGGCTTGATAATAGTACTTCACATGAGGTGCACTATCAAGCTGTGAACATTTGTTTTCATCACAGTTGTCACTCAAAAGTAGATTTATCGCGAGAAAGCGTGCTTGAGGCATAAAAACACGTAGCTTAAACTTCGTGCTGGTCCAACGACAAAACTGCAAGCCAAAGTGAAACTTTTTCTCTGAAGAAACAGACACAGTGCAAACAAGCGAACGTAAACCTAAGTTGTTGCGAGCAAAATTTAACGCAGCTACCCCCTCAGATGAGACTGCGATGACCAGCGATTCGTGTTTTATACTGTTACATGCCAGCGCATGGAGACGAAGAAAGAAAGCATATAGACTGGCACGAGCTAACCTCTGTGACTGGCGCAGCTCGCTTAACCAGCTGAAAATACATCTGTGACTACCCCTCCGAGTCGGTCTCCTTCTCGTAACATATTTGGTGGAGTTGTGCGATCCCCGTCCTCAACACGGAACTCCGAAGCGGACGCTCCCTCGCGGCTTTCAACATAACCACTGAAGACTTGGCTACATCCTCCCCGGTCCAGTTCCCGACGGTGACTATGTTCTGACCCCTATCACCGATGTCCTCATAAGCCGTGGCATTACATTACCGCACACCATTCGGTCCGTCGCAGGAAATTCTACGTGCCTCCCAGTTGTCAACTTTAGCTTGACACCTCAAGTTTTGCCACAAGGGATCTCTTTGGCGTTGCTCTGCACCTTAGAAGACAATGCGGTAGATGTTTTCACGATGGCCGCTCCTTCTGACCCCCACACTCAACATCAATCTCAATATCAAAACTTGCTCCGACAGCGCTATTACGTCGATGATGACTCCCAACTTAACGGCGCAGCAGACTGAGGAGCTATACCGGGTTCTGCTGTCCTACATCAACGTTTTTGACCTCAGCGGCCCCCCGTTGGGGAACTGGTATGACATACCGCTACTGGTATGACCCACCGTATAAACACTGGTATTGAGCATCCTATTCATAGGCGTCCATATCGGATGTCGGCGGCCGAGCGTCACGTTATCCAAAGTGAAGTCGACGAAATGCTCGCCAAGGACATCATTGAGCCATCCTGGAGTCCTCGGGCTTCTCTTGTAGTGCTAGTCCGCAAGAAAGACGGTGCATAGTGTTTCTGCGTTGATTGTAGACACCTCAACAAAATGACCAAAAAAGACGTGTACCCTCTGCCATGAATAGATGATGCGCTTGATTGCCTCTATGGGTCCCACTATTTTTCCTCTATAGACCTTTGTTGCGGCTACTGGCAGATAGAAGTAGATGAAATGGACCGTGAAAGACGGCATTCATCACCCTCGATGGCCTATATCAATTCAAGGTCATGCCCTTCGGCCTTTGTAACGCTCCAGCCACCTTCGAACGAATGATGGACAGCCTGCTCAGAGGATTCAAATGATCCACCTGTTTGTGCTACTCGGACGACGTCATCGTCTTTTTACTAACATTTGAAACTCATATAGAGCGCCTATCAGCCATCTTAGGCATCTTCCGTTGCGCTGGCCTGCAGCTGAACTAATCGAAATGTCACTTTGGATGCCATCAAATCCCAGTACTCGGATATTTAGTAGACGCCAATGTTGTACAACCAGACCCAGCGAAAATCAGCGCCGTCAAAAACTTTCCTGTACCACAATGTGCGAAGGATGTACGCAGATTTATAGGACTACGTTCCCACTTCCGACGCATCGTGAAAAATTTTGCGCGCATAGAGAGGCCACTTACGCAGCTCCTCAAGAAAGACGTCCTGTTTTCATGGGGCTTCGAATAAGCTTCTGCGTTCTCGACCCTCATCGCTCTTTTCACTACTACTTCGATTCTGGCACACTTCAACCCACCTGCCCCTACAGAAATTCATACAGATGCAAATGGACAAGGCATTGGGGCAGTGCTGACTCAGACACAACATGGCCATGATTGCGTTATTTCATATGCCAGCCGCCTCCTATCCGCACGTGAACGTAACTATTCAATCACAGTGCGTGAGTGCTTGGTTCTTGTATTGGTGATGGAGAAATTCCGATCTTATCTATACGGACGCCCATTTTAGGTAGTTACCGACCACTACGTGCTCTGCAGACTCAACTCTCCGAAAGATCGATTAGGCCGCCTTGGTCATTGGGCTTTGAGTCTGTAAGAGTTTTCCTATTCGGTAGTCTGCAAATCTGGCCATCTACACCATGATGCCGATTGCCTCTTCCGGTACCCTGCCGACAATTCTGAGGACACTGATGAGGCCACGGAGAGCTCAATCTTGTCAGTGTGCGACATCCTTAACATTGGGGAAAACATAAGCGCAATCCAGTGCTGCTTGACATCATCAGCCGTACGGAATCCTCCCCAAATGATGCTTCCGTCTGCTACTTTGTCATTCAAAAAGGTGTGCTATACCGCCGCAATTTCCAACCAGATGGGCCTCACCTTCTCATTGTTGTGCCTAAGTATTTGCGCAGATGTGTTCTCACCGAACTGCACGACGCTCCCACGGCTGGACACCTTGGCGTATAGCGCACGTACGAGCACATTCGGCGCCGTTTTTTATGGCCAGGCCTTGCTCGCTTGGTAAGCGGATACGTCGCCACGTGCGACCTATGCCAGCGTCGTAAAACACCGTCGCTGCTACCAGCGGAACCATTTTACCGTGTTGGGATACACCTGCTTGGTCCTTTTCCCACATCAACATTCGGAAACAAATGGGTAGCCGTGATTACAGACTACAGGGTACGCTATTACGCGAGCTCTTCCGACCAGCTGTGCAACTGACGTCGCTGACATCTTGTTACGGGACGTTATATTGGTTCACGGTTCTCCGAGAGAACTCCTCACAGACCGTGGCCATGCATTTTTATCCCAAGTCATCTACGACATTCTGCGTTCTTGTTCTACGCAACACACACGGACAACCGCTTACCACCCTCAAACAAACGGCCTCACTGAATGATTTAACCATACTCTAACAATTATGCTCGCTATGTACGTGTCACTCGACCACCAAGACTGAGACCTTGCCTTACCCTACGCAACTTTCGCGTATAATTCATACCGTCATGACACAGCAGGCTTTTCGCCGTTCTGCTTATTGTGCGGAAGAGAGGCTACTTTAACACTGGAGACAGTCATCTCAGCCCACACCTCATCTGCCAGCGAGTATGCCCGCGACACGATTGCGCGAGCCGATCATGCCCGTCATATCGCTCGCACTCGGCTGATAGCGTCGCAAACCAACCAATGCCGTCGGTACGATGTGGAACATAGAGACGTAGATTTGGCTCCCGGTACCCTCATTTTACTCTGGTACCCTCATCGTCGGCTGGGCCTATCAGAAAAACATTTGTCTCATTACACGGGACCCTACCGTATATTGCGTCTAGTAAGACCTGTCACCTCTATCAGCCCCATCTATCCATCATCATCTGAAGCAGTCCAGTGATAATGTTACGAGTAACTTATTTATTAAATTATATACGATGGACCGTGCTCGGCGAACTTGATGGTGACAGCTCATCAACAACCAGCAACCAACGTCGTCTTTCTCTTTCTTGCAGCAAGCCTGTGCCGGCTGTTGTGTATCATGACCCCCTGGTGGTAGAAGCACCGTCTCGGTGCTTGAGCAACTCGGATGCGGTAGAAGGAGGGTGACAAGGCTTGAGTCAAGCTATGTGCATGATGTCACACAAAGGTGACGATGATGACGTTCGATCGGCTGGAACGATCTCGTATGTAACGTCAGTCACCTGGTGAACGACGCGGTATGGTCCAGTGTAGCGTGACAACAGTTTTTCAGAAAGACCTACACGCCGAGTGGGGTGCCAGAGGAGGACAAGGGGGCCCGGTGACAAGTGCACGTTTCGATGATGGGAATCGTAGAACTGTCTTTTGTGCTCCTGTGAGGCCTGCAGGCAGCTGCGGGCAAGTTGGCATGCGTAGTCGGCTCGCGCGACGGCTTCGCCGGCATACTCAGTGACCGAGGGCAGAAAGGTGTCAAAGGGTAGGGTGGGTTCTCGGCCGTATAGAAGATAGAATGGCGAACAGCCGGCAGTGTCATGACGTGACGAATTATATGCGAACGCCACAAATGGCAAATGAACATCCCAGTCCTTGTGGTCGGCCGCTACGTATTTAGAAAGCATGTCGGTTGTGGTGCAGTTGATGCGCTACGCAGGACCATTCGTTTGCGGATGGTTCGAAGTGGAAAACTTGTGCTCGGCAGAGCAAGAGCGCAGAATTTCATCAACGACAGCTGATAGGAAGGTCCGGCCCCAGTCAGTGAGAAGTTAGCGTGGAGCTCCGTGTACTAAAATGATATCATATACCAGAAAGTCCGCCACATTGGTTGCGCAACTCGTCGGAAGTGCTCATGTGATAGCGTACCTGGTAGCAGAGTCAGTGGCGACACGGCAATCCATTTGTTGCCTGAGCTGGAGAGCAGGAATGGGCCAAGCAGGTCGAGGCCAACTCGAAAAAAATTCCGCCATATCCACGAAGTGAATGATGATGAGTGGACGGAGCTCCGGAGGTAAACCTGGTAAACCATGAATCCTCTGTACATTTTTCCCACTTGATTTTATTACATCGCTCCCCCTAGCGTACGTCGCCGCACTAAATCGAACGATTGCCTTCAACCAATGACACGCGCCATATGTGACATCATTCCTATTTTATAAGATCTCGCGTCTTTCATCAACTACAAGTACCGCTTTCTAGTTTATAACATCTTGCATCTTTTCATCATCAGCTACAAGTACCACCATCTAGTAAACACTACAAGAACTAAACGAGAGGTGGCTACATGGATGGATGGATGGATGCTATGAGCGTCCCCTTTATAACGGGGTGGTGACAAGTATGCCACCAGGCTCGACAAAAAAAAACCTTTTTTCTTTTTTGATGTTGGCCTAATGCCTCTACTTCGATAAATTCTATCTTAATGGAAAAAAGGTAAATTTTCAGCTTAAGTTCTCTGCCATTTACGGCACACTGTCCATATCTTATTTTTCCAATATTTATTTTTGTCCTTTCTCTCCAATTTTCTGCCACCAATACTCTAACCGTCTCTTACTTATTTCAATCGCGGGTGTGTTCAGCTTTCCATTGTTGTCCCTAAAACCCAAGGCTTCCTGTAGGCTCGTGCCCAAACGTACACCTGGGTGGATATCTCCACATTCAATCAGAACATGCTCCGCCGTTTCCTTATCTTTCCCGCAGCATGTGCATTGTTCTTCTTCTTTACTGAATCTTGCTTTATAACTACGTGTTCTAAGGCAACACGATCTCGCTTCAAACAGTAAAGCGCTTCCCCTTGAATTATCGTAAAATGCCTCCCTCCTTATTTCATTTTTGCCCTTTCGGTAGTTACTCAAAGCCGGTTTTTTCTCCATAGCTGCCATCCAGTAAATCCTCTCCGCCTCCCTGACTTTTCCCTTAACGCTCTTTGTTGACATATGGCTTACAATACCAGCCGTATATTTACTAGTGAGTCTTCTAGTTCTTTTTCTCCACTGTGTGTCCACGCTCTTCCTATACAAATAACGGAACACCTTCTCTGCCCATCTACTCTCCTTCATATTTCTTAGCCTTTCTTCGAACCTTATTTTGCTCTGCGCTTCCCTCGCCTCAAAACCTGCCCACCCCATATCGCCCTTTACAGCCTCGTTTGTCGTCTTCCCGTGAGCACCCAACGCGAGGCGTCCCACAGTCCTTTGATTTACATCCATTCCCGATTGCACCTCTGCCCTCATGCACACCACTGAGTTCCCAAAAGTAAGCCCTGGAACCATTACACCCTTCCACAGACCTCGAAGCACCTCATACCTATTGTATCCCCACAACGCTCTGTGCTTCATTATTGCCGCATTCCTCTTTCCTTTTGCTGCCGAGGCTTTTTCCTGTACCTCCATGTATCTATCACTCTCATTTACCCATACTCCAAGGTACTTGTATTCGCTTACCCTCGGTATTTCTTGGCCTTGTATGGACACCGTCTGATCACAGGGATCATTGAATACCATCAATCCACACTTCGTTACACTGAATCCTAGTCCAAGAGCTTCACCTTCCCTTCCGCATATATTCGCCAGCTGCTGTATATCATCTCGACTGTCCGCAAATAAGACGATATCGTCCGCATAAAATAAACCTGGAAGCTTCTGCTCAATCATCATGCCGCCCTATTTATGTGACAGATTAAAACCAATGTTGCTACCTTCTAGCGCTTTTTCCATACTCACCATGTACAGCATGAATAACAGCGGGGACAAAGGACATCCCTGTCTCAGACCCTTGCTAACCTCAACGTTCTCTTTGCTACGCATTCCTTCCCACTCTATGCAAACTGTATTTTCTCGGTATATCTCCCTCAAAAGCTGTATACAGTCGTCGCCCATGCCCATTCCTTTCAATATATCCCACAAAATTTCCTGGTTAACGTTGTCGTATGCCCCAGTGATGTCTAGAAAAGCCACGTACAAGGGCCTATTCTCTATTTTAGATATTTCTATACACTGAGTGAGAACAAACAGGTTATCGTCTAACCGCCTGTCGACTCGAAATCCGTTCTGAAGTTCTCCCAAAATATCGTTATGTTCGGCCCATGTTTCTATTTTCATTTTTACTGCTTGCATCGCCAACCTGTATAGTACCGATGTAATGGTTAGTGGTCTATACGAGCGAATCTTGTCCTTTTCTCCCTTGCCTTTATAGATTAAGTTCATTCTACTTTGTCGCCAACTGTCCGGTATTTGTCCGTCCTTTAAGCTTTTTTCTACTGCTTTTAACAATGCTTCTTTAGTGTTATGTCCTAGTTCGTTAATGAGGCTAACGGGAATCCCATCTAAACCCGCGGCAGTGCGCTTTGGAATTTTTCCTTCGGCCTTTTTCCAGTTGAAATTATCAAGTACTAGCTCTTCCTCTGTTGCTTTCTCCGCCACACTTTTACTCACCGGGGAGATCCCCTGGACGCTCTTTTGAAACGAATCGGCTGTTACCTTTTGGATGTAACCTAGCGCTTCGTACCCTTCCAATTGATTTCCTCCTTCATCTAGAATATGTTGTTGCGTTGTGACAGACTTCCTACCTAGCGCCTTTATGTGGCTCCAAAAAATCCTAGGCGCGGCCCCCTTTTTTTCGTGTATCTCTGTCATCCAGCGTTCACTTTCACCTTTAATTTTTGCCTCTACCAATTTCTGTACAAGGGATTTTTTCTCTAAATATATTTCCCATATTTTTTTGACTTCGTCCTGCGGCCGCTTCTCCTTTTTTGCCTTTCTATGCTCCCGTGATGCTTCGCGTCGCTTCTCGATCGCCTCCCGGATTTCCTTGTTCCACCAACTTTTTGGCTTCCTTTTTCCTTTCCAGCAAACAGTTTTCTTCTCTTTCCCTATCCCCTTTCTTCATTAGATGTAACAGCTCACTATACTCCCAGTCCTTGCCTGGTATTTCGCCTACTTCTTCCTCCACTCTTGCGGCTATATTTATTATTTGTTTGTCATTTAAATACGAGCTGCCAGACTTTGATTCCATGCTCATATTTTCAGTTTCGTATCCCATTTGTAATGTTATTCGTTTATGATCACTACCCAAGCTGTTAATGCCTTCCTCGTCTATCCTCATTTCTGTCAGTTTGTGGTAAATTCCTTCAGTCATGAGACAATAATCAATACTTGATTATTGATACATACAGGAGACGGTACCGCCATCTAGTGAACACTGCAAGAACTAAACTAGAAGTGGCTACATACAGCATACAGGGGACGCACAGCCCACGCCCCAAGGAGCTTCGCCCCTAAAAAAGGTTCAGTAGGAATGCCGATCGGCTGAAGGAATCCAGCTGGTAGGGAGGATGGTTTCTCCGGCGCTGGCAGGGCTCACAAGCGGCGACGTAGCGTCGAATAAAACGGGCAAGACCAGGCCAAAAGAAACGACGACGTACACGGCCGTACGTGCGAGAGACGCCCAAGTGGCCCGCCAAAGGAGCGTCATGAAGTTGGTTGAGGACAGTCGCACAAAGATGTGCTGGTATGACGGGAAGGAAGTCATGGCCATGTGGATCGAGGTTACGGCGATACAGGATCCCGTCTTTGACCAGGAAGATTTGTAGAGATGCGTCACGAGGCATTGACTCAATTTTGTCAATGATGGTTCGCAGGGAAGCATCCCGGCGTTGTTCATGGCCAAGGCTGAGTAGCTGCGTTACGAACAGAAGGTCTGGAAAGGGGTCAGTATGGGTAGATTCTTCCACAGGGTAGCGTGATAAAGAATCCGCATCTTGATGCGACCACCCTGTTTTGTACGTTACGGTGAACGTGTATTCTTGTGAACGTAGCGACCAACGAGCGAGGCGTCGTGTGGGATCCTTGAGTGAGGCCAGCCAACAGAGCGCGTGGTGGTCGGTGACTACGCGGAATGGACACCCGTATAAGTATGGGTGAAACTTGGTGACTGCCCACACAAGAGCGAGACACTCACGCTCCGTGATTGAATAGTTGCGCTCGGCGGTAGATAGCAGTCGGCTTGCGAATACTATAACGTGGTCATGTCCGCGTTGGTGTTGCAATAGCATTGCCCCTACTTGAAAAATTTATTTGCTGCACAAACTTGAAGGAAAACAAGGGAGACGAAAAGAGCTGCGCTCTTTCCTGTCTCCCTTGTTCGTGCTTTTTCCTGTCTCCCTTGTTTTCCTTCAAGTTTGTGCAGCAAACTAATTTTTCCAGTATGAACTAACTAGTCTGCAAAAAAGTATTGCCCCTATGCAGTGCCCATTAGCGTCAGTGTGAACCTCGGTTGGAGCTGATGGATGGAAATGAGCTAAAATCGGCGGTGTTGTAAGGAGCGTCATGAGCTGGGAAAAAGTTGAGGCTTGATCAGCGCCCCAGAAAAACAGGGTGTCCTTCTTCAGGAGGTTTGTGAGTGGGCGTGCAATGATCACGAAGTCCTTAACAAACCGTTGAAAGTAGGAGCACAAGCCCACAACACTGCGAACGCCCTTTGTTGACTTCGGCACATGAAAGTCCGTGACGGCGCGAATTTTCTCGGGATCCGAGCGGACTCCTGCGGCATCGACAAAGTGGCGGCCAAGTACGGTTATTTGACGACGAGCGAAGTGGCATCTCGAAGAGTTCAATTGAAGTCCGGCTCGACGAAAAACTTCAAGAATCGCTGATAAACGATCGAGATGGGAGTCGAATGCGGGCGAGAAAACGATAACGTCGTCTAAATAACTAAAGCAGGTTGACCATTTAGACCCTTAGAGCAATGGGTCCATCAATTTTTCGAATGTGGCCGCCACATCACAGAGACCGTAGGGCATAACTTTGTAGCGATAAAGACCGTCAGGAGTGACTAATGCGGTCTTCTCATGGTCCATCTCGTCTACAGCGATCTACCAATAGCCAGATCGAATGTCGATAGTGGAAAAATACGTAGCACCGTAAAGGCAGTCTAAGGCATCGTCGATTTTAAGCAACGAGTAAACATGTTTCTTCATAATTTTGTTGAGATGCCAGTAATCTACACAAAAGTGCCATGTTCCACCGTTTTTCTCATCAGGACGACAGGAGAAGCCCAGGGGCTACCAGAGGGCTCGACTATGTCTTTTGCAAGCATGTTTCCGACTTCCTGTTGTATGACTGTACGCTTGGACGCGGAAACATGGTATGGGCGTCGGTAAATGGGACTCGCGTCGCTAGTATTGATGCGATGAGTAACAACACTCGTTCGGCTTAAGGCCGTGCTGGCGAAGTCGAAAATGTCACTGTAGGACTCCAGGACGTGACGGAGGGCTTCCGCTTGATCAGGAGTGAGGTCTGATGGTAGCATGTAATCAACGTCGAAGCCCGATGAACGTGATAGAGTTGGTAGTTGGTCTGAGCTGCAGCAATCATCCACTCTCAAGGGCTCAACCGTATGGTCTTGTAGGGCAGTAATTTCCGCCAGGGAGATACCTTGAGGAAGAATTTAGGCAGTGAGGGCAAAATTGGTCTTGTGTGGTAGATGAGCGAGCGAGTTGACGAACTCTTCGGCATAAGCAGCTGCTTCAGAAACCGGCGTCGCTTTTGAAAGATCGGGCTTGTAAGGGAGAATGGTGTCCATGGAGCATGGTGGCTCACGTCTGTACAGAAGGAAGAAAGGAGAAAAAGCCAGTGGTTGTTTGTGGCACAGATTTGTACGCGTATGTGACAAGAGGGAGCACTTGGTCCCAATTAGTGTGGTCGTCAGAGGCGTACATGGCAAGCATATCTCCACGGGTACGATTAAAGCGTTCTGTCATGCCATTGGTTCGAGGACGGTATGCTGAGGTTTTCTGATAGGCAATGCAACATGCCTTGAGCAGCTCGTCAACGGCGTTCGAGAGAAACACGCGTCCACAGTCACTCAGTAATTCATGAGGTGCACCATGTCACAAAATGAGATGGTGAAGAACAAAAGACGCAACGTCTTTCGCAGTGGTAGCAGGCAGTGCAGATGTTTCAGCGTAGCATGTCAAATGATTGACGGCGACGATAATCAACCTGTTGCCTCGAGGAGTGTTGGGTAGAGGACCATAAATATTATTTCCGACGCGATTGAATGGTCTCGCTGGACAGGTTAAGGGTTGCAAAGGGCCAGCAGTGCTGTGAGGAAGCGTCTTGCGTCGTTGACACGTGGTGCATGACTAAACGTACGGGTGAGCGCGCCGATACATGCCGCGTCAGTAGTATCTTAGACGAGGGCAAGAGTAAGTCTTGAACACTCCTGCATGGCCACACTGGGGATCATCGTGAAAGGCAGCGCCGATGTCCGAGCGCAAATGACGAGGGATGACAAGGAGCCACCTACGGCCGTCCGTCACGTAATTGCGGCGATACAAGTCTTCACGGACAGCAAAGTGTCTTGCTTGAAGAGAGAGGGAGCGTGAATTCGTTTCTGATGAACTGTGAGAGAGGACGCCGAGCGAAAAATTTATCCAGGGATCCTTGCGCTGCTCGAATGGCATGTCGGCGATACTCAATGATGACGAATCGCAGATAGCAGTTGGTAAGCAGGCAAGGTCAGGAGGCGATGGAGAACGGAATAGGGGATCGGCATCTGAATGTCTGCGTCCTGTGCGATAAATAACACGGATGTCGTATTCCTGAAGGCGTAAAGCCCAACGAGCGAGGCGGCCGGTAGGATCTTTCATGGACGCTATATAGCCAGCACAAGGCATGGTGATCTGTGGAAACATCAAACTGGCGTCCGTAAAGACAAGTGTGAAATTTTCCTGTAGCCCAAATGCTAGCCAAGCCTTCTTTTTTCGTGATGGAATAGTTGGACTCCGCTTTCGTTTGAGTACGGCTGGCATAGGCGACAACGTACTCGTCGCAGCCATCCGTGTGAATTTGCATCCAACCACTTGCATCCGTGTGAATTTCAGTGGGTGCATTGGGATCAAAGTGGCGGAGGACTGGCGGAGACGTGAGTAGCCGGCGCAGTACTGTGTATGCGTCATTGCAGTGGAAATTCCTGCCAGGGAGGTCCGCGCTACGGAAGAGACGCTAAGTCAGGGGGGCAATTATAGAGGCAAAATTTCGAATGAAACGCCGACGAAATTACGGAGCTCCTTTAGAGTAGTAGGCTTGAGGTACTCGGCAATGGCACGCAGTTTGTTAGGGTCAGGCGATATTCCTTCTTTTGAAACGACGTGGCCGAAAATTGCGAGTTTGTGGGCACCAAAACAACATTTCTTGAGGTTTAGTTGCAACCCGGCTGCCGTAAGGTACTGGAGAACTTGTTCCAGACGGGAAAGACGAGTTTCAAAATTCACCGAGAATACAACTATGTCGTCTAAATACCGAAGACAGATGTGCCATTTATGTCCCCGGAGGATACTGTCCACCATCCTTTCAAAAGTCGCAGGTGCATTGCAAAGACCGAAGGGCATTACAATAAATTCATATAAGCTGTCAGGGGTCAAAGACGCCGTTTTTGGACAGTCTGGTTTGGCCTTTGGCACTTGCCAATATCCAGAGCACCGATCCAGTGCAGAGAAAAACTCCACACCTTAAAGGCAATGCAAGGCGTCATCAATGCGTGGCAGGGGATAAACATCCTTACGTGTGATCTTGTTTAGTCGACGATAATCCACGCAAAACGTGATGGAGCCATCCTTTTTTTCGCACGAGGACCACTGGCGAAGCCCAAGGATTGTGTGAGTGTTGAATAACACCACGTTTCAGCATCTTGTCGACGTATTGAGTGATGACGTCACGCTCAGCCTGCGAGACGCGGTAGGGGCGCTGACGAAGAGGATTATGATGACCGATGTCGATATGGTGAGGGACAACTGACATTCGTCCCAGGGGAGGTTGTCCATGGTCGAAGGAGGCGCGAAAACGGTCAAGTAGTTGAATGAGCTGACCGCGCTGGTCTTGCGTAAGATCGGTGTCTACACTGCGCAACAGAACGTCTTCGTCAGGTAGTGAGGGCGCGGTGGCAGCTGTGACGGCATCCACGAACATTGGCTATGTATCAGAAGGGGCATCGAAGGAAAGATGTCATCATAAGTGTCAAGGCTCCCAATACATTCACCATGCAATAAAGTAGTGGGACAAGGGAACGGGTTGCACTCGTACACAGCACTGGAGCCATCGGCAAGTGTTATGACGGCAAACGGGACGACAAGGTTCCGGCGACGAGCGCATTCTTGTGATGTCATAAAGAAGGCAGTTGAATTGGGAATGGAGTTGCACAAAAGAGATACCGCGGCGACCGAAAAAGCAGAGATGACGACGTCAGCGGTGACGATCACTTTTTTGCGTGAGCGAGTGAGGTCTATGAGTGTTGTGCTGAATGGAAACAAAACGAGTTGAGCACGAGCGCAGTCGACAATCGCATGATTAGCGGAAAGAAAGTTCCATCCCAAGATGATTTCATGAGACGTGTGCGGAAGGACGACAAATTCAACGACGTAGAGCACTCCTTGAATCACAACAAGAGCAATGCATGTGGTAGAAGGTTGGACGTATTGCGAACTCGCTGTGCGTAAATAAATATCAACCAGTGGAGTCATCAGTTTGTTCAGTTTGCGGCATAACACTTCACTGATTACACAAATAGCGGTACCAGTGTCGACAAGAGCAGTTGTGGCGAAACCGTCCACAAACACGGCAATCCCGTTAGGGGGTGAAAGATGAGGCCTTGGAAATTTTGTCGGTAGCGCAGCTCTTGCCTCAGGAACTGCGACTGTTAGTTTTCCTCCTGGGCGTGGTTGGAGCGGAGAAGCATCGGGGAAGGAGACCAAAGACGGGATGAAGGAGATCGACGTCGACTGAAGTCTGGTTAACGTGTGCGGGAGTCATGTCGCATGCGATTCTGATTGCCGAGGTATGTTGCCGGAATGCTGAGCATCATTAAAATAGAATCCACAGCGACGACAGTAGCGCGCCTGGAATAGCGTGCCTGGACAGTAGCGCGCCTGCTACAACTGCGGTATTCCATGTCCTGGAATACCGCAGTTGTGCAGACGGGTCGATTATCCCTAATGCCAAGAGTTTTCAGGTGCTTGAAGTGGTTCAAAGGGCAGATTTACCGGATAAACCGAAACTGGTGACCTGTAGTAGTTGGTGGCTGGACAGTATGAAGGGAGCGGCGGTTGGGCAGGAGGTTGGCGGACGGCTTCTGCATAAGTCAGCGGTGCAGCAACTGATATTGGAGACGCGGGCGAAGGGAGAGCCTCGACAACTTGCGTCTGAATAGCACGGAGAAGTGAGTGGTCCAGTGCTGTCGGGGTCTCGTTCATGGTGGCCACAAGAGAGAGATGTCAAGCAACTTCCTCTCGGATGTACTGTTGGATTTGAGGCATCAACACGCTGTAGTCGGGGCCACTGTTTTTGCACTCCAAAGCCGACATATCCGCTGTTTGCGTATTAGCGCGACGTGTACAAATTCGCCGCTTGCGCAGCAGCTTTGACATAGCTAAATCACGGCCTTAAAGGTCTGTGGGTCTTTGGCCACAAGCATATGAAAAGCATCGTCATCAATGCCTTTCAATATATTCTTTATTTTGTCAGCCTACGTTATCCTCGCATCAACTCGCCTGCAGAGGCTGATCAGATCCTCAATGTATCTCGTGAAGCTCTCAACATTTCGCTGAAATTGTCTCCACAGGCCCAGTTCAGCGCGAAGCTTGCGCATGGCTGCACGACTGAAAAACGAGGTCATGGCCTCTTTGAAAACCGACCAGGTGGGGATGTTGGCTTGGTGGTTAGTGAACCATAAGTTAGCCAAATCCGTCAGGTAGAAGATGACGTGAGTCAGCTTCGCAGGGTCATCCTACTTGTTAATCGCGCTGACAAGCTCGTACTCTGCCAGCCAGTCCTCGATATCTTGATCTTCAGTGCCATTGTATACTGGTGGGTCGCGCAGATGACGTACACCAGGGCACATGACAGGCGGCAGCGTGGAAGAGGCTTGTGGGGGATCGACGCGCTCGGTCATAGCGGAACCAGATGGTAGCTTACGGCTGCGGAGCTCCCGGATGTTACCCCGCACGTTTCCACCAAATGCAACGTGCGAGGTTACGTAAAAACACAGGTTATTATTCGTGAAGCGTTAGCCGCAACAAGCTGGTACAGGCAAGAACCTAAGAACCTGGCAAGCACGAGCCACACACGGACGTCAACGTCTTCTTTCACGCTGGCACAGAGCTAGATTCACAACGCTCCAGAAATATATATATATATATATATATATATATATATATATATATATATATATATATATAAGGGAATGAAGTGTATACCTAAGGGCTCGTTTTTTCCGTGTTTTAACACAATAATAATGAGATATAACAGACAGTAATGCCAAAGAATGTACAGGGGAAGTTATTAAAACCAATGGAATGTAAATAAGAAGAAAGAAAAGTGGATGAAAAAATTACCAACTGTGAGCAGGAATCGAACCTACGACCTTCGAATTACGCGTTCGATGCTCTAACCACTGAGCTATCACAGCGGCCCTCCCTCCATCCACTTTTTTGGGTTTATCTGTGAATTTAGAAGTAGGAGTGACAGTCAGCGCCATCTATAAGCCAAACGACGAGTGTGAAAACACTCTTATGCTCATGTTTGGCGTCACGTAGCACGTGAACTTATTATTATGAGCGGGCAGCTGATTAATTGTCCCTCTTATACAACCTAAACACACCAAGTCTGCCAGTACGAGACCCTCGATCAATGAAATAAAGGAAAGAAGTGTATACCTAAGGGCTCGTTTTTTTCGTGTTTTAACAAAATATTAATGAGATATAACAGACAGTAATGCCAAGGAATGTACAGGAGAAGTTATTAAAACCAATGGAATGTAAATAGGAAGAAAGAAAAGTGGATGAAAAAATTACCAACTGTGAGCAGGAATCGAACCTACGACCTTCGAATTACGCGTTCGATGCTCTAACCACTGAGCTATCACAGCGGCCCTCCCTCCATCCACTTTTCTGGGTTTATCTGCGAATTTAGAAGTAGGAGTGACAGTCAGCGCCATCTATAAGCCAAACGACGAGTGTGAAAACACTCTTATGCTCATGTTTGGCGTCACGTAGCACGTGAACTTATTATTATGAGCGGGCAGCTGATTAATTGTCCCTTTTATACAACCTAAACACACCAAGTCTGCCAGTACGAGACCCTCAATCAATAAAATAGTTAGAGCATCGAACGCGTAATTCGAAGGTCGTAGGTTCATAGAATCGGTCATGTAATGACCGATCCGAGCACTGGGCGACAAACACCTGCCATTCAAATAAAGTCAGTGTCACATTTATCTACCAGAGTTGTACTACGTGGACAGCTTCTTCAACAAGCTTCACTTGGGTTTAAACACCTTCTGATGCCACAGAAAAAAAAGGTGTGCTAGCCCATGGATCATAAGGCAAGAAATACTATACCTTTACGTTGCGTCTGCGAAAGTCGTTCGCTCGTAACGCCTAAAGAGCATGTTATATTACCTTGCAATGCATCACATAAATTTTGCTGTGGAACAACTGTTATACACGTTAGATTGGATAACTAAACCATCTTCCATGACTGCCGACATTGAAGTGCCGATAAGCATGAAGGAAGAGAAGAAACATTCGGTTTTTGAGAAGCTGGAAATGAAACAAACAGCACTCTCATTTAGGAAGAAAAACTAATTAGCACTCAAAGGCATGGAAATTAACTGAGATTAGGAAGCAAGGTTCACTTGTTATAATCATATAATTTGATGAATCAATATTTGGTTTGGCTCACGAACACGGTGCGGAGGGTAATCGAGTGAGTATCGAATGCTTCGCTCATTGAATCTGTAGGCAGAACTGTAATGGAAAAAGCGCTTGCTATCTTTTGAATCATCTTTCTTGTTTTTTTATTCACTGTGTTGTACAGTGTTAAATTTGCAATGACTCAATTTATAAAGACAAACTGCACTCTGATAACTCTAATTGTTTCACTTTTATTTGCTTTGTTGTCATAAGTTCAATATAAGCGGAGAAAATCATGGTTTGACGTTTCATAATAAAATTTTGTGCCGAAAGCTCAGTGCCTGAAGCTAAAAATTTTAAAACGCATTTTTCGTAATTTTCTTACATTGGCTCGATCAATTTTTCTAAAACGTTGTATGGTAGATCTACAGCGCAAACACATGATAATATACTGTGCCTTTATCGACTAGAATCCAGGAAGGACATAGTAGACGCTTTGAGAATCTATGACGTCGTACTATTTAGTGCGGAAATCTCAAAGTGACGTCTCCACTCGCATTTTCTTTTCGCTCGTTTTCTCGTTCACCAAGCGTCGAGTCGCGGTAGGAGTCGCACTTTTGGGATCGTAAAACAGTGCTTCATTACTACGCGAAAAATCATTTTGCTTCCTAGTGTCTCTTCATAATTTATGAAAAAATTCCGAACTCCCTCCCACCTTGGCTACGCCGAAATTCGCTGGCGTGCATCCCAGCAGCGCACCATCTCCGACGCCCCGAAGCGACAAGAATATGTGTGCGTACACATTAGCTGGCACACTTTTCTAACTGTTGACGTCACCGTAAGTTATTCAGTTTTGACAATATAATTATGATGTGTTCAGTCTTACGTTGGCGTATGGAATCGCTTTTCTTGGTACTTTGTCTTGTGAACGCAAAAGGTCGAATGGAAGTGAGCCCCTTTGCAAAGGCAGCCGTTATCACTGCGGTTAACCTTTGGTTAACCTTCGAAATGACCTTGCTTCATAGCCACTAATTTAGTGAGTTCTCTGCCACCATGCCCAGTTTTGCAGAAATACTACGTTTTTACCTAAAAGCTTTACTTCAATTCATTACCTTAAAGACCCCTTCGTAGGGGTGTTATTAAGGGGTGGGAATACATGAGTAGGAAATTTGCATGAACATGACCAAAAATACAAAAACAGAAAGAGAAAAATACATGCGCTATGCATTTGCATATTACTTAACTGAACACTGAAGACCAAAAATACAAATGAGTATATAGGGTGATGTGTTCATTACGTGAGCACAAATACCTATATACCTAAAAACTACAAAGTCAAACTAAAATAAAAATCACTGCATATTTACGAAGTGAATGATGATGAGTGGGGCGAAGCGTCCGTCACCCGTCCCTGCTTCCGTCCGTCCGGTCGTTCTTGCTTCCGTCTGTCCGCGCGAACATGCGAGCGTCCATCCTTGTGCCCGTCTGTCTGTCCGTGCGTCCGTACATGAGTCTGTCCATCCATCTGTCTATCTGACGGTTCGTGTGTCCATCCGTCCTTACGTCCGCGCGCTTATTCATCTGTCCGTCCGTCTGCTAGTGTGTCTGTCCGTCTGTCTGTGCGTCCATCTAGTGAACACTCCAAGTACTGCCATTTCCCATCTCACATCCTCTGTGGCACCTACCCGCTCCAGAGCGCGTATGTGCCACCGGTGGCTACGTACTACAACATACGTAACAGGGATGGACAGACCTACCCCTTAAGGAGCCTCGCCCCTAAACAATAACGCTTTCATTGCATCCACTGCGCTACGACAGGGGCCGGCCTCCACCGCGGCTGCGGTCGCTGTTGCCGATCGACGGCGTCAGCTGCGCTTCCGCTGAGAAGCGGAACTCACCAACGTCGAGCTGGCCGACCAGCTTCGAACCGTCCGGAAAGCTAAAGATGCCGCCCAGGTCCAAGGACTCAGAGCCGTCACCTGAGGCACTGCCATCATAATCGACGGATAATATGAAGGGACAGAGGTTAATCCCCTCTTCCCCCACCTCACATGGTGAAAAGTGCCAGACTTAAAAAATTGTGGCAGATCCCTCGTACAGTGGGAAACGATGATGTGCTATGCACAAATGAGAAAAGTTGATATGTCACTTTAAAATCAACAACACATACGAGGTGGAGGTAAATGATGCCGTACATGACTTCCAAGTCATGATTATCATGTTTGAATGTGTCCTTTACCTTCGTCATCTATTCATGTCACGTGATACCTTAATATATGTGCAGCTAGTGAAACGGCCGCGAGCCCGCTATGAGCTTGGTATGTTGTCATTTTCTTACATGAGACGCGTGTCAGGATTATTATGTTTGCACCAGTCATATACTTCGTCATCAGTTGACGTAACGTAGCACAAAATTTGGTATATGTAGAACTAGCAAAAGGGCCGCAAGCGCATCATGAAGGGCCCAATGTACTCCAAGGTAGCGTTGACGCGCACTCGCTCGGCACAGCAGAGCTATGTAAAAAAACACGAGCACTCTTTATATTGCCGCGAACGTAATAACAGACAGCGACGAAACGACGTCTTACTTGCCCTCAGACCAGGACGCGAAAGCCCTCTTCTTTCTTCACTTCCAAGGGATCCCACTTACAGCTGATGGCTCATACCCATTACCTATGACATTACTCCCTCTCCTCGAAAAGCATCGGCTCGATGCTGGTAATGAGCATTGAGAAAACAAATGAGAAAAAAAAGATGGAACCCAACAACTCCGTCGTAAGGGAGAAAAAAATGGGCTGGCGTCCTAGAAGTACTCAATGAAGAAAGGAGTAAGTACACAAGACAATAAAAAAACCAAAGTGACAAAAAATAGTCATTGCATGGTAAGTTAGTCCACGTTCAATGGATGACGCGAGAAATATGGCTTGAGTCTTGACACGTGCACCACATCACTTTGTGGAAACCGACGGGAACGTCTTGAGGCGCCCTCAGGGAGAACTTCATACGTAACGTCACTGAGTCGGCGCAGAACTTTGTAAGGGCCGAAGTAGCGCCGAAGCAACTTCTCAGAGTGACCACGCTGTCGAATGGGAGTCCACACCCAAACTTCATCGCCTGGTTGGAAGGTAACCTCTCGGCGTGTGAGGTTGTAGCGTTGTGCGTCGGCAGTTTGGCGAGCCTGAATACGGCATCGGGCGAGTTGACGGGCCTCCTCGGCGCGTTGAGGGAACAATTCAGCGTCCGTGTTGAACATGCTCAAGTTGTTGGGAAGGAGCATTGCGTCGAGCATTGTGGTGACCTCTCGACCATGAACTAAGCGAAATGGGGTGAAACCTGTACTCTCTTGGACTGCTGTATTGTAAGCAAAAGTTACGTAAGGGAGTATATCATCCCAGTTCTTGTGATCAACGGCCACATACATTAACAGCATATCTGCAATGGTCTTGTTCAACCGTTCAGTGAGTCCATTTGTTTGGGGGTGATAACCCGTGGTTTCCCGATGTTCTGTACCACTTAGTCTCAGCACTTCTTGAAGCATCTCTGCGGTGAAAGCTGTACCACGATCAGTAATTATCACAGCTGGCACTCCGTGACGAAGTACGATGCTGGTGACAAAAAACTGTGCAATTTCGGCTGCGGTAGTTTTGGGCAGGGTCTTTGTTTCACTGTAACGCGTTAAATAATCGGTGGCAACCACAATCCACCGGTTTCCAGACGAAGAGGTGGGAAATGAGCCGAGCAAGTGAATGACAATTTGATGGAATGGTGTCTTCGGCGTGGCGATAGGCTGTAATAGTCCTGCTGGTCGGACAGGTGGAGTCTCGGCGTTGGCAGTCGCGGCATGTGCGGACGTACTGCTTGACTGTCTTCGCGAGGCGGGGCCAGTAGTATGAGCGGCGAATTCTTTCCAATGTGCGCGTGTAGCCAAGGTGTCCGGATGATGGTTCGTCGTGACAAGCATGTAAAATATCGTCCCGAAGCGAGGTCGGCGCAACCAGTAGGTAAGTAGCCTTGGTATGGTCGAAATTTTTCTTATAGAGGACTCCATCCCTGATGCAGAATGAGGCCAGCGAACGTGCAAAGTTTTGAGGAAGGCTGCGTTTTCGGTTTTCGAGGTAGTCGATCAGCGGGTTTAGCTCCATGTCGTCGCGTTGTTGTTGAGCCAAGTCGGTTGCTGACACAGAGGAAAGGAATGTATCGTCCTCTTCAACGTCCGCGTTCGTACTTCGAATTGGTGCACGCGACAGACAGTCAGCATCAGTGTGTTTGCGTCCTGACTTGTGAATGACTGTAACGTCAAATTCTTGCAGCCGAAGGCTCCAGCGTGCTAGACGACCGGAAGGGTCTTTGAGGTTGGCGAGCCAGCATAAAGAATGGTGGTCGCTAACTACCCTGAATGGTCGACCGTATAAATAAGGGCGAAACTTTGTTATAGCCCAAACAACGGCTAAGCATTCTTTTTCTGTTGCAGAGTAGTTTTTCTCTGCAGATGATAGTGTTTGACTTGCATAGGCAATCACGCGCTCTACGCCATTTTGCCATTGAACCAGTACAGCTCCAAGTCCGACGTTGCTGGCATCCGTGTGTAGCTCTGTGGCAGCGTTATCGTCAAAGTGACCGAGTACAGGTGGGGCTTGGAGATGGTTTCGTAGCGCGTCTAAGGCGTGATGCTGATCATGACCCCAAACAAACGGTACGCCGTCTTTCGTATGTTCATCTAGCGGTTCAGCGATTTTAGAAAAGCCTTTGACGAAGCGTCTGTAATATGCGCAGAGTCCCAGAAATCGGCGGAGGTCGCGCTTGTTCGTTGGGACAGGAAATGCGGCAACAGCTTTCGTTTTCTCAGGGTCTGGGTGTATACCGGCGTGGCTGACGACGTGACCAAGAAATTTTAGTTCCTCGAATGCAAAGTGGCATTTCTCAGGTTTGAGAGAAAGTCCAGCTGTTCGAATCGCCTGAAGAACTGCCTGTAAGCGCTGGACGTGCTGCTCAAACGTGTCCGAGAAGACGACCACATCGTCAAGGTAGACAAGACACGATTGCCATTTTAGCCCAGAAAGAACCGTGTCCATCATTCTTTGAAAAGTAGGTGGTGCCGAGCATAAGCCGAAGGGAAGGACCTTGAACTCGTAGAGTCCGTCAGGAGTAATGAAGGCGGTCTTTTCGCGGTCGCGCTCATCAACAGATATTTGCCAATAGCCGCTGCGTAGATCCATGGAAGAAAAGTAACGAGCATGGCGAATGCGGTCCAGCGAGTCGTCTATTTGTGGTAAAGGATACACGTCTTTCTTCGTGGTCTTATTCAACTTTCGGTAGTCGACGCAAAACCGCAGAGTACCATCTTTTTTCTTTACTAACACAACAGGGGACGCCCAGGGACTGGTCGATGGCTGGATGACATCGTCCTTGGGCATCTGCTGGACCTGTTGGCGTATAACGTCTTGTTCTTTTTGCGAGACTCTGTAGGCATGCTGTCGAATGGGTCTCTCGGTAGGCTCGGTGATGATACGATGCTTGGCAAGCGGTGTTTGGTTAACTTTCGAAGTCGTAGCGAAGCAGTCCCGAAATGAGCCGAGTAGCTTCAAAAGACGTTCCCGTTGTGCAGACGGTAGACCCTGGTTTACGTCGAGAGTGCTTGCAAATGTCATGGCGGAATCGTCGCACGACGAAAGAGCAGATAATATTGAGGGACCAGGGACGTTGGCAATATCCTCAAGGAATGCGATCGCAGTGTGTTTGGTAAGATGGCGATACTCCTCGCTGAAATTCGTGACGAATAGGCAAGCCTGCTTTCTACTGAGCTGAACAATACCTCGGGCAACGCAGATTTGCTGTGCAAAAAGTAGCGACAAATTTCCTTCTGCAATTACAGCATCGGGAACGACTTGGTCACATTCAACGTTGACAAAAAGGCTGCTGCGGGGAGACAGAGTAACAGATTCGGAAGATACACGTAGGGCAGCCTTCGATGAGTGGGCGTTTTCCGGTTCAGGATGAAATGGGTCCTCGAACGACACCTGCAAGTCTCTTAGGTCAATAATTGCGCCGTGTTCGCGAAGAAAGTCCAGCCCCAAAATGAGTGGACGGGAGCACACAGGTAATACGAGGAAAGACCCTGTGAATGTCGAAGCACGGACTCGAACACGGGCTGTGCACATTCCTGTCGGCGTGACGAGGTGGCCCCCTGCCGTGCGCAACGGCGGTCCTTGCCAAGGGGTAGTTACCTTCCTCAGTTGCGATGCTAGGGTGCTGCTCATAACCGAATAATCGGCGCCGGTGTCGACGAGGGCAGTGACGACATGATTATCGACGTGTACGGTGATGTCGGCGGAAACAGCCTGATGACTTTCGGAAACGACTGGAAAGTCAGAACGGTCTTCGTCGGGTCTTTGCGTCGAAGGAGGCTCTTTGACAGTTCGTTGGGACGCGGCTTCACCCCCAGGAGCCGCGGTTTCTAGTTTCCCCTGTGGGGACTCGGTGACCGGTCTCTGAAAGGAGCAAAAGATGACGAGGGAATGCTAGGTGACGTGGGGCGGCGAGGTGATGGTGATCTTGAAATGGGGCGTTGACCAAGGCGAGGAGCTTGCTGGCCCGTAAGGTACGCTTCGATGTCGCGGGGACGCTCACCGTAACGCGGGCACCGAGCATCAGGGTGAAAGCCACGGAGACCAAGTTGGCGGTACTGGCAGTTACGGTAGACGTGACCCGCTTCGCCACAGTGGTAGCAGAGGGGACGGTTATCGGACGTACGCCACACGCTGGCCTTTGTGGCGTTCTGCCGCGATCCAGACGGGCGATAAGTTGGTGCACTCGGAAACCTTGAGGCGGGTGGCGGAGTCGAAGAGGTGCCCTGGAATCGATAGCTAGCCTGATCCATTCTCCCCATGGTGGGATCAGGGCCATGTGGTGCAGGAGATCGCAGAGCCGCCGCATAAGTCAGTACAGGGGCTTCAGGCCTTGTTGGCGCGAGTGGGGTGACCACCTGTCGGATCTCATTTCGGATTAAGTCTGTGAGAGCACTTATGGGTGGTTGGGGTCCCGCTGCTTGGAGTTGGCGCAGCTCGTCCCGCACGACGCTTCTTATGAACTCAGCGAGGGCATGCCTCTCGCTGTCAGCCCCGATAAAGCATGCAGCAGGGGTCACGTCATGGCGTTCATACTATGACGACCTATACTGGAGAGTACGCTCCATTGTGGTTGCTTCATTTATGAACTCTGCCACAGTCGTTGGTGGATTGCGCATGAGTCCGGCGAAGAGCTGCTCTTTTACCCCACGCATTAAATGCCGCACCTTCTTTTCCTCGGACATTGCAGGGTCTGCACGCTTGAAGAGTCGCAGCATGTCCTCGACAAACACAGCATGTCCTCGAAACTCTCTCGTTTGGTCGTTGGTTAGGAGACGAGATAGCCTGCTCTGCTCTCTCCTTCCTTTCAGTGCTGCGGTACGCATAACAAAATTGTCGGCTGAACTCATGCCACGTCGCAAAGGAACCCTCGTGGTTTTCGTACCACGTTCTGGCAGTCTACTAATACAAAGTAAACTCTCCGCAGCTTGCGAGCTTCATCCCATTCGTTGATGTTGGCAACTCGATTGAAGTGGTCAAGCCAGTCGTCAATATCTTCATAAATGTCTCCATGAAATGAGCGTAGTGTTTGCGGCGCACGAAAAACATGCGGGAGAAAAGAATAGGCATCGTTGGTTAGACTCGCCTGGTTGTTAGTTGAAGTTGCCATCTCGTCTTGAGAGAGGGGACCGTACTCGGGAGATAGTCCTCGCAGGCGGCGACTGCTTCCTGCCGTGGGAGCGGTAGCTGTCTCCAAGTAGCTTGGTGTGTCGGCTCAAAATCTGCAGCCGAGGCGCATTTACCCAGCACCTCCACCAGTGCCGCGAACGTAATAACAGACAGCGACGAAACGACGTCTTGCTTGCCCTCAGACCAGGACGCAAAAGCCCTCTTCTTTCTTCACTTCCAAGGGATCCCACTTACAGTTGATGGCTCATACCCATTACCTGTTGACGCGCGCTCGCTCGGCACAGCGAAGCTACGTCAAAAAAAAACACGAGCACTCTTTGTATAGTCTGACACCAGGTGCGACCAGCGTCCGTCGGCGCGGCCTGATGGCAACCGGCGTGACATGCGACATGCTCCATTTCGCGCCGATGCATTATCCAGACAACACTGCATCCTCTCTTTTCGTGACGGTGGGACGCCGGACGCGTTGAAACGCGCATGCGTGAGAGCAACGCAGCGTGGCGTGCACCTGCAGGACCGGCGCTTGGCGTGGCAACGTCGGCATGACGCGACGAAATGAACGCCGGCGTGCACGCGCACCACGTCACGTCTAAATGTATTGGCACCTTGACTGTGGCATGTATTCATGTTTTCACATGACACGCGTCTCATGATTATCGTATGCACCAGTCACATACCTTCGTCATCCATTGACGTCACCTAATACCAAATTCGGCATATGTGATGCAAGCGAAACGACCACGAGCGCATCATCAGTGTGGCATGTAGTCATGTTAATACATGACATGCATGTCGTAATTGTCATGTTTAGATGTGTCATTTACCTATGTCGTCCGTTCGCGTCGCGCAATACCGGGTTTGGTACATGTGAAGCTAGCGAAATGGCTGCGACCGCATCATGAGCGTAGCGTGTAGTCAAGTTAGATGACACGAATCTCAAGTTAATTGTTTCCACCAGTATCATACTTTCGTCATCCTTTCACGTCCCGTAATACAAAATTTAGTATGAGTAAAATTAGTGCAACCACTCCAGCGCATCATGAGCGTGGAATGTCGTCATGTTGTTACATGTTATCCATCTCATGATTATCATGTCTGCACCAGCCACATACCTTTGTCATCCATTCACGTACTGTAACACCATATTCCGTATATGCGACGCTAGCGAAACTGCCTGGAGCACATCGTGAGCGTGGCATGTAGCCATGTGGTTACATAACACTCATCTCATGATTTTCATGTTAGGGTGAGTCACTGGGGTTCGCCATGCAATCATGCCATACATCAGTTTTGCAACCTGCCATGTGAACGAAACCACTGCAAGACCTGCAGGATTATGAAATGCAAATCATGCATTCATGACATAATTGACATACAGGTCACGATTTTAATGTTATCACAAGTCCAATATGCTCTTCATACAGTCATGGGATGCCATACCAAGTTTGGTGTTGGTATCATTATTAGAACGGCCAGGACAGCTAAAAGTCGTAGGCGGCTAAATAGTTGATAAATAGATAGATAGATAGATAGATAGATAGATAGATAGATAGATAGATAGATAGATAGATAGATAGATACGCTCAAAGTCGCCGAAGTTCGCTAAGAAATGTTTCGCATTTAATAAAGATTATTTTTTCTGTCATTCATTGCGAAAAGTGCGCCGTGACACTCTCCGTAAACGCACACGGGCAAGGGATGGCAACGACCTGGTTAGGTAGGTTGTTGCACTCTGCGGCAGCATGGCAAAAGAATGAGGCGGAAAAGGTACTAGTGCGAATGCAAGCGTGGCCCACTAAAAATTGTGTCGTGTTCAATTAGATGTTTTAGCAGCTGAGATGATATAGGGTGGTTGTTTAAACGAGGCGTGATAGAAACTGTGGAAAAGTGAAAGGGTAGCACTGTGATCAGGACGTCTTGAGGGGCTAGTTGGTTCATTCTATGCAGGAAAAAATTGCGCTAAAATAGAAAAGACACCACAAAGAAGGAACACTTAAACAGATCGAGCGCAAACTACCAACTGTTTTTTATTGACTGTAGAACGTCGGTAAAATAGGGAACCCGTACATAGCTGCGCCGACGCGTCGAGGATCAACACGTGCTACTTGAACACGTGTTAACACGTGTTGAGGTTTTGGAAGCATTCTTCATCAACATGAAAGGTGATAGCTGTGTAAGTGAGGCCTCGGTATCGCTCTACGGTGCAGAAGTGTCCTTTTTGATTGATAAGGTGCGTTAAGTAGCACGTGTTGATCCTCGACGCGTCGGCGCAGCTATGTACGGGTTCCCTATTTTACCGACGTTCTACAGTCAATAAAAAACAGTTGGTAGTTTGCGCTCGATCTGTTTAAGTGTTCCTTCTTTGTGGTGTCTTTTCTATTTTAGCGCAATTTTTTCCTGCGTAGCACTGTGCCACGCGCGTACAAAGAGAAAGCAAATTCAATTCTTTTAAAGTGGGATATGCTAGCGTCGTATTACTAATTAGATTGAATAAACTTTGTGGTGCAGGTTTGTACGGGTTCGAGTGCGTTGATGAGATATTTAGGATGAGGATTTTATACGGCGAATGCATATTCAAGTTTCGGTCTGACTGTTGCCTGGTAGGCCACTAGTTTTACAGCTTTGGGGGCGCGTTTGAGATGCTGCTTGAGAAGACCGAGTAATTTGTGAGCAGACGAGTAAGGGTCACTGAGGGATGTGTGTGCATCAGGATTGGATGTTCGATATGGTAACACCCAGGTACTTGTATGACTGCTCAGCACACACAGGAATGCGGAAAGTGGTGTATTGGTAAAGAATTGGATCGCGACGGCGAAAAAATAGAACCAGTGTGCAGTTATTAAAATTAAGATCCGTTAACCACAGGTCACATCATTGTTGTACACATTGCTGTCGTTCTAAAGTAAGTCTTGATTTTATGGGTGAATAATTGTTGGATAAATGTCGCAATCTTCTGAGAACACATGAACGTTACAAGGCACGTGCATAGGTAGGTCATTTATGGGAACGGTTTGTCAGGAACGTTTCTACCATCACCAACAGTCGGGATAAATATTCGCAAAACAAAGTTTCAGTAATAGGCGTTCGGTTGGCACATTATAGAACACTTTTGCGAAATCTAAGAATATCGCCTTTGTTTAGAGGTCACCATCTAAGTTGCTGTGAACATGATGCAGAAAAATGGCCAGTTTCATTTTGCAGCAAAATCGTTTTAGGAACCCATTCTTTCAAAAGTGAAAGTATTTGGTCGAGTCAAGAAACTGCATGATATCCGTTTTTATTACATGTTTTACGAGCTTACAGGGCACACTCCTTAATGAAATGGGGCAATAATTAGGCGGTAAATTCCTGTCACTTGCTTTGTACATGGGAACAACCCTCTGCACCTTCCAGTAATATGGTATTTCACCAGTTAAAAGTGACTGTGAGTTTAGCATTGATGTCATCATCGCTGAGTGAGAATGTCAATTTAAGCTTGTCAATTAACGATTAGACATGACCTGGCAAAAATGTAGTGGTTCGCATAACTCCTGTTGTATTGAAAAATGGGACGTGGTAGGCTCTTTTGTAAATACGAATAGGCTGCATTAAAAAGGATTGCGCGCTCTATATAATCGCGCCTTCTTCATTGTAGAGCGTTACGCTGTGCCTATCTTGAGGATTTATCATCTGCCAGAATTTCTTTGTGTCAATAGTTTCCGAACGTCTTCCTCAAAGAACGTACCTGTCACCCTGCTGTAAGGCGTGTGCGTTCAGCAGCGTAGTATTTTACTCATGCAGAAGTGTTGTTTCTGCATTGTGTAGCGCGATGCAAGCGTTTCTGTTTATTTTCTAGTCTTTTAAAAGAATGAATAAACTGTGGTTTTTGTTCATGCATTCCAAAGGATATTTTTGGTGTACACCTATTTGCTAACATGTTTATTTTTCTTTGAATATCACCCAAAGTTCATGAGTGATGCGGTTATGAAAAATACCTTTAAACGAAGGTGGAAAATTTTGCAAATGTTTACATAATGCGTAATGATTACCTTTGTTGTGTAGGTATATTGTTTTTGTATCTAAGTGATGCAGTTTTTGCTCCAAAAACTGCATCGCCTAGATTTCGGACGAAGGTTAGAGAAGAGGCCGGCAGTCTTAAGCGGAGATGAGGAGCGATGGTGAACGGCGTCTGGTTGACCGGACTTTTTTGCAGCACACACAAATATATATATATATATATATATATATATATATATATATATATATATATATATATATATATATATATATATATATATATATATATATATATATATATATATATATACATATATATATTAGCAGTTGAGGACACGAACATATGATATGTAAGCGTGGGAGTCGGTTCTTTGATTTTATTTATTTTTGCGGGACCACTGGATAGTTAGAAGCTGATAAGTATAATGTCTACATGCAGGAATACATCGTATAACTTTAAAATGAAACTATAGAGCTCTATTTCTTAATATATGGTGTGTTCGCGTTTTTTTTTCGATCTACGAAATTGAACAGCTGAGTATATTCGAAGCTGCTCAGTTCTCTTCGTTCAAGTAACCTATTCTCTGCATGCTCGTATTTTGGTCGGCTGAGACTTTGACGCGTTGCAGGCAGGCTCTGCGGTGTTTCTTGTAGGCGTCCAGAAGTGAGGAATCCTTGGGGCCCCACATGGTGTGTGGCCTGACCGCTTGCTTAATATCCTGGAAAAAAATGTTGATTTATTCAAGTGTGCTGAAGAAAATCTTGAAAAATCCCGCACATTGGGGGAACCAATTCAGAGGCCAAGCTAGTTGTTACAATAATGCTGGTAAGCGATTGAAGGCGAGACAAGACTGATTGCTACTTTTACCAGATATTTATTGCGACACAAACACGCGATATAGGTAGTCTCTTCGCTCATCAATTAGTAACGTCGCATGCTTAAGCACTGGGCTGTTTTTATGCCCTTGGTGGTTTTAGTGGTATTTCCACGCTCTTTCTGTTTTTTCTTTCAAGCCAGCGATGAAATGCTTTGTTAGCGCGCATAACTTTTGACAAGCATCATGAACGAGCTCTCAAAGACAAAATAATTAGTTGAAAAATGTGACACACGTGAAAAAAACACTACCGCGAGTATGCCCAGTTACCATTTCATGAGGGATGCGACTACATGTATGTCGTATTTGCGTCACAATCAATACCGGTTGAAAGTAGCGCTTTGTGTGTCGTCTTCTTGTTGACGTCATTGTGCGCTTGCTGGTTCCATGTAGAAAGCAACGTCATGCAATATAGCCAGCCAACGCCTCCTTTATTTCTTACAATGGCAATGCAAACGTGCGCTCTTTAACGAGAGCCGTTGGTACGCCATAGTTGAAGGCGTGGTTTCAAGGTGACGCGACATATAGGGTAGAGCTAAAGCCCTTAAAACTTCGCAGAACAGTGACACCCTCGTTCTGCGCCCTCGTTTTTCCTCGGTCTCCTCGCAGTCGAATTCTCTTTTCAGACGTGTTGCCGCCTGCCTTGCTGCTGCGTAGCAGATGCCCTTTCGCGAAGAGAGCGCTTGCTCGGCAGGCATTGCGCTGAGATCATTCGCGACAGCCGTCTAACTTATTCTAAACTTAACTTAACGAGTGTTGTGTTGGCCAATGACAGCTATGTTTATTATCACGGGCAGCGCGCGCGTGTTATGGAGCCTTGATCGAGTCACTTGGCGTCCCAGTGACCACATGTTAACGCACCACCCTTTAGTATGTATGTTATTAAACGTAAAAATGTGGTCATTAGTGAAAACCCCAGTTTTTTGTTGGCCCATCGTTTTGTGCGTCCCCGAATAAGTTTTAAAGTGTAAATAGCATCGCTCAAGCGCTCATGTGCGACTGCTATGACTTACCTTTCTTTAAGCTGGCGACATAGCGCCCGAAAGGGCAGTGCGACTGTCTTTCCTTACTCAGAGCTTGGGGGTGCTAGCTTCACCTTGTGTAAGGTACACGACTGTCATTCAGTTCATAGAAACAAGAACTCGCGTTGATGATGTCGACGTGGGATGGCGATGTCGCCTATGGCCAATTTTACCGTTCGGTGAGGCTTCTAAGGCCTTAATAATGTCTAGGAAGGTGTACATCATCCATGTACATTCCAACAGCTGTGGTTGTTTCGTCAAGGGGCTAATGCACCAATTATATCTCGGAAGTGTGCCTTGTAAACGTATTTCACATACCAACTATATCGCTGAAAGAATGAGCTAGCGTATAAATGAACTAGCATGCCAGCGTACGCGATTGCGTCGCGAAAGCTCCTTTCGCGGATATAAGCCTTCAGATGAAATAGCAAATAAACTACCACGCGCAATGGCACGTATGTGTGAGGTTTCTAAACGATGCACACATGAATCGAAGGCATCCGTGCTTTGCGTGAAAGAGCCACAGAGTGATTTTTTCTGAAATATACGAGGAAGCAGCAATAACGAACGCAGACTAACAATCTTAATGTGAGTTGTTGCAAAACAGGTTTGATTATTGAAAACAGCAGTGCGACATTTCTGAAGTTTCCCAATCAGAATTTCGAGCGTCTTTCCGCGTACATGCTAAGCGCACAAACTAGTAACGCAAACTTGAACCAGTTGGCGTATAAGGACAACCAGAACACGTGAGCATGTAATATTGTTTACAAAAAAAACAACCCCGCCCCCGCAGAAGCGTTAATGAAACGTGAGTGGAAGATCGGGACGTCCTGCACAATTAAATGCGACTTGTCTGCGGCGTCAGAGCAGGCATTGAATTGAGCAAACATCGAACCACACTCATAATGAAAGACGCGCAAATTACTTTGCCAAGTGAATTCGAAAATGTCGGCCTGAAGTTCTCACTTCTGATGCTATACAGCCATGTCTTTTGTCACAACTAGTTGCGCTTAACCGGCGGTATCATAAACTGCTTTTGGCCGTCACTAGACTTGTTCTGGCATCAGATCTACTCACGGCAACGAACAGCCACGTCGTTCTTGGGTGAAAGGTGTTTCACAGCACAAAGTGCACGTAAGAACAAGTTTGTATTTGTCAAAACAGATGCGCTGGGACCCTAGAAGGGGGGAAGTGATTTAAAATGAAAAGAAGGGATAAGTGAGCCCCGTAACTGTCTCTCAGGAGCAGGACACCTCAACAGTAGCTCACGTCGGGTGAGGTAAGGAGAGAATAAAAGGACTGGATTAAAAGGTAAAGAGATAGAGAGAGAGAAAGGAAAGAGCGAGACGCCGGGACAGCGAATGACGGAAGTGTGGAGAAGACACAAAAGATGAAGACGGTCACAGGAGTCCGAGGACGGGGCACCATTGGCGAGAGCTCTTGTCGGTGACAGGTGATGGCGTAGGGCGAGTCCAGCCGGCCATATTTACGCTGTCGTCGGGGATTGGCGTCAGGAGATGGTGTAGATTCAGCCCAGTAAGCCAGCGCTGCGCTGTCGTCGGAGATCGCATGGGTACAACCAGTCGGCACGAAATCCAGCGAACGAGGCCCGCCCCTAGAAGTAAGTGCCTCCAGAAATTATGGTGATCACGAGTTACCGTAAACAAACGAACACAGCGAGAGGTCCCACATGACGGCATCTGGCTAATACCAACGCGTTGCTATCTTTGGAGAGACCAGAGAAGGACTAAAAGAGAGGGGGCGCGTGAATAACCACATACGTCTCTACTTTGTGAAGTTTCAAGGGCTTTAGGTAAACCTGCGGTCGTTACACGCGCATCTCAGTGCCTTTTCACGGAGATGCGATAGGTGTGTTTCTCTCGCTCCGTAAACATCAGTTTAATAAACGTTCTCAGATCTGTACACAAGTGCACAACCTTAACTTCATATGATCTAGCAATCATTTGTTTCGGTGAGTTGGTTCATGGTCAAACTTTTCGGGTGCAGTGCTGTGAAACACACGGACAGGAAGACTCATGGTAAACGCGGCCGTCACAAGTCAGCGCCCGTTACGTCTGTTATACTCGGGGACAACTTTCTGTGGCAATGAAGGGAAGGAAGGCTACGTGGGCGGAACTACTGCTCCTGTACTCCTCCACGATCCCAATGGGCATTGGAACTCCCTCGGACAACCGAATAATGTCCGAACGTCCACGTCATAAGCAGATGTCCATGGGACATCAGAAGGACACTAATGTCGGAATAAATTTTTGCGTCCGTTAGCTTTCTCAAGCGGACGCCCCCGTGACATAACAAGAATGACGTATTGTAGGTATATATATATAATATATATTATATATATATATATATATATATATATATATATATATATATATATATATATATATATAGATATAGATATATATAATCTATATATATATATATATATAATATATTACCTACAATACCTCGTAAAACGAACGGACAGCGCCAGTACACAGACGATGACGGTGATAATGGCACAGAGTGGCCATGAGGAAGAGGCTAGCAGATGATGGTGATTATAATCATGCAGGAATGAGAACAATGTAAGCAACAAAACGCCCACAATATATATATAATATATATATAATATATATATATATATATATATATATATATCTGCACACATCGTGTCCCGCATCGTATACTTTGTATTGGTATCTCTTTATAAAGCCTTGTTAGTCGCAATATATTCTTGCGTGTATATCAACAATTGTATATTTTTATTTTACAATATATGGATATTTTGTGCAAATTATTACCACTCTTGTTCATTTGTTTGTTCCGAATCGCGTTTAATGCGTACCTTGAATAGAAGCGTCGGAAAGTTTTCGCGTTTAAAGTTTTACGTTTCTTTCCTTTTTTTAAAAATCAAATTATTATACGCTTTACGTATTAATGCAGTCTACATGTACATATATTTACATATTTCAATGTCATAACAAAGCTTTTCGTCAGCATTAAGGAATTAGGATGCGCAAATGCGGTGTGCGTGTGCGCGGCTGAAACCGCTCTACTTGTTTGGACGTGTTATTCGCTGCTCGACCGACGACCGCCTGACCACCTCGTGAAGGGTTGTGTTTGAGTAGATTTCACTCGTGTGTGAAGTGTGCTTGCGTTCTGTGTTCGTGTTTTGTGTTCTGGAAGTGCTGCTGTTTACGAAAATGCGCTACACTCTGGCGAGGACGTGTGGCTTCGTATCGTGGAGCACTCGCCAGGCATGTGCCACATTGCTGCTGTCGGCGCTCTGTTAGCACCGTGTTCGCCACCTTTTTCGTACCATGTGCATGATAAGTGAGCTTTTGTGTACTGGCGAGCCCGTTAGTCTGTAGCATTTATTCAGGTTAAAGGCAAGGTTGTTAGAACTCAAGCATGGACGATTTTTTTTGTATAGAGTGTTAAGCAAGGATGCACACGCAGCGAGATTTCGGCGGCAGATTTGAGCTGAGTTGGGATGGCGCCCGCCCCTGTCGGAATTGGTGTTGCAGCGGGCCCTGCTCATGAGTGGCCACTATTTTTGTTAATAGTTCTGGGGCGTTTGTTAGCTCTAGGCATTGATCATGGCTAGGGCTGCGTAAGCCCACCGTATTCATTGTGCGCTATTGAAGTGAACCCGGCTACGGCAGTTTCATACGCTGTACATTTTATTTTGAACAGCTACAGTATTGTTATCCGTCATGACTACTATCAGAGAAGTTTTTTTATCCTTGCGAGTCACCGAATGTATGCCGGTGTGCGCATCCGTGCCGGCACGCGCCTTTATTAACTAACGTGATATACTTGAGTTAATGCGTGTTCATGTGCAGCGTGTTGCATCGTCTTATGTAGGGCTCGCAAAGGTTGCCTTACGCTTAGGTAGTCATGCTGCCTGTTTAGTAAAATTCGAACTTGCGGTATACACCTGCAACATAGATTACCCGATGCGGCCACAACCCGTGCATTTTAAGCTATTCGCTAAACGTGAACTGCATTTTCGAAGGAATACTTCATGGATAAATGCCGCTGAATCGCTATACCTTACAGTGCGAGCACAAATTCGGACATTAGTTAAAGTGTTCGAGCACCACAGATTTTACTCTATTTGTTTTCACTATGTTTAGATTTCGTTATTTTGCTTTGGTTTATTAAATATTGTATGCGCCTCGCCCAACCTTGGGGTTGAAACCTTGCTAAACGTATTTTCACGTTTTTTTTTGTCATTAGACAGCCTGTGATGCTTAAGTGAGCCGTACTGCATTTTTAGCCAACAAGAATCATTTACACTAATGACCATAATTTAGCAGCCAACAATAGTAATTTAGTGGCATTAATATCTGACATTATAGATGTAATCGTCGCAATGTGAGCAGCTTGAAAAAAGCCACGTTAGTTGCTTTCGAAGTCAAATTCCCATTTTATTTTTATACGTTCTCTGCTATGGATAATTTATGAATTTGCATATCATCATGTGTGTGTTGAGGTATCATTGAATTTACATTTCAACGCACTATGCACGAGTGGTATAAGCATGATTTTGACACATCTGTGATGTGAAAATTGCCTATTATTTCATAATGTTGCGACAGTGTTCGCCAAGAACATCATGAAAGTTTATCTTGTAGCATCTCCAGTTTGTGTTCATCCTGCTAGTTTAAGACACATTGTTTCAATTCATTCTAAAAGACTAAACATTTGAGTTTTGCCGAGAGACTCATGCCTTTAAATTGTTTTTTTTTCTGTTTCCATCGCAGCCTATGCATGTTCCTTGTGCAAAATGAATGTTAAAGAATTCTGGACAAGCCTGTCATCAGTGGTAGCTCGTGGAAACATTGGCTGCAGATGTACAACAGCTGCGCATGGCTTCTGTTTCCTATGAAAAAGGAACTTCACTGAGCCACTTGGTTGCTTTATTCAAGTAGCTCTCATATTCAGGATGCTCGAAATTGAGCCCTTTGTTTTTCTTCTAAAAGTCTGTGCTGAAGGTATGTGTGTAAAATCCACCTTTGCAGATAGCTATGTGTTAAAGGGGACACAATGTGTGCAACAATACTTATTACTGTCAGCCATTCCGTTGAGTAAGATGCCATATTGAACTTATTAAAGACTGCAACAGGCCCCTATGCATGTATTAAAAATTTGAGCCAGGGACATTTCTGCAAAGATCCAAAAAGTTTGTGCATGCCTGTGCTTAGATATCCTGCAAGTAAGTTAAGTTGCGGCTTGCATCATTACGCACGCAGGAGAGTGAGCACTAGCACACAGCTACTACTCATTGATGGGCCGCATATAATCTGACCATCGGTCGAAGTCAAAGGCAAGCATCATAATGGTTACCCTTTTACTACCGGCTGGTGATAGCTGGCAGTGACTGCTCGTCCCACCAAGGAGTAATAGTTTGCTGATCCTCACTGCCTTGCATGTGTCTTGATGAAAAGCACAATTGAACTTCGGAGCGGGATATATCGAAGCATAGACATGCTCGAAGAATTGTTTTAAGTCGTATTGTGTAGAAACACAACTGCCACAGACTTTTCTGTGCAAACATACCCACTTATTTTAGCCAGCACAATTTTATTATTCTTAATTTATTAGGCAGCTGACAGCGTTATTGTCTTACTTTGAGTTCCCTTGGAGACATAACTGGTTTAAAAAGGTGGTTATCTATTCTTAGGGATGAATTTTATTGCAAGTACAAAGCACATATCTGAATGAGTCAGCGCTGCTTCCAAAGTTTTACACAGCATACATTTTGTTTCTCAAAATCTACTTAGTAAAGTGCCCTCAAGACTTGTGTGTCATATGCAATTAGTAACTGTTAAACTTGAGCTTTTTGCATTGTGATAACGCAGTAGTAGATCAATGATTTTATTTTCGTCTAAAATTTGCTAAGTATTTTATTTTAACGTGTTTTTGTAACATTAGTTTATTGTCTTCTGGCATTCAATGACATCAGTGCAATCAAGCGGTTTGCTACAGGCATACTTAATCATACCTAACTTTGCCAATACCTACCCATGTGTGATATGTGACTAGTCTATAGAATTAAAGGGAAATGGTGATATCTTTAAACCAACATAATGAAGTTTGCTTTCCTCATTTTGCGTAATATTCATTAGGAATTCTAAATGCAGGGTTTGACGTATTCAAAACCATAATATATGATTATCAAGAATGCCATAGTGAAAGACTTCAGAAATTTTGACTGCCTGGAAAATGCACCTATGTCTAACTCAAGCCTATCTTTATCGATGAAAATTGCGGCCACCATAGCCAAGGTTCGATTCCGTGGCCTTCAGTTCAGCAGTCATAGGATACAGTAAGTGTACTGCTGGTTGGGAGCTGTAGTGTTGCTTTCAATGGTGGATGCTAATTACTGCAGCTTGTTGCCAACCAGGCATCCCTGCTAGTTCACTGATGGCGTTTGTCACATTCGTAATATACTATGATGTCACATTCCTAATTTATTGCAATATTGAATGATTGCGACATGAGTACGTTCTGATGTTATGATTGTCCTGTCTTTTATACTCTGTAAGACTGCATACATTTGTCATTTGCCTATAAAGCCTAGCAAGTCACTGTGATATACTTTACATATTATTATACAACAGAAGGCTAATTTTAGTGTGCAAATCTTATCTAAGTATACTCTCCATAGTGTTTCGAATGCCTTGAAAAGAGGATTCTGGTCAGAAATTGCTGTTGTGATGAGTTTTTTACGTAAAAGTTTTGTATTTGAAAAATAAATGTACTCTCAATTACCTAGAAAAATGCTGAAAAAGTAAAAATGGCAGCATATCCACGGAGTGAATGATGGGGAGTGGGGCGAAGCATTCGTCCGTCCATTCGTTCTTGCTTCCGTCCGTTCCTGCGTACGTCTGTGTAACTGTCCATGCGTCCATCCACCCGTCCGTGCGTGCGTCTGATCGTGCGTCCGTCCCTGCGTTCGTCCATGCATCCGCGCCTGCGTCCGTTCATGCGTCCATCCATGCATCTGTCTGTGTGTCCGTTCGTCCATCTATTCAGCACTCCAAGTACCACCATCTCGCATCTTTTCATCATATATTCTTCATATAGAAGCACCGCCATCCAGCGGACATTTCAAGGACTAAACGGGAGGTGGCACATGCATACTTTCTTACGGCTTGCGCTTCGGGTTTACTTCCCACCTTTAACAACCTCAAGTTCATGGTATATACTAGTTCACTCTATTCGTGGCTATGTGGCCCAACGCTCGCTAAACCTTTCTAAAACCAAGGAGGTTACACCCAGCGAGTATAACGTAGCAACCCTTTCTTGTCAGATCGGGCTGAATGTACATGCCAATAGCTGATAATGGGGATCGCAGCGTGCGCGTTATCTAAAGGCCGAATGCTCCTGTCTCTCATTCCCCCTTAGCAGCCATTAACATGTGCATTGAGCACTATCTTTTTTTGTTCAACAACGCACAGAAGAAATCTTTCGCCAGAACCACCTCGGAGGTCAAAATCGGAAGGACCGCTATTTCGGGTATGTGCCACTGGTGGTTACGTACTACGAGGGACGCACAAGCCACGCTATAAGGAGCTTCGCCCCTAAAAAAAACTTTTGCAGTGACAATGATATGTTCAAGCTTTATGGTGCTAAGGCTCATGTGTTAACCTTATTTATTTTTAACCACCAGCTGATGTACATTACCTGCTCAAATATTGTCTGTAAAATGCTCTAAACTGTGCAGTGTAGTTGAAAAAATAATTTCGCAGTTTCACATGCTTGTTGATATACATTCCACTTATAACAGCCTCCAATAGCAGCACCATACAGGCTATCAACTGGCCTAATTTCTGGTTTGCATGAAGGTAGGCTACTTATAGGACACATACAATACACAAACTTGAGTAGACATTAACATGGAAGCAAAATTATGGCAGTCGGAAGACTTACCAGATGGTTACATATCAAATACATACGGGACAGTAACAGATGGGGCACATACATAACGGATGCTATGAGGAGACAGAAAGTCGGTGGCCAAATTGTTACATCTTGGAGAAATACAGTTTGCGTCCTCACGCTGGCTCGGAGAAATGTGATGACATAAGTCATGACGCTTTTCAATTAATGGCAGTTGCAATATAGCAGTTTGCAATGCGTAGAAACATGTTCTTTTGTATGAATAAATAAATGTGAAAAGTTACAGTTAAATGCGAAAATGCGAAAAATTGTTATAATTACTAAGTTCTCATTGGAAGTGGTGTGTGAACTCTACGACATATTCATTAGGTAAATCACCAATTGGACACATAGTTGGACACTCTTTTTCATTTATTATGGTTGATTGGTGCAGCTGGTCATATAAATAGAAGAGGTGCGGTGCAAAGACAAACACGGGAACAAATAAAACACAAATGGTGTTCGTCTTGTTGCCGCAAGAATGTGAACGAGACAAGACAAACACCATTTATGTTTTGTTTGTTCTTTTGTTTGCAGCGAACCTCCTCTATCATATATGAGCAGCTGCACCAATTAAGGATTATTAATAAAAATAAATGGTCGACTAGGCGCCCACTAATGGTCTGTGATTTACCCAATGCTTATTTAGTAGAGAATAAATTACAAAAACAATACAATCAAACGGCCTATATGTCCATTGAACATCCGCATATTCGCCCTGGACACCCACAGGACTCCCGATGGACCGCCAATTAGTATGTGCATTAGAGTCCTGCGGATGTCCACTGGACGCCGATCGGTGATTTGCGGACGACCAGTGGACGACCGAGACATCCAGAAGCGGTTGTCCAGTGGACGTCCATCGGTGTTTAAATGCCCAATGGAAGTAGTCCGCTTCGGCTCGCGTTCCGAATGACAGCCGCGTTCATGTAGTTCCACTGCACACAATGTTATACGCCTGCTTACACAGCCATTTGTGAGAGCAATTCGACACAAGCTAACCTTTGGCGAGTCGTGGGAATAGCTGGGGGGCGACGAACGCTCACCTAAAGACGAGTACGCCATTTTGGTAGTGAGGTGCACGTAAAACGTGCAACGTTTTCAGAGGCGCAAAAACGCGAAGTGACTTTTCAGAAAGCAACAATTAAATAATGCTATCTTGTCGGCGCCTGCAGCGTTTTTTTATAAACAGCATCTAGTACAAAATAGTATTGTTATTTTTTTACTACTTTAACGCAGAAAACACGGACGCATTCGTGGCACTATATTCTAGAGCGGTGGCACATGCCCACTTTGCCTCTGTAGCCTTCCCTTCATTGCCAGACAAAGTTGTTCCGAGTATAGGAGTCTTTGCGTCCATGTGTTTCATAGCACCTCACCTCAAAAGTTTTACTTGACGTAATTTCTGTCGTGAGGTAGCGCATAAAGGGTTCTCTACACTATGACCGCAAAGCACTCGTGGAGGCTAGGTGATGGGCGAGAGCTGGAAAGCTCTACAGGAGAGATTGGTGAAGGGCTAAATAGGGTGCATATGGCTGGCATTGAAAAAATATAGGAGGTGCTAAGTCAGCTAATACAAGTTTTTTGTTTTATTATTTAGCCTTGAGTCAAGTATTACAATATGGCAAGGCTAGCTGACTTTCCGTATTGTTAAAGTTTCACCACAAAGGGTGTATGCACAACTGCGGAGTGTATGCAAAGGGTGTATGCACAACGCTTATGCAAAACTTGCGCAGGCGTTGAATTGACAAAACTGGACGATTCTGAAGACTGTCCTGATTGATTCTACACCTTCGCTAGGTGGTGCATGTTGCTTCAAAATCATCCCTTAGCTTTAGTTATAGGTGATGCTGTGCTGTTCATACGTTGATTCTTAGCGTAGAGAGGTACAAGCAAAACCGCAGTCACAGACATGACGTGGGTGTCCCAACTATAGAGACCAAAACTAACCCTGAACACCAGCGTTTGTACCTCTCGTATACCTACGGGCACGTTTTCGTTGGCCTTCCATTGCTTCGGGCCCTTCTTGTAGCCGCCGTTACTTTTTCGGTTCTCTAGTATTTAGCTCTTCACTCTCGATGTTTTTGGTGCGCCGCTGCCGCTTTGCAGCCATCATTGTTGGTCTAAGTGCTTTGATTTGAGTGGACCAGTGGTGTAATTCATCCAATTCACGTGGCACATTCCTAGGGCTAACTGTTCACTTTTTGTTTTTTACTGGTAGTGGGCTTTCCTCAACTTCTGTGGCACATTCCCTTTTGTGATGTTATTTTGGTTAGTCGTACAGGAAATGATTAGCTAAACAGCTTCTCAGTTAAAATTATCATTGCCATTTTTTTGTCAGCCGTGAACTCAAAGCACCCAAGCTATTAGCATTACTAAGTGGATCAACGGCCATATCTAAGTACTTGTTTAAATGATGTCCGCTTGACTGACACTTGCCATGCTCTCCATAACACAAGGAAAGACACACGCACTCACGCACACACACGCGCGTAGTACATAACACGAGTGCGCTCTGTCTTCGTCTTCAAACGGCCCGTCGCAAGTGTCAACTATGTATGTAAAACCATTTAGCCCCTAATCTGACATTTCTATTTGTGCTCTAGCCAGGCACTATAACCACAAGCTGATGTTTAGAGCGCAGCTTGAGGCCAGACGTTACGTCTCCTCTCGCATTAAAGAAGAGAGGTAAGTTTCGCCAAAGGGTACCTCAGTATATGATGTACTGATGTGCATATAATAAGCAGCATGGCACGCGTAGTTTAGTTGCTTGTAATAGCTTACATATAATGTAAAGGTGAATGTAAGGAACATAATTTGTGCCCTGTTTAGTTAGTAGGGGTGGGGTGGAGGGAGTAATCTTATACTCACCCTTTTCCTCTGCTGCACGCATGCCAATGGTGTTGCATAATAAGTGGGGGAAGTTTTCTGGCACGGACACGTCTAACGTGAATCACGTTTGTATGTAATAGTCTGATTCCGCAAGGACGTCATATTCATCCGAAACATAGTTTATCGCCCATCGCTGAAAGCAGCCCTTTAACACTTTTCACGTATCTATTGAACGGCTTCCCTAATGGAGTTTATTGCTTTACAAATTGACCGTCACAAATTTTTTGAGAATCCACCCGAATATATAGACTCAAAAAAATTGGAGACTTGCAGCATGCTGTAATTACTTTCTCTTGTTCTGACGAGAATGTTCGAAGCTCAGCAGAGGCATGGCACGGGAACAATAAAGTACGTGGCACGCTGCCCACTATTTTTTTCCTTTTCTGTTTTTTTTTTCAAATCATCCAATGACTGTCAGTTTGTGTGAATTCCGTGGCAATGGGAGTACACGGCATCATTTGTCGGGAGAATAGTTAGCAATCATCGGGTGATATAGAGAATCAACTGTAACTTTATAACCTTCGGCGCGCGTGTTGTCAGGAGCCTCGATTTCATGCGGAGAGTGTTTTCTGACTACGCTGCGCACTGCGTCATCACAGCACACGGTGCATTCGTGTTACAGGGATCCTTTGAGTGTGGCACCAGTACTCAGCTAAAAATATTTTTCACCGAGTGTGAAGCTGATCTGAACGAGTGTACTATAGCTTTAGTAATGATCGTTACGGTTACGCACAAGACAAAAGTGAGAATGCCATTTACTTTAATCGCTGCACTTTGCTCAAGGGGCAAAATGCGCGAATAGATGACGTACAGGCTCGCTCGCATAAGCGATTGCGCCGTTCGTTACGCAAAGCGTTGCGTTCATAACAAAGTGGTGCTAGCCTACGACGTTTTAGTGTGAAGCTGGTTAAGCTCAAGGTAAAACGTTGAGTGTCCGCGAAAAACCCCCGCGCTGTTGCTTATCAGGCACGGTTGCATATCAGTCACGCCCTTCACACACCCACCGCACCGAGTTTGCCCGCTGTGCCAGCTGACCAACGAAAGGCCTACGCTTCTACCACGGATGCCACACGTTAGCACGTTAGTTCGGGCGCTGGAGTAAGGACATCTTTGCATGGTCTGTGACCACTTCGACTCTCCTTGGTCCCCACCAAAGAAACACCTAGTATCGGAAAAAGTCACGCTAAGCCCCTAAGATCAAGCAGTTTCGACATTTGTTAAGATTTACATAACACGTGTAAACTTACTTTCTAACCCTACTTTATTTATTTTTGTTTTTAGTGTGTCATGTACTTATCATTAATGACCCTCGTTCTGGTGATGGTGTCACTGGCAAAATTGTGAGCACAGAAGGACTACTGTACCAGGGAAACAATGAAATAAGTGAAAGCTGATTGCACCTTATTGGCTGTTGTGGACTCTCTACCTTACGCTGCACAATAGCACCTGTGGTTATAGCGTGTTACTGTGAAAAGAACGGGTGCTGCACCAAAGTTAATGTTTGTATTATAAAACTTACTTAAAAAAGACTATGTCTGAATTTCAGTATGCTTGTTATCCTTCTTCGCCCGCGCTTCTGTGCACACTGTGCGTAAGTTTAATATATGTTCAGTTCTTTAGAAAACCGACACCGAAATGTTTTAATTTTTCAGTGTATAAGTATTTACGCAACGCCAACAGAAAGCTGACCCAATCACGTTCTAGTATGCTGCTTTGAGGGAACAACTGCCTTTTGTTGCCAGAGCACGACAGCGCACTGTTTTGAATGAAATGTCTCATACCCGATTTTTTTTCCGGTAAACGATGATGCTGACGACACCAATGAGGACCAGGCAAGAGACCACAGCCACGCTGCCCAAAGAGTTCGCCCACAGTGGGAACTGGTAGCTCCCCATCATGGGAGTGTCGCTCACCACAGGACTGATGACTGTCATCTGGTAGAGATGCGAATAAAACGTCGCCACTGAATCGGCTTCAATATGCCAATCCAAGCTTGTAGCTAGTTACGAAATGCCTGGTGTTTATTCGCTAGGTAGTTTAGGGCGTTGCTTCTTTGTATTGTATAATAGTGAATTTTCTATTATTCGTATTGCCACTGACTGTTTTATGTTGTTGGTAACAGGAAAATTTATTATTGTCTCAATCTTAAAAAGCACTCTAGGCTTGCATCCTACTATAGGCTGTATATGCGACCTTCTTCTTGTTCGCTCGAAATTTTGACCATTGTTGATTCTGCCAATTATACTTAGTTTAGGAATACACCTTTAGAACACTCGTCGTGTAGCAAGTGTGCCAAAGAGTTAGCAGTAAGATGAACAAACCACTACAAAATATAATTTATATGGTGCTCACCAGGAGAAGGAAGGGACAGACGAACCTCCACAGAAACAGGGACGTGCTGCTGACGCGAGTGCCGCGGAGGAACTCAATGTCTCTGGAGACGTTGTGAGGTCCTGCATGTGATTGTAATGTTTCAGTAAAGTCTAACAGCAACAAAGTTTTTTTCGGCTTCAAAAAGGTGGCCATATTTCTATTAAAACGTTTTGTAAGCCGATCCAATTATTTCGTATGTTTCCTTTTGGAAACTTTGTGTTTTCCGTAGAAGTCCTACAGAACCGTTCAGAAATATTATAATAATATAGGAACTGTTTCAATGTGTAGGAGATTCAATAAAAATTGCTTTGTTTTAAACAGGGAAGCTTTGATGTAGCGCTCCATGACACACGGACACGAGAAGGCACAAAGGACATCTGGACAGCCTTGTGTGGTGTTTATATGTGACTTCTCGTGTCCGTATGACGTTGTGTGCTACATGAAAGCTTTTCAAAGGAATCACCATTAAGCCCACTTTGCAACTTTCAAATAGTAAAGCAAAATTAACACCTAAAGCTTCATTCACGACACATCTATGTTATCGATGGCGCAATACAAAACTGAATTAGCTGCTTATGTGCGAGGAAGGCCTCACAATTTTGGATGGTATCAAAAGATGTATGAAAAACAGGACTGAACGGCGGCGTTGCCAATGACGTCCGTTCAAAAAGTAAGTTTTGGTGCTCCTTTCATGAGCACGTTTGTTCTATTGTTCTTAGAAGTTGGTTACCTTTGGCCGGCAGACTTCTTATTCTTATATCTTCACCAGGACTGCCTGGCAATTATTACACAAGGTAACGGTGTATTTTCAGTTATTATATGACCTCATTTATTATTGTAGAAAGATGAAGCATTGATTGTTTGAGACATTGAATATGGCATTTGTAGTGCTTGGTGTCTGGCTATGCAGTGCCATGGTAGCAGCTTTATTGGGAAGCGGGCGAAGCTAGATACCGAAGCGATTGCGGCTGCCGTGTCTCGGCAAGGCAGAAGCTAGGGAGTTTTAACCACCTCGAGTCTCTCTTCTTTATTTGGGCAGCAGCTGGTCAAGACCGGCGTGACGCTACAGGTTCAGCGCTGTCAAGGCTGCGGTTGATGTGATATGCTATATTTTATGACACCTCACTAACCGCAACAGTGACGGAGTAGAGTAGACCACATCAAGTCTCAAAGCCGAACTGCGATAAATCTGAGGGTTAGAAAGAATATCGCGTTGTTTGAAGATGTGATGCGTGTGTCCTCATAGGCGAAATCTTTGTGCCATTGTAGTCAGTGTTCTCCCCAAACTGCGGCATTGGTTGAAAATTACTGGGAAAGGCTCTTACATGGTCACTTAATGCGTATGTTAAGCATACAGCAGATGCTGCAAAAACAGTGAAAAAAAGAAGAAAATCGATGCCGCAGAAACTAAGCAAAAACTCAGAGAAACGCACCGAGCCTTCTCAGATTCCTATTGGCACGCTTTTCAAGCTGTTTCACTAGCCTTACCAGCATTGCGAAGTTTTGACTTGTTTTTGACAGGTGTATTTAGCAAATAACGAAAGCTATTTTCCATAAAAGCGCGTCTAAATGAGCATGAGCAATTAGGCCGCTGAAGTATGTTGCGTACAATAGAAAAGGTATTGTACAGGTACATGTTTTGAAATAACCCTGCAGCGCTTCTTGAGCAGGATCAGAAAACGCTGCCGATCGGTAGTCGAGGCTCGCGGAAACACGCCTGTCAAATATTATAGCACAGCATGTGGCCTAGAAGTAGAATCAAGTTGTCAAAATCAGCTAAAAACACTTGTTAGGCATTGGAGGCTACATGCTTGAAATCAACGTTCCTGATTCAGCTGCCGCCCAGTACAGAAAACTTCTTGCGTCTTCTGTGGCGAGAGATGAATGCAGCGACTCCATCTGCGCGCCAGGCTTGTTTTCATGGGAAGGTGTGCTTGACAGTGTCACTAATTCATGCCATCGTGCATGAAGAGCTGGCAAATGCAGGTATTCAGCCCATATGTGCCTTAAGTCGTGCCATGGTCAGCCCTCTGTCATGCTACTTCTCACAACCGACTTATTCCGGGTACTATTATCCGAACCAGTGGCGCACACTTGATGATAGGCTGTTACATTTTAAGTGCAATGGGGTAGGGCACAATTCTCGATGTTGTCGCTATCATCGACCATCGTCTACTCGTGCACCATACCACCCAGAGGACACTCGATCTTCCCCTTTGCACACCCACGAAGAACCACCAAACATTTAATGCCCGAACCTTGGCCCCACGTTACGACCACTCGCCGTCGCCACAAACCCATCAATGCTCTCGGTCACGCATGCCAAAACGCTCCCCTTCGCGTTTGCCCCGCCATCTCTTCTCGGAAAACTGACCAATGCAGCTCCTGTAGCTGATGCTGCATTGACCGCTCCCCTTCGCGTTTGCCCCGCCATCTCTTCTCGGAAAACTGACCAATGCAGCTCCTGGAGCTGATGCTGCATTGACTTATAGACTCAGGAATTCTATGTTAACTCTGGAAACTCAAGAAATCTTTTTGGAAATAGAAGTAGATGGCGTGCCTGTTTCAGCACTCATCCACGCAGGTGCCGAATATTGGTCATGAGCACCAACCTTTCTCGTCATATCCGCAAAGTCCTTGCGTCCATATAATCACCAGCTGTTCGTGTCACTGACGACGGTACGACTACCGTCCTTGGAATGTGTACTGCACGTGTGAGAATCGGTGACCACCAGACCTCAGTTATCTTTGGTGTTCTAGACGAGTTCCCCCTGACCTCAATGTCGGCCGCAACTTTCTAAGCATTCATTCTGCCCTTATCGACTTTTCTTCTGGTCTGTCACAGTTAGAGCTTTCTGCTATGTCTGCACACACTATCGCGCCACCACCCCGTTTATCTGCAGTACAAGTTCACTGATGACCGGGTACCGAGACTTAGGTTTTCTTTACCACGGACCCAACTGTACGTGATGGCGACTACCTGATTACCACTTCCTTGGGCGTCCTTCAGACGCGACATGTAGCCGTGCCTAACTTGTAAATGCGCGTGTAAACAAGAGAGACACGACACTGAAACGACCCCTACGAAGACACGAGGTAGACGCAGACGGTTGGCTCACATGTTGCCTGCAAAGAAGTCGCCAGACCGCCTGGTCACACTAGGCTGACGACGGCGACGACTCCTCAAAAGACAGCATGTCGTCATCGTGTGACATGATGACAGACCGAAAATACCAGCAAAACGCATCGGCGGACCTGTCATCGGCGTGTAATCGGGAGATCTGCAGCTGAGAGAAAATTTGCCCATGTCTCTGCTTCAAACTACCACGAAGTAAGTAATCTTGAAAGAGGTAACAATGCCCTCTCGAAAACTTCCACAGCGTTTGAATAGGCGTCTTGCGCACCCCACGGAAATCCTTTCTTCGCTACCTTTTGTGTGTCTCCCCACCTCATCACTCGACGCTGTGGAAAATTACGAGGGCTGCACCGCATAGGCGGAAAGGGACAATGACACAGCAGGAAACATGACTGAAAATGAGTTGTAAGTGTAGAAGGTTAGTCGGTGTCTTCCTGTGGGCCTCCAGTGCGACTAGAGGATTGACCAACAAACTGCTGTGAGCACGACAAGGCGCACCAGGAGTGTTCAAGAGACCATCAGCAAACTGTTCGTGTCGTTGCAGTCTGAATTGAACGACGACAAAACAGAAGACACTTACAAAAAGAGTCAGAAGGCCGAAATCGGTGTCGTGCCCCTATATTGTAAAGGCGCCCAACTGTCTCTGCGAACAACGCTTTGATACCTTTGCTGAACTAAGAACGTTGCCCACAACTCCTTGCAGAAGGTATGACGCTGGGTACAATATTACTATTTGACACAGTAAAATTCGCGTTTCTTTGCTACAAAGAAGTAAACATTATTTTAGTACTAACAAGCAAATTTTTGACCACGTAGATTAACGCACATTCACGGACAGGGCACACAGGATAGTTCATCCACCATAGGTTTGCCACCAGAAGCATCGCAGGCCGGTTTTTGCAATTTTCAATAAATATATAAAAATATAAAACCAATTTCACGAGAAAAACAGTGTTAGTTCTAGTCGCTTTAAGGAACATTCTTTCCACCCGTACAGACTTCTTATTTCATGTTCTGGTCAGTTGTCAGTATCTTTGAAGAATAGCTCGACGTAACTCTGTGTTCTCTGTATAACTAAGCTTGGAATGAAACAGTGTAAAACAGGTGCCATAAGGGCACTTTTTATCACAATGAGGGCAATCTGGATCGCTTTTGTTGATTGCGATCAACTTTATGACAGCTGCTACACGGCCCAGGCTAATCTTGTTCAAGCTTGGGTCAGATGCATTGCACCTTTTGTGTGTCTCCCCACCTCATCCCTCGACGCTGTGGAAAATTACGAGGGCTGCACCGCATAGGCGGAAAGGGACAATGACACTGCATACATTAAGATTCGCATCGACCACACATAGTTATGGGAGAAGCAGACGGGAAGCAGGCGATCATTGCCTTCCGCGCTTAGTTCAACTCTCACACCGTCGGAGCTGTTGCAGCGTGCCATAAAGCGCCCCTGGCAAAACTTGGGGTACAATTTTTATGGAGCCACTTATCAACAATGATATTTGTACAAGAGCTCCTCGAATGTCATAGACTTTGCGTGACACTACAAAACTAATTTTCTTAATATATCGTGCAATAGTGAGTGTGTAAGTGAGAATTAATTCGAAGGCAGAAAGGTCGGCCCGAGCTGATCGTTCAATAGAGTTTTTCTTGCACTTACCAAAGTTGCCGTGTGAGATTCTTAACCTTCGGTTTAATTTCTGATGGCTCTCACTCGTAGCTATCCAGTTGCAGGAAAGCGTCAACCGCGTTGAATGCGCCAGAGTTTCACTTTTGGCGCCTTATGTTTTCCAGTCGCTCCTGGCAATGGTCCATTACAGTAAAGAACACTTCATTCGACCACGAGGTTCGTGCACGCTGCGACGTAGTCGAAAGGATTGCGACACTCATAATCAGTTTTGTTCGCGGTGCTGCAACAGCTCCGACGGTGTGAGAGTTGAACTAAGCGCGGAAGGCAATGATCGCCTGCTTCCCGTCTGCTTCTCCCATAACTATGTGTGGTCGATGCGAATCTTAATGTATGCAGTCTTCCATCATCATCATCATCATCATCATGTGCAGGACAAAGACCTCTCGCATGTTCCACCAGTCGACTCAATCCTGTGCTTGCTGCTGCAAATTTATATCCCCAAGCTTCTTATACTTATCTGGCCACCTAATTTTCTGTCTACCCTTAACCCGCTTGCCTTCTCTAGGAATCAAGTTAATTACCCTTAGTGACCAATGCTTATCCTGTCTACGCGGTACATGCCTGGCCCATGTCCATTTACTCTTCTTCATTTCAACTATGATAGCCTTAACCCCAGTTTGTTCTCTAATCCACTCTGCCCTCTTCTCATCTCTTAAGGTTACACTTACCATTTTCCTTTCCATTTCTCGCTGCGTCATCCTCAATTTAGGCTGAGCTCTCTTTGTAAGTGTTCAGGTGTCTGCTCCGTAGCTAAGTACCTGCAAGATGCAGCTGTTATATACATTACTCTTGAGGGATAGTGGTAATCTACCTGTCATGATTTGAGAGTGCTTGCCAAATGTGCTGCACCCCATTCTTATTTTTCTAGTCATTTTGATCTCGTGGTTCAGCTCCGTGATTATTACCTGTCCTAAGTAGACATAGTCTTTTACAACTTCAAGTACACTATTACCAATTTCAAAACGCTGCTCTCTTCCGAGGTTGTTGTACATTACTTTCGTTTTCTGCAGATTAATTATAGGACCTACCTTTCTTCTCTCCTTGTCTAACTCCGTACTTATGATTTGCGATTCGTCCCCTGAGTTACTCGGCAATGCAATGCCATTAGCGAAGCGCAGGTTACTAAAGGACTCTTCATTAGCTCTTATGCCCAACTGTTCCAATTCTACGCCTCTGAAAACCTCCTTTAAGCATGCGGTAAACAGAATTGGGGAGATTGTGTCCCCCTGCCTTACACCCTTCTTGATTGGTATTCTGTTGCTTTCTTCATGAAGCACTATGGTAGCTGTTGATCCCCTGTAGATTTCTTCCAGGATGCTTATATACACTTCATCGACGCCCCGATTCCGCAGTGTATACATTACGGCTGATATTTCGACTGAATCAAACGCCTTCTCGTAATCTATGAAGGCTATGTATAATGGTTGGTTATATTCGGAGTATTTCTCTATTACCTGATTGATAGTATGAATGTGGTCGATTGTTGAGTAGCCTGTTTGAAATCCTGCTTGTTCCTTTGGTTGATTGAATAATAATGTTAGCAATTATCTTTGTAAATAGCTTGTATACTACAAAAAGTAAGCTGATCAGTCTTTAATTCTTCAAGCCTTTGTGATGTCTTTTTTATGCATTAGGATGATATTAGCATTCTTCCAAAATTCTGGTACTCTTACCGTCAGACACCTTGTAAACAGGGTCCCTAGTTTTAGGGGTGAAGCTCCTTAAGACCTCACGATGTCCACCGTCTCCCGTCTGTCCCTAACACGTCTTCATCTGTCTGACATATATGAACCATTTTCCACGTAACGTTTAACTTATAAGCAACAGAGGGCGTTGGTGGTAAGCGTTTTGCATGTAACCTTCAGTTTATAAGCCACAGAGGGCGCTGTGGTTAATACCTCCAAGCTGCGCGGACGTGTTTTTGCGTGCTCCACCTGTTCAACGGATTCATGGTCGTGCAAGGTTGTGTAAGGTCAGTTGGTGCAGAAGCAGCGCGCATCCAAAGATAAGTTTCTATTCATTTCTTTGTGTTTGTGAACACCATTATTATTTTTTCGCTCCTAATCAATAATTAGCGTTGCGAGCACTGTAAGTGTGGGACACGGGCACGTTGTAGTGACGTTGACCACGTGAACGGGCTAGGCGGCTGTTTTGAAGAAGGTCGGGGCGCTCGGTTAGTTGTTAAAGAGCTAGAGCCGAACACGAAGGGGACCTAGTGAGAGGCTACTAGCGAAATCGAACACGTATGTCTGCGGTGTAGGCGGCAGCTTCAAACAGTTGTTGAGTTAGGAGAGTTAACGGAGACGGCTGTATAGCGGTATTAGGGTTGAACGTAGGCCTGTCGGGCACTCGGTCCGATGGTCGGGTGGGCGATGGCTAAGGAGGCTAGGAAAATCATGAGTGAGTGTGAGCTGGTGCAGTGCGAAGAATGCAAGCGCTGGTGCTACTTAGATGAGACAGCATTCACGAGTTTGGCCGACGCACAGAAGGCGAGCTTCGTGTGCAGGCTTTGCGAGGCTCTGAAGGCGGCCGTGCAGCGCATGGAGGCTACCATCAAGGGGCTTCAGGGGGAGCTTAGGGCGGAACGGGAGCAGAGGATGGAACTCCAAAAAGAGCTCGGAGCGTCGCGTGAGCGGGAGGAGGCTACCGCCAGCCTATTAGAGCAAATAAAGGGCGACCTTCGAAAAGAACGGGAAGGGCAGACTGAGCTAGAGCAGCGGGTAAAGGAGCTAATGGCGCTTTGCCCCGGCCCCGAGCGGTGTGAGACGGAAGGCGTGGGTAGCGGAGAAGGCGACAGGCGGGAAGGAACACGCGAGAAGGGAGGTCAGGGGGCCGCAGTGTCTGGCCACAGCACGGAGGCTCCAAGAACTTACAGCTCGGTAGCGCAGCAGTCTTCAAGCAGGGCAGAAACACAGAACAGACGGCAGAGAGAAACAGGTGAAGCAAACAGGGGCACCATCACAAACAAGAAGCCAGCGATTGGAGCGTAGAAGGGTCCTAGTGGTGGGGGACGCTAACGTGGCCAGGGTTAGGGATGGCGTCTTCAAGACAGTGAAGGAAGATGGGAGAGTTAGGGTGGAGGCACAGTCAGGGAAGAGCATTGTGGATGCACTGGCCAAAGCTCAGGAGGTTGTAGAAAACAACATGAAGGGACAAAATCTAGTCATTATTCATGCTGGGCTCATTGATGTGTTGAAGGGCAAGGATCAGAACCTTCAGAGAAAGCTAGAGGATGGGATGCGTAAGCTCTGAAAAGCCTCTGGGATTGTGCATATGACCATATGCACAGTCCCAGAGGTCTGGGGGCACCCTCGTGGGATTGAAAGGAGGGTAGTGGAGGCCAAATGTGTGATCAAAGGTTTGAGCTGGCAACTCGGATACAGCTTAATGGAAGTTAACCAAGATGTGTACGAGCCCGGCGCTCGCCCCTTTGCACAGGACGGCATTCACTACGGTGGTGCGACACGCAGGAGGGTCGGTAACAGAATGGGTCGCCAAGCCATAGCTTTTTTAGGGAGACCCAGAGCCCTGAGGCCAACAGTGTAGCCAAAGACGGACCTAAAGGGGCACGAATATTCAAGCCACACAAAGTCCATGAGAGAAGAAATCGACGTAATCACAAGGGCCAGGCTAAGTCAGACGTAGGCTATATTAACATGCAGGGTGGCAGGAATAGGTTAAAGTGGGAAGAGATAGAAGAGCAGTTGAGGCAGGAGGAGCTGATGGTATATGGGGTTGTGGAGACACATTTTCGGGACCTGGAGCAACCACCCTGCAATCCGGACTACATATGGGAATATTGAAATAGAACAGGAGGCAGCAAAAAGGGGGATGGAATGGGTGCATTTATACATAAGAGCATGGGTTGGCAAAGAGTCAAGCAGGGATGCAAAGAACATTTATGGCTAAAAGGGAAAGTGGCAGGGCAAATGACACTCCTTGGTTTCGTGTATTTGTGGACGGGAGCAAAGGCCAGAGAGGAAAACCAGGCAGTTGTAGAGTGTATATCAAATGGCATTCAGGAGTTAGGAGGAGAGTGCGAGATAATTATACTAGGAGATATGAATGCACACATAGAATATATAGATCGGTATACTGACTCAACGGGTAAAATGATCATAGATATGTGTGAAAGGCATGATTTGATCATTTGCAACACTACCGAGAAGTGTGAAGGGCAAATAAAATGAGAGGTAGGAAGGCTGCAGTCAACGATAGATTACGCACTGATGTCTCATAGGATGTATGATAAGCTCAGGGGAATGCACATAGATGAAGGTGCCTCCAGAAGTCTGGGTAGTGATCACAAACGTATCAAGCTAAGTTTTGGAAGAGCAGCAAAAGTGGGAAGGAGACAAGATGAGCAACTACAGGAAAACTTTCGTTCAGAAAGGCAAATAGAAATTGCTACTAAACAAATTGAGAAAGTAATCTCTGAGGATAATAAGAATGTGTGGACATACACAAATCTAATCAGACTGTTTGGGATAGAGCTTGCTAAGGCACGTGACAAGTCACCTCGGAAAAGAAGACAAGAGCCCAAGAGTTCGTGGGGTGAGGAAGTTAAGAGAGCCGTAGCAAAACGCCAGGAAGCCTCTAGGGAACACAGACATGCTAAGCAACGGGGTGAATCGACGGATGATGTTGAAAGAAAATGGGAAATCTTTCTAAGCTATAGAAGGGAAGCATCCTTCCTGATCAATGAAAATATTAGAAGAAAGGGTGCTCAGTGGCTGGCAGAAGTACATAAAAAGGACAGAAAGGCAGCTGTGAAATTTCGGAACCATCTAAACTCCCTAAGAAATGAAACAAACCTAGAGCAGAGGTTTATAACTACAGCTCAAGGTGCTAGGGTAGAAGAGGATGGAGCTATTGAATATACAAGAACAAGGGTGACAGAAAATTTCAACAAAGAAGTGCCTTATGCACCGCAATTGACAGGAATGGATCAAGTGGCACAATGGCTTCATTTTCACAACAAGAGCGGGAAAGGGCAGAGAAAAGGGTTCCTAGTAGTATATCAACAGGTCCAGATGGCATTCCAATTATGCTGATAAATACATTGGGTCCGAAGTCTAAACAGACTTTGAGAGAGGCAGTGAGCAGAACAAAAATCGATGGTGAAGTATCTGATGGAGGGAAACTTAGCAGGATGAGCATGATCTATAAAGGAAAGGGGGACAAAGCTGACATAAACAACAAACGTCCTATAACAGTGACATCAGTGGTCTACAGGCTGGCGATGCAGATTATGAAGGAAAGACTGCAGGCATGAATAGAAGATGAGGGGGTGCTGGGGGAACTGCAGAATGGGTTTCGGAAACACAGGAGGTTGGAAGACAATTTGTTCTCACTGACGCAGTGAATCGAAATAGCAGAAAAGGAACTCCGGCCCCTGTGGCTAGCATTTTTGGATATCAAGGGAGCGTATGATAGCGTGGTTCCCAGAGGACTTGTGGGGAATACTAGACACACTGGGTGTGGAAGATGGAGTCACTAATGTTTTAAAGGAAATCTATAAAAGTAACAAGGTAGTTATAAAGTGGGAAAAACAAGTATCCAAGGCCACAAAGGTGAAACGGGGACTTAGGCAGGGGTGTCCACTGTCAAACTTGTTATTCATGATGTACCTACAAGGATTAGAAGCCGAAATAGAGGGAAGTGGACTTGGCTTCAACCTGTATTTAGTCAAACAAGGAAAACTCATTGATCAGGCACTACCAGGTTTTATGTACGCAGATGATATAGTGCTAATGGCCGACAACAAGGAAGATTCGCAGAGTATAATGGACATCTGTGGTAATGACGGAGATAGGTTAGTTTTTTGATTCAGCAAGGAAAAATCAGCAGTCATGATTTTTAATGATAACGAAGGTAGTGAGCTTAGAATACCGGAAGTCACGCTAGAGATAACAGACAAATACAAATATCTGGGCGTATGGATAAGCAATGGGACCGAGTACCTAAGGGAACACGAAATATACGTGACGACTATAGGTAACAGGAATGCAGCAGTGATGAAAAATAAGGCACTGTGGAATTACAATAGGTATGATGTTGTGACAGGAATATGGAAAGGGGTCATGGTTCCAGGGCTGACGTTCGGCAATGTGGTCTTGTGCGTGAGATCAGATGTTCAAGCAAGATTAGAAATTAAGCAACATGCAATAGGTACGCTTGCTTTAGGAGCTCACGGGAATGCACCAAATCAGGGAGTACAAGGTGGTATGGGATGGACATCATTTGAGGGCAGGGAAGCTAGCAGCAAGATAAAATTTGAGAAGCGATTGAGAGAAATGGGGGAGGAGTGTTGGGCTAGGAAGGTTTTCGGCTACTTGTGCATGAAGAATGTCGATACGAAATGGAGGAAGCGAACCAGGAAATGGACTAGTAAATACTTAGAAAGCAGCAGGTGGCCAAACCAAAAAGAACTATCGGTTAAGAAGAAAGTGAAGGAAACAGAGACTGACATGTGAAGAGTTGGCATGACCAAGAAGCTCGCACTAGAGATCTATCGAACCTGTAAGCAGGAAATGGCCAAAGAAAGGATCTATGATAATACTCGGGGTAGTTCTCAACTGTTTGAGGCCAGGACGGGTGTATTGCGTAACAAGACATATTGGGCCAAATACGAAGTGGTAGACACAGTATGCAGCGCGTGTGGAGAGGAGAAAGAAACTGCCGAACACTTGATAATGTTCTGTAAAGGGCTTAACCCTATAGTTCAGAATGATGGCGCAGAGTTTTTCAAAGCACTGGGGTTTAGGGACAGGGAGGGCGAAATGGACTTTAAGCGGGTAGACTTAACTAGAAGGAGGTTAACTAACTGGTGGCTTAAGTCAAGGCACGAGTGAAAATAAACCCTTCACTGCAAAGTACGAATTCTCAATCTCACTATTTAAAGAAAAAAAAGATAAATCTAATAGTTAGTTCACTAAGTATTACGGCTAGGTGGCGTTACTCACCGCCCGATCTAAAGGTTACAGCCACATCCATCCATCCATCTATCCATCGATGTGATGGCGCTGCTGTCAACGCTATATATATATATATATATATATATATATATATATATATATATATATATATATATATAACCGCGTTCCATAGAATACATTCTCTTCTCTCATATGGACGAAGACGAACGCAGGAAAGCGCGACGTGCAGGGTATGAGCGTCACCGTCGACGGGAAGCTACCGCGGAGACAAAAGAGAAGGAAGCGGGTGCGAAGCGGCGACGGCGACAACAAAGTTCTGCACCACAGACTAGGGCCAAGGAAGCAAAGGCTAAGCGGGAAAAATGCCAAGCTGACGCGCAGTTGAGACAACTTGAAGCGGATCCAAGGCGGCAATATCGACAAGAAAATTCTACACCAGAGACGATAGCTAATGAAGCTGTGATTATGAAGTCAAAACGTAACCCGGAACTCGGAACCTCATATCAGCTATAAAGAAGAATCACCGCTATATCACAATCAGTCTCAGCACTATCTCTTTCAATAAAAAATATATAAGTATCACAACCACAATTGGTCTCAGTACTATCTCAACTTTAATCACAATAATCACCTCAGAAAGCTTGGCCCTATAATTATCTTCAAGCAGCTTGAAATGCAGTGATTTTTTTTCTAACACAATCTGTCCTCCATTTTTCAGCAGGTATGATGTTACCAGGACCTTCACCAGCAGCTTTGCCTCTTTGCAGGCTTTTCAAGGCTTTTCTGACTTCTTCTATCATTACTGGGGGGGCGGATGTCATCTGGGTTACTGCTGGTTATTATATTAAGGTTGTGGTTGTGCTGGCTACTGTACAAATCTCGGTAAAACTTCTCCGCTAGTTTTACTAAGCTATCCATATTGGTAGTTACTTTGCTCACCTTGCCCCTTAGTGCACACTCTGGTTTTCCCCAATCCCTACTTTTCTCTTCACTGCTTTTGCGCTTCCTCTTTCCTTCAGAACGTGTTCAACTCTCTCCATGTTATACCTTCTTACATCGCATACCTTACGCCTATTAATCAACTTCGAAAGCTCTGCCAGTTCTAATTTGTCTGTTGTACTTGACACTTTCATGATTTCACACTTCTTATTTAGGTTGTTCTTTTCCTGGGAAAGCTTGCCAGTGTCCTGTCTAACTACCCTGCCTCCAACTTCCACTGCACACTCCGTAATAGTACTCGTCAGATATTCATTCATTGTATCTACGCTAAGGTTGGTTTCCTCACTAAGAGCCGAGTACCTGTTCCGCAGCGACACTCTGAATTCCTGTACTTTCCTTCTCAGTACTAGCTCATTGATTGGCTTCTTGCGTATCAGTTTCTGTCGTTCTTTCTTCAAGTCTAGGCGGATTCGAGACCGTACCATTCTATGGTCACTGCATCGTATCTTGCCAACCACTTCCACATCCTGCACGATTCCTGGGTGTACACTCAATATAAAGTCTATTTCGTTCTTATTTTCGCCATTGGGGCTCCTCGATGTCCAATCACGGTTACCTCGCTTTCGGTAAAAGGTATTCAAAATCCATAAATTATTGCGTTCTGCGCATTCTAATAGTAGCTCTCCTCTAAAATTTATTGTACCGATGCCACAATCTCCTACAGCTTGGTCTCCAACCTGTTTCTTTCCTACTTTTGCATTCAAGGCTCCCATCAACTGTGTTTTTACCTTACGCATCGCCGATTCCATGTCTTTGCAGAAGCTTTCAACTGACGCGTCATCATGGCTAAACGTAGGCGCCTAAGCCTGTACCACCTTCATTTTGTACCTCTTATTAAGTTTAATTGCGATACCTACCATGTTTTGATCAATGCTATATATTTCCTCTATGTTGCCAGCTCTCTTTCTGTGGATAGGGAGCCCCACTCTCTGTTCTCTTCTTTCAGCCAAGGCCCAATGGCAATGAATGTGCCTGTTCTATAGCACTGTATAGGCCTCATCTGTCCTCTTAACCTCACTGAGCCCAATTAGATCCCATTTATGCCCTCTAGCTCTTTGAATAACTTAGATTGACTTGCCTCACTAGATAAGGTTCTGGTGTTAAACGTTTCTAATTTCAGGTTCCAACGGCGGCCTGTCCGGATCCAGAGATTCTTAACACCCTCTGCTACGTTGCAGATCTGACCACCGCCATAGTCAGTTGCTTCGCAGCCGCTGGGAACTGAGGGCCTTGACTTAATTGACGTATGTATGTGGGAGGTAGCGGCCATATACTGCACCAGGGTGGCCAAGCCTTCTCTGGTGAGGGAAAGCGTTACCGTTGTGGCCCCAAGTGAGGCCACACCCCAGGCCTCCTAATGCAGTTCCATCACCACGCGGACTTTTTAAAATCCGGTTGGGAACTGCGTGACACCGAGATTCGAACCATGGACCTCTTGCATGCGAGGCTGATGTTCTTACCACTTTGTAATCGCTGCTATATGTCATATATTGCTCTAATTGAAAGAGCGAAGAGTTTGCTATTTTAAATTTCTAGTTGTTTTAAAGAGTTTTTATTCAGCTAAACGGGAATTTCTCGTTCATTGCGCTTTGAACAAGCTCGCCCAGTAGGTGCAGATGACAGCAAAATTGAAATTTCTCACGCAGATCGTGATGCGCGGATCCCGATAGTTTTGATCCCGATCACGCATGATCGCGATTAAAATTGACCTTGTGACACTGGTATTATGTGCTGACGTCACATGTACAATTTATCGCATATCAACTACGCAAGCAGTGCTTGCCTTAGTACGAGTCGACAACCATTCTGTAAGAGGACTGAGCGTTCATAAACCTACGTTAATATACCCGCTGACCATCCACTTGATTTATTTAAATGTTTAATGGGGTTTAACATTCTAAAACCACCGTACGATTATGTGAGACACCGTAATGGCAAGCTCTAGAAATTTCGACCACCTGGCGTTCTTTAGCGTGCACCCAAATCAGAGCACACAGCCCTACAACGTTTTCGCCTCCATCAAAATTGCAGCCGACTTAGCCGAGATTCGATTCCGCGACCAGCGGGTCAGCAGCCGAGTACCTTAGTCAGTAGACCACCACGGCAGGGCGTCCGCCTGATTTACTACACGCTCAATATTATAAAAAATTGTAATCACTTATGCGCAAAATTGTAAAAAAATATGGCGGATTTCACTGTCATAGGAATCGGTATAACACGAAAGAAAACGTCTCCTCCCAGTAGTAGTTAGTTTAGTGTGTATTGGTGTAAGAAGGCTTATACAATGCCTGATGGTGTTTGGCAGCTGAAGCACCATTTAACGTAAATGCATCTACATGAACGTTTACCAATACTTCTTTATACTGACAACGAGCATCCATGATTGACGAATAATTAATGATTAAACATGCCCTCCGATCGTGGATATCTGCGGAAGCTGAAGTAAACGCTAAGAATGGGACAAAAAAAAAGCGGTGTGACAGCCAGAAGAACATGACTGATTGTACGCAAAACGTGGGCTAAGATCGCTTACTAGCGGCGTATTAGAGTTATTGAACACCACTGTCCGACGAGAGGGAAACGCGATGCGCGTAGTGTCATTCCTGTAGCCCAGCCATGATTTTTGACGGGGCGAACATAAGCGAGGAAGACGGAGACATCTTGGTGAAGAAAGCACATTGACCTATTTGTTCAGAATTGCTTTTGATGTGCAAGAATGCTGTAAGCCTTGCCAATGCTTTGGGTATACTTACTACCAGGCGATGTATTAAAGCGTTGACAAAATTGCACTCCTATTGGAAATGAACCCAGCCGCATGGATGCATAGAAATGACGCCTGGAAGGGAGTGATCGAGGTTGTCTCAGTCATGACGCATTTCTACACTTTACTAAGAGGCCTGCGAGAAGGCAGTGGTAGATATAAAAGGGCTGTTTTAAAGCCCACAATATGTGACAGTGGGGCAGTGGATAGGGTACCCGGCAGCTGTTGTTTCTGACCGAGTGATCCTGGGTTTCGATAAAGTTTTTTCTCTCTCTCTCTTCTGGGTTTCACTCAATTTCACAGAAGTTTTTCAACACGAAATAAATGTATGCTGGCGTCCGTCACGGTTTCGCTGACATAATAATTTGACGCATTTTTTAGCAGACTTCGGCGACTTTGAGCACCGAAATTATCTATCTATCTATCTATCTATCTATCTATCTATCTATCTATCTATCTATCTATCTATCTATCTATCTATCTATCTATCTATCTATCTATCTATCTATCTATCTATCTATCTATCTATCTATCTATCTATCTATCTATCTATCTATCTATCTATCTATCTATCTATCTATCTATCTATCTATCTATCAAACCCCCTACGACATTTAGCTTTCCTGGCCATTTCGATAGGGATATCAATACCAAAAGTGATTTGGCATAACACGACTGTGCGACAACCATTAGTGACTGGTCATCACCTAAAATTTATGACATGTTTGTCATGAATGTCGTGATTTAAATTTCATTGTATTGCTGATCTTGTGGTTGTTTCGTTCACTGGACGTACTGCAAAACTTTTATAGTCACATGACTGCATGGTGAACGTAAGAGACAGACGCCTACGTAAAAATTATGACGTGCATGTCATGTAAGTACTACACGCCACGCTCATGGTGCACTCGTGGTCGTTTCGCTAGCTTCACATATACGAAATTTGGTATTGCGGGACGTGAACGGATGACGAAGTTATATGACTGGTGCGCACATGAGAATCATGAGACGTCTTTCATGCAAGAACAAGACTATGTGGCACGCTCATGGTGCACTCGCGGTCGTTTCGCTAGCTTCACACATACTAAATTTGATATTACGTCACGTGAATGGACGACGAATATATATGACAAGTCAAAACACGGTAAAAAGCACGTGCGTGTCTTGAAAATTATGACTACAAGCTACCCTCAGCGCGCTCGCAGCCGTTTCACCATCTCCACATATACCAAGTTTTGTATCACAAGACGGCAATAGACGGTGAAGGCAAATGGCACGACCAAACATAACAGCCACGACATATGTGTCATGCAAAACATGACTACATGCTATGCTCACAGCGTGCTCACAGCCTCACTTCGCTAGCTGCACATGTATCACGTGACGTGAGTAGACAACAAAGGTAAATGACACGTCCAAAAATCATAGTCGAAACAGGCGTTTCATGTAAAACAAGACTACATGCTAGGCTCATGGCATACTCACGGCCGTTTGCTATGTCGACTCATAACAAACTTGGTATCACGTGACGGTAATAGACAACGAAATTAATGACACATCCAAACATGACAATCATGACATGCATGTCGTGTAAAACATGACTACTTGCTACGCCTATAGCGTGCTCGCCGCCGTTTCGCCTGTTTCATATATACCAAATTTCAAATTTACGTGACGTGAAAAGATAACGAAGGTATATAGCGCGTTCAAACATGATAATCATGACATGGAGGTAATATACAGCATTATTTACGACTGCCTCGTGACGTCGTGCTGATTTTAAAGTGACATATGAACTTTCATCATTTGTGGTTCACATATAATCGATTTCCACTGTACGAGGGATCTGCCAATTTTTTTCCCTCGTGTATATGACGTCGCAAAGTACATACAACAGATTGCAAAACAACTACGTGAAAAAAAAGTCACAGCTTTGCCGGAGAGGCGAAGCAATTAACGTGATAGTAACAAATTGAAAGATCACGTGCAGAATAGAAAGCAAATCTAAACATGCCCCGCGTTCCTTACGCACAACTGACGCACAAAACGTACTCACAGGTATGGATGCATACGAATAAGCGTCTTATTTGTTACTTTGCTGTGTCTGAAAAGGACGCGCTTTTCGCAAACGGAGACTGCAACGATTGCAGTGACCTTTGTGCACCCGGTAACTGCAGCAGAATCGTTCCAAGTAAAGCCCGAGGCAAGCCAAGGCGTACGACCTTCCCCTCCTCGCCACCGCGAAGTAAGGGCGTGTGAGGGGGCGTTGCTGCACTTCTCTAAGCCGGGGAAAGTACGCGTTGGAGATTAGGGCGGGCGCCGCTGCGCGATGTGGCGATGCGCGCTCATTGCGCCATCTCGCTGTTAATGCTGAAAACACAATCCCCCCCCCCCCCCCTTCTGTGATGCTCTTGAGCAGCGGTAAGTGGTAAATATAAGTAGCCGTTTGAACAGGGAAAGATGTGCTCCGTGGTGGCTCAGTGGTTTACGCCTCGCTTTGGCGACGCAGAGGTCCCACGTTCGATTCCGCGTACCGGTGTGCTTATTGTGGATATTTTTCTTGCGTTTATATATATATATATATATATATATATATATATATATATATATATATATATATATGTATAAGTATACGGTTCATGAATTCAACGCCCACGTTGACGACGACGGCAGCGGCAAAGTCCTGCCGAGAGTCTCCATATGACCGCTATCACAATAAAAAGTTTCAATTACAGGAGGGAACCTACGAGCACCCACTCCACAGCGCGTGGCGCGAAACTACTTGGGCACGGAGCGCACGTCATCCAACTTGCTCTTAGCTCAGTAACTTGAGCGCGTTTTTGTCCTCAGAAGCGAGATGGCGCGAAGAGTGCGCCTTGGTCAGGCTGTAAAGGTCCTCGCCACGCACGTAGCGACGTGCGCGTGTATCGGCAGGGAGTTTTCCGGGCGCGTGTACTAATCTCGACCAGATACTCTCAACGCCTCGTGCTTCCACCACAAGTTTGCTCCGAAGTTATAGTGGCTGAAGAGAGCACAAAAGTGACTTCAGTCGCTTCCTTAGCCACGTTTACCAAAGGGGCGTGCAGCTCACAGACAAAGTAAGAATTCGGATCGTTTGTGCTGGTCTGTGTATTCTTGTATGTTCGTTTCGTGCGTCTTTCTGTTGCTGTGAGAGTTGTTAGTCGGCGCTTTTCCTTTTTATGCTCATTTCGTTCGTGCCTTCTGCTTGAAGAGCGTGCTGCACGTTCCGAGCTGCTAGCCATCGTTGACGTGACTTTCATATGCGTTGATGTAGCATTCATTCCTTGGCCGTTGTTGTTAAACCATGCAAAATACACACTGAACTGCTTCTGTGAAGATACTTTTCACTTTCATGTTATACTGATTCCCAGACGTAGGGATGAGTGACGTATTTTTGGTGATCTGATGTTGCTTAATGTTTGTCAATTCTGTGACGCAAGTGGGTCAGTGAAGTCTAGAGGACCTTGCGACAAAACAATTTTGTGTTAAAAATTGTCGGAACAAATTAGAGGATCAATATTTCACAAAAAATATTATTTGAGAAGTGTAATAAGAAGTGCCAATTGTAAGCAGTGGGAACTTCAACACATCCACTTTTGTTATTCTGGTCCATGAATTTTGCGCTATTTGACAGTTCAATGCAGTACGAACAAGCACTTCGCCAGTTTTAGCGCACAAAACATTGAAAAATGAAGTATAAGAAACAGTTGCAATCCGCCTTTTACAAAGTGCCACAGCGCATGCAGCCCTCCTCTAGCGGGAGTGCCGCAGAACACCTCTTGTTCTCAAAGGCTTTTTTTTCTACTGATACTGATTCTCACGGCCCCTGCCAAAATCCTACCAAAACGGCAAAGGGCAGCACAAAAATTTGATAAAGACGGTTTGCAGAGACCAGAGACGAAGATTTTATAAAGCCCGTGTACTAACGATTGCCACGGCGGTTAAAAAGGTGGTGTACAGGCAGCTCACGTGAGAGAGACCATTTAGCAGAGCATTCTGCAGCATGAGACATAACGTACGCACCATTAATTACATACAAACCGTATATCCAGACGATGGCCACGATTCCATACAGTGCAACGATAGGGACAGCCAGGCCGCCGACATAAGCATCGAGCAGGTTGACGATGTAGAAGCCATTCTGCATTAGTTTTGAAAGTTCTTGCATAAGTAAAGAGAAGGGCCGGCAGACATTTTTTCGCTGATGACAACTATTTTTGAGACTTGAAAATGCATTGTGCTTCGAATGTTTCGAAGTCACACACATGTCAAGAAACCGGTTTACCGTCTTCAATTCTTACCTTACTACATCTATATTTTCAACGAAGTTCCTTTAAAAAAGCATGATAATAATAAGCTCTTGGCAGTACTGATTTCGAAAGTAATAGAAAGTGACTCTTATTGTCACTATACAGCTACATGTACAAATACAGCCACATGTACAATGAGCTACGTGCTGACTTATAGGTTTCACGGTCATTTTGCGTGCCGACTCCATTTTTATAAACTCGAGGTTTTTAGGGCCTACAACAAAGGAATATTTGTCATCGACTGTAATGCATAATTTGTGTTCAATTCACAAAATTCCAGACTTAAATATAGGTCTCCCCGTTTTTAAGGTTGAAGGCCGGGTGAGTTGGTGATAGTTCATGTTTACTTATGAAGCAACGCACGGAGGCAAGCACAAAATGAACAAAAAGGACACTCGAAAATTGTTTGTTGCACAAAAAGAACATGGTTATTACACGAGATGAGAGTATGCCACGTGTGACAATGACGATCAAGTTACAGTAAATTTTTCAAAAAGCCCACTCAACAATAACGCAAACTATTCTATGCTTCTAGCGATGTGTAATGCCTCGACAACTTCTCTGATTACCTCATATGTGGGACTACAATGTATTTCGGTCTCAAGGAACAGCGAGGAGCAGCCACAATTTAAGCAATGCTATCTAATGTAAGAGTAAGCATTTCTTGAAAATTCTCAATGGTTCTCAGTAAGCCTTGTATTTAGCTGTAAGTCCGGTGCACACATTTCCACTTAACATGGGCACACACCATACCACCGCAGTTTCGCACTTGAAAAATTGAGAAACATGCTCAACGGAGCACCCCGAAATCTATACCTTTTGACGATCGCTTTCTATCCAGCCTGACACAGACTTTTCCGAGTTAGTTCGGCACAGCGAAAAAAAAAGAAACGTTATGTAGGCTGTACCTGCCACCTAAATTCTTTAGATTATGCGATATTTTGAGTGAACACAGAATTGAGACACATTTTTTTCTTTACTTTAAAATAGGTATATTTTGGAAGCTACTTCATAGAGAAACTCCTGTATACACGTCGAACGAATTTGTGTGCTGATCTGCGCAGGACATGCTTGTCGTAACCACCAGTATCAGATCTAATAACCTGTCTATTGAAAATATTGGAATGAAATTTATTAATGACGTCTAGTAACAGGCACAAAGTCGGTACAGACAGAATCAGAAGAACGACCTCAGCATCCACAGCTCGTACACAGCGCTCAAGCTTCGCACCAATAGACAGTCCCACCGATGATCGCCTTCCTCCTTCACCACTACAACATCCCAGTGGTGAAGACAAGCCGTCGTGGCGACTCAAGGTATCGAGAGAATAGGATGGCCGTAGCAGTTCCTGAGGTGACTGAAGTGGACCCTATCGCGACAAAGACGGTGCTTTTCCGTGAATGGCTTAAGTGGCTCAATACATAGGTGACAGAAAAGGGGCTCTTGATGACGCAGTAATAGCCGGTATATTTCTGTGCAAACTTGGGAGTCAAGTCAAGAGAGTGGAAAGGCAGTCGGAGCCACACGAGAGCGCTTACGGGGAAAGTGTCCTGGACAAGATCACGGTTATGGCGATCTCTTTGAAGGGCTTCATTGTCCATGGTTATTGAGCGTGCAAGCTGACGACACTCTAGAGCATATTGTCATGGAGTCGTGACGTGGTTGAAGGCAGGAGACTGAATGGTGAGCTGAAACTCTTATTTCGCTGAACCTGTGCCCGGCAAACGGAAAGCAGGGCTACAGTAGCACACTTGATCTGATAGCGGCGAATGCAGCGTCGGCCATTGATCAACTGACAAGCGGTAAAGAGTCAGCATTTATACCATTGCCATCGAATATTCTAGCGTTACCGCTAGTGGCGACGTAGGTTTCCGAATAATTTGTGACGTTCTCGAAGTGGGCGTAATTTTAACAAAATGATCTACTGAAGCCTAGAAGCTTCTCGAACATCGTAGGCATGGTTTGCGCTGAACGTAGTTTAACGGGGTGATAACAAAACTTCAGGAAAGGAATGTGACATCGCCCCCATCTGAAAAAGGCATCGTCCCGATGCTTTAACAAAAGACGAAGGTAGAATAATAGAGACAATAAAAAATCAGTTCATCAACAACAAAATACAGTCTTCAGGTTCGCGCATGGAATGGCTTGAGGCGCACATGGACGACTTCAGGTCGAGCACGGTGCCGTTGAGAGTTCGTAATGCCGTCTGGAACAATCTCGTAGTCAAGTGGGCCGAGATGTTGAACTACTCTGTACGGTCCGAAGAACCGTCGCAGAAGTTTTTCACTGAGCCCGCGTCGGCGTATCAGCGTCCATACCCAGACACGGTCCCCGGGCTGGTACTCAACGAAGCTTCGTCGAAGATTGATTGTAACGACGGCTGTCAATCGCCTCCTAATTCTTGAAGCAGGTGGGCGAGTTGACGAGCTTCTTCAGCGCACTGAAAGTAGGCGGCGACGTCAAGGTGGTCTTCATCAGTGACGTTTGAGAGCATTGCATCGAGTGTCATTGCCGAGCTCCTGCCATTGGCCAACTTGTACGGCGTGATCTGCGTCGTTTCTTGAACGGCTGTATATCAGCGATGGTCTTATTAAGACGTTCATTGAGGCCGTTGGTCTGTGGATGGTAGGTGGTGGTCAAGCGGTGCCTTGTCTGGCTGTATCTCAGGATCGCTGCGAATCGTGGTCAGCGGTGACTTGTCTGGCTGTATCTCAGGAAGGCTGAAGTTGACCTGGTGAATGAGGAAACTTCTTGCGCTGCTGACACAATCACCATGAGCGAATATATCTTTGTACAAACATGAACATACCATGCCAGTCCTTGGCGTATCCGCTCATAGGTTCTTTAGCGCACGAGCATGTCCATGTTGAGCGACAGCGTGGGAGTATTTGCAAACATCTGACCCCATATGGCTGGTTATGAGAAGTAGCCATTTATGACAAGCCACTTGATAGTTACGACGATAGAGCAAGACATCCGGTATTGCGAAATGCGTTGATTGGCGGCGAAGAGCGCAGACGTATCGGGAAGTTGATGAGTAGGAGAGGGTAGCCCCGCCGTGGTGGTCTAGTGCCTAAATACTCAGCTGCTGACCAGCAGGTCGCGGGGTCGAATCCCGGCTGCAGCGACTGCGTTTTCAAGGCAGGATGAAACGCTGTAGGCCTGTGTGCTCAGATTTGGGGGCACGTTAAAGAACCCTAGGTGGTCGGAATTTTCGGAGCCCTTCACTATGGCGTCTGTCATAACCATATGGTGGTTTCGGGACGCTAAACCACACACATCAATCAGTCGGAGAGCTTATTCAAGAGAGAGACAATTCAAGGGTCCTCTTTTGCTATTCAGATGACATGTCTGTGACGCTACCAGCAGTGAGAGAAAATTGAAAGGTGGAAATTTCTGCTTCTACAGATTTGACTGGTGATCATGAGAGTACATTTGCGTCAGAGTGCTTATTCCTTGGTCTTAGACGACGTGAATGCCGAATTTTTTGTAGCCGAAGTGCCCAACGTCCAAGCCGACCAGAAGGATCTTTGAGTGACGCCAACCAACAGAGTGCTTGATGGTCAGTCACCACGTGGAAAGTTTGGACGTACAAATGGGGGCGAAACTTGTTTAACACCCATACAATCGTGAGTCAATCCTCGGTGACAGAGCTGTCTCCTGCGTTAGTGAGAGCATGGCTGGCATAGACGACCACATATTCCGAAAACTAGGTTTGCGTTGCGCGAGTTCTGCAGCAAGGCCGACGCCAGTGGCATCGGTACATACGTCGGTTGGCGCAGTTGGGTCGTAATGGCGTTGGACCGGTGGGGAAGTAAATAGTTGGCGTAATGTAGTGAAGGATTTGTCACAGGTTGGTAGCGGGGCGTTGATGGAAGCAACGTTCCAGACAAACTGACGAAAATACGAGCACAGGCCCACAAAGCTCCGACGTTCTATAACTGTAGACGACTTTGGAAATTGAGAAAAAGCACAAAATTTTTCAGGTCAGGGAGGATGCCGTTTTTTGAAACGAGAAGACCGAGGATGGTGCGTCGTCGAGATTTAAAAGGACATTTATTCAGGTTAAGGTGAAGGCTGGTGTTGGTAAGGCACTGGAGAATCTTACGCAGACGAAAGACATCTAAAGTGAAATCAGGTGACAAACGACAACATCGTAACGGTATCAAAAGCATATTTGCTATTTGAGAGCACGTAAAATGCTGTCCATCATTCGCCCAAATGTTGCGGGCGCATTGCGAAGTCCCAGTGACAAAATTCTAAATTCATAGAAGACACTTGGTGTGGACGAACGCTATTTTCGAACGATCCAATTCAGCCATAGCAACCTGCCAATAATCCGAACGCAGGTTGAGCGAGAACAAAATTTGGCAGCTCGTAGACAACCGAGGGCATCGCCTATGCGGGGAAGAGGGTAAACATCTTCGTAATGTTGTTTAGGCACCTGTAGTGTACGTGGAACCACCTTTTTTTCTTGACCAGCGCAACTGAGGAGCAGCAAGGTTTCTAAGAAGGCTTGATGACTTCACGCTTCAGCATGCTGTCTACTGGTTCTGCAATGACGCGACGCTCCACCGGGGACACACGTCAGGGGCGCTGTTGCAAAGGAGTATTTATCCCAGTGTGAATGGTGTGAACAATGGTGCTAGTTCAGCCTAGCGCAGCATGGGAAAAGTCAAATGAACGTCTGAACTGCTGCTGCAGGGTAAGAAGCTGTTCTATCAGATCCGGAGCGAGCCGGCTGTTGATAGAACGATGAAATGCATCCGCAGACATGCTGGCGGAAGCAAGGTGAAGAACCAGTGCGTCCAGCTCCAGATTTGGCTTGATGTCGAAGAAATCAATGGGTGCCGCAACACCTTCATCAATAGGCTGGATGTGGCCGAGCACCTCGTTGTGGCGCAAACTGAGGGGGCACGAAATGGGGTTGAAAACAAATATTTCAGTAGTGTCTCGATCAAGCGCCAGAATGGCAAATGGCAGCGACGTGTCGTGGCGGCTACCGAAGATATCGGATGGCACGAAAAAAAAACAATTTCGTCAGAAAGTGGAGCACAGTAGCAGGAACAAACAAGAAGCTGAAAGAAGAGAGTTCAGTGTCCATCGTGACGACAAGGTTGGTTGCACTAGATACGGTCGTATCGACCAAAGGCGCATCACAAAACAGTGCCAGTTCCACTACGACCCAAGCGCAGTCGACAACGGCATGATGGCGTGATAAAAAATCCTATCCCACAATGACATCATGGAAACACGAAGCCAGCACGAGCGGGTGCACGTTAAAAAACCCCAAGGGGTTGAAATTTCCGGAGCCTCTCTACGACGTCTCTCCAAATGATATGGTGTTTTTAGAACGTTAAACTACATATAAAAATCACTCAAGCCAGCACGAGAAACTCAGTGGTGTACAACACAGCCCGAATCATCACTTTGACCATACATGCCGCAACGGGCTCAATTTGTTGTGCGCTCGCAGTGGCTAGGGAAACCATGTTTATGAATACAGCGGCATAGTTTTTGACTGATCACAGATATCACAGCACGAGTATCGATAAGCGCTAGTGTTCATACACCTTCGACATTTACATCAAAAAGATTGGTGGGGATAGGCGAAGACTTACATGAATAGACAATGACGCAGCTCGTGCCTCCGGAGCTGCCGCTATGAGTTTTTAGTCTCAACGAAGGTGAGCCGTTGGCGCATAGGTAACACAGAACGACGACTTGATGAAGAAGGAGAGCGAAATGTAGAGTGTCGAGGAACAGTGGTTTGGGTATTGAGAACAGCTTGCGCATCGCGTTCGTATGCCTCAGGTGGCATGTGAAGCACCTTGTCAAAACGAGCAGCCGTATTTGGGTGCCTCCAGGTTCACCGCGAAACGCCGACGACATAGGCGCACAATGCGTCATTGAAATGCGCAAGTGTGGCACATGGGCTGATTGTCAGGAGTACGCCAGGGATTTCCGTAGTACTGTTGGGTAGTAGCTGAATACAGCATGGTAGACGGTCGTATTGCTGGCGGGGGCGACAGTATAGCAAACGACGCGGTGACCTTGCCGCTGCAGCCATAAAAGTTAGTGCACGGTGACAGGTGTTGGTGTAGAGGCGGACGTCGGCAATAGCAACGCCACAGGGACATGATTGATTAGCCTATCTATTTGATGGTCAGCGTTAGGCAGTTGGTTTGTACTGTAGTCCGACAGATATGAGAGGCTGTTTAGCGACTTATTGGCGTACATATTCTTTTATTTGCGCAAGCAGGGCGTTCTCTCCATCGACGGTCAGTGCAGTGAGAGAGTCGTCTGCTGTCGTCGACCTCCGAACTGAGGCACGTTGTTTTCGAAGTTCTTCGAAGCTCTAGCACAAGGTTACAAGTTCGGACACGGTACTTCGAGTCTTCGCCAGCAACATTTGAAAGACATCATCGTCTATGCTTTTAAAGATATTTCTGATCTTGTCTTGTTTGGTCATCTCATGGTTTAGTCGCCTGCATATATTGATGACATTTTCGATATAGCTGGTGAAGTTTTTGCCCTGTATTTGGGCACGTCCGCGTAGGCACTGTTCGGCACGGAGCTTGCACGCTGCGGGGTTATCAAACACAGCTGCAAGGGTGGTCTTGAAAGCGGCCCAAGAGAAGAACTTGGCATGGTGGTTTATGAGCCACCTGGGGACGACGTCTTTGAGGCAAAATAGGACATACTCCAAATTCGAGGTGTCATCCCATTTGTTGGAGGTGGTCACCTTTTTAAGCAGCCAATGCAACTAATCTTCTACATCTTGGTCCTCGAATCCGCTGAAGAAAGGGGGATCTCACTGTACGCACGATCATAAGTGGAGATTGGGCCATACTTTGCAGGGCGGTGCCTTGCTCGGTGGTGTGATCAGGCATTGTCGGCGCAGGGAGAGCTTCCGACTTAGAAGCTCCAGTGTTAACTACCCCGTACAGTTCCACCACTTTGAAATTGGTTTTATTGACGACGCCTAGTAGCAGGCAGAGAGCCGGTACTGACAGAAACAGCAAAATGGGCTCAGCGTCCGCAGCTCGCCCCCAGCGCTCTCGCTTTGCGCAAAGGAACGGTCCCAGTGGCTATCGCCTTGCTCCTTAATCACTACACTATCATTCTTTTGTCGGGGCAGGATTTTTGCCTAGGGAGCGCGGAGACGTCATCAGTAGGCTATGTTATTTTAACAGTCTTTGATTGCCCGGAAGAGTAGTTAAGCAGGACCTTCTCTGATGACGGGCTATATATAACCAGGAAACATGGTTTGACTTACTTGATAACGATCAGTTTAAGAACTGAAGTTGACCGTCCCTTGGCCATTTTCGTGCATTTTTTTCGTGCATTTTATGAACACTTTCAAGGTATCTGCTTAAGCCCTGTCTGATATGTAGGGTTTAACAGCCCGAAACCACATTATGGTTATGAGAGATGCCGTAGCGGAGAGCTCCGGAAAGTTTCATCACCTGGGGTTGTGTAACTTGCACAAAAATCTGACCAGATGGGCCTACAGCATTTCCGCCTGCATCACAAATGCAGCCCCCGCCGCTGAGATTCGACCCCGCGACCTGCGGTTCAGCAGCCGAGTACTTTCGCCACTAGAACACCGTGGTGGGGCGGCTAAAGCCCTGTCAAGCAGACTGTGTTCCCAAAAAAACTGAGTATTTGTCAACGTGTTTCACTATTAGTAAAGTACAAAAGCCAAAAAAATGTCAAAATCGGAAAAAGCAGAGCAGCAAAAACATAGACAAGGAGCAGGGTTTCAGCGCCTCAATGTAAAATACAAAAGTGATGGTGGTGTTGGAGAACACAGAAATGACGGAGGTGTTCAAGAACAGAAGCACTTTGTGTTTATGCCGTATGTTCATGGGATTTCTCCAAGATTGAAGAAGGTTGCGGCCAAGATCGATGTCCAATTGGTCGGTACTGCACCCAGCAAAATCACGGGTTTTGTAAGAGGGTTGTGCAGTTCGGCACGATAAGCAGTATGTGTGATATAAAACATGTCAAGAAAAGCTGAGAGTGTAACACATGTGTGGTGTATGGCATCCCGTTAAATTGTGACAGGCTTTACGTTGGACAATCTAGTCGATGTGTTTATGTTCGGCTGAGAGAGCATCAAAATATTCTACCCTCAGGAAGTGGTGGAAACTTGCCATTGTACTGCAAGTGGTGTGATTGTACGCCCATTATGAGAAGGCGACAATTTTAGGTAAGGCTAAGACGCAGCGTGGACGGGGAGATTGTTGAGGCATTCCGTATCTTAAAACTGGGTCCTGACAAATGTGTTAGCGCACCTTCGTTTTATCTCACAAGGAAAGAATGTTTGTTTCTAGCACGAATGTGATTTGCATAGATTGGCTTGGTTGGTTTTTTAGGTTTTTGGTTTTGTTATCTGTGCATGCGTTCTAAGGACTTGGAAGTAATTTGTTTTGTGCCACATTGTTGTCTGTGCCACGTCTCTGCTTTCTGTTTCTGTTTATGCTGCTCTGCTTTTTCCGATTTTGGCTTTCTGTGGGTTTTGTAGTTTACTAAGTATAAACAAACTTGTCCGAGAAGACTCTCCTGAATGTCTAGATATGTTTTTGAAGGTCACTTCAGATGGCTTCCATTTTTTTGTTCACGTACGCCAGAAGAATGGTGCGAAGATCGGGGCCACTTTCAACCAAAGCGCATTTCAAGTCTTTGTAGGTGCAACTTGTCATTCCATTTGATAAATGTAGAGCACAAGTAAAAGAACTGTACTTCAAAGGATGCTGCTACTGATAGGTCGAATTCGTTGACAAAACATTTCGTCATTGTCATTAATAATGAAATGTCTATAATCTGTCAATAAGAGACCTTGTGAAATGTTTTAGTACAAGTTTAGAACGTCGATTCTTAAAAAAATTAAGATTACCAGGGTTTGAGGCAGTCAAGAATGCAATAAAAGCATTTGAGTTTGGTGATTCAATACATTTAGGTGAACGAGCTGTTTTTGAAGAAAAGTAGAAACACTAAGTTGCCATGATTCCCTTTCAGATACATTAGACCTAAAAGAAACATCAGGCTGATGTGTTTCAGTTACAAAAACAGCTCAAGTCGCTAAGTTTCCGTGCATTTCACGGTATAAGCACACTTATCAAAATTACGGTACAACAGTAGCGGGACAGCTTTCTTCCTAATTTTGCTAGCTTTTTTGTAGAAGGGGCACTGCCACACTTTTTGAGCATGGGAAGAAAACGCTGCCGATCAGTAGTAGAGGCTCCCGAGAACACGCGAGCCATACATTATAGTACAGCACGCAGCCTGACATTCACAATAAATTATCAAAAGAAGCAAAAAAACTGCTTTTCCTTCTCTCGACAAACGACGGAAGATGCTCATAAACCGCTCGTAGAAGGCCATCTATCAGCCACTGGCTGATTCGAACATGGCTCTGTAGTTACAGGGATCGCCAGAGGAGGCCGGGACTTGTGCACGCGTACGCGCGCGATCACACCGAAAAATCCGCGTATTTGAAGAAAAAAGAAGAAAGAAAAAAGTGCGCAATGTCTCGAGGCGTGCGTGACGTATTTTCTTTGTCTGTGCATTCCTCTCAGCTTACATTCCAGCGCTGTCGTCGAGACGCGAGAAGAGGGAATGCGATCACAGCGTGTGACAATCATTTGTAACTCCGCTCATACTGTCCGGTTTCCTAAATGTTTTGCCTCGTTAAATGGGTGAGGCAATGAGATATTTTAGCGAATCCACTGCATGGTTACTTGAAAAAGAGCATTTTCAAAAGAAATAAAATTATTTTTAACTGCAGTTACCGCCTGTGTCCTGAACAGCCGATTGAGTAAAGTAACAAATCAACTCTCCTTGTCTAAGATTAGAACTAGAATATTGCTGATGCCGAATGTCACTAATTTTATCACATGTTCTCGCTTACCGCTTAAGGTTGTCATCCTCGTCAGTACAACCACGCATTCCGTGGTGAAGTGTGGGCGCTCTTCTTCTGACACACGTTGAGAAATGTTCTTGGTGAGCGCCACTTTCTTTGCTGAAGGATGGTTCAAAGCAGAACTTTGGACCATCTTTCACCAGAGGAGAATCTTCGGATTGTGTCTGCGCTGGCCGTCCTCTGTACATCATCGGACCGGGCTGGCCTGACTCTAGCAAGCATCAGGACCATGCCAGGAAGCGAAAATGCGGGCCGGGCACATCTCTAGTATTCACAATCATCTTTATCTCATCTGATTACTCGACTTTATACTTCAATCTGCCATCCTTGCTTTCTCTTGGAATTCGGTGTAGTCCTTCACAAGCAGTGGTTATCTCTTCTCATAACAGTGAATCTTTCAGACACCATTGTTCAGTGACTCGCACATCCCTTATTTTACACCTATATTTATCTTTCCCGTTATTTTCTGCATCACCCTATGTTCAGGTTCGTTGTAATATATATGTTGTGCTTCACATAATGTGCATGAATAAAAATTATCTTCATTTAAAATAGGCACAGAAATATTCTAGCAGAAGCAAAAACTAAGTCGAGCATAAACATCGCTGCATTTATTGAAGATAATTTCGTCATACGTTCTTCTTTCTTGCGCTGTTTGGCGCTTGCCTTGTTGATACCCTGGCTTTTGAGGGGCAACGCATTGCGTGAGAGGATTTGTGTGCCTTACGTTGACTCTGCTGGCTGTACGTAACTTTTCTATCATTAGGAATTCACCACAGAGTCTTTCGGTTGAAAGTAACACATAGCATGACTTAACAATAACTTTATTTCATAAATACTGCACAAACAGCCAGTGTTTTGCTATCGCAACAAAAATGTAGAAACTAGCATACTTCATCACTCTTTTATTGCCATAAAATGGCATTTATTGCGGATTCATTGAGCAACCACCTATGTAGGACACCATCTCTGCGCTCTCGGGTGTGGACGTGGAGGCCTCTTAGTTCTGGCTTTGCTGTCTCCACGTTCCCTTTGTTTTGTTACGTTCACTTCTATGTTTTCGTCCACTTTTTTGTTTACGTTTATGTTACACTTCCAGTAACATGATCTATACTTGCGCTGCAATATTATCTGGTGGTTCTTATTCTATAGTAAACTCATGATTTTAAGGATGGTTTCTACTTGCCCTATTTTCAGCCCATCCCCCTCTGTGGATCAATGCAAATAACAATTGAAGTATAACCATAATCGTCATCACCCAATTGATGCTGCTGTGCAGGCGTTGCTTCTCCAGAGACGCGCCATGAAACGAAAGGAATGTGAGAAGCAGCACTTGGAGCTGAAGGAAGGTGTGTGACAGCGCTTGATTCCAGGCACTTATAAATTATCATCGTACTGGTCGATGGTTAGAATGAGTGCACAGAGTGTAACGATGGGGCTCACGAAGAGTGTGCGAAAAGCTCAGGAAGCGAATTTAGAGTGCTGCTTATGAAGAACGAAGCAACTTTAATTTCTGTCAGATGTGTAGTTTTCTATCACCCTGTGCTTCACTGCATGGCTATTAAAGATTTTTTATTTATTTTCTGCTGAAAGTCTTGAATGGTGAAAATATGCGCCTAGTTATGCGCCGTGCATGGTACCCAAAATTTTGGTTCAGTCGCTTTATACTAATGAGTGAAAATGAAAAAAAAAGTTGGTCTCATGCACATTGGTGTCGTGTTTCGTCTGCCTTACCCCATCAGTGAAGTCATCCGATTTCACTATGCGGCGTCAATGACATTGTACGGTTTTCAATATAGTGACCGAGTATCGAGAAGGAGACTTTAATAAAGATAGTAGTACCCGTGAAATAGTTCTATATGGACGGCCAGTTGGTTTTGCTTAGCACGAGTACAACTCTCCTTAACAAAGCAATACAGTCTAAAGGAAGGGAACAAGTACAAAGACTAAATCTATTTTTTATCAGCGTTCACAGTTACGAAAACTGCTCACAGTGCTCAGAAGACAGGGTTCGAGTTCCGAAGAGTGGTGTCAGAATTACCTGGGAAGACAGTAGGCAGGACAGCAGAAAACAAATGAAGCAGTAAAACAGCACGACGAATGTTTTCTTGGTCGGCAGCCGAGCTTCCAAGTCAGTCAGCATCTCCTGAAGTGCGCTGTTAACCAATGCCATCTGAGATAAATACGGAGAAAAATCTTGTGTTATCGTTAAAGGGTCCAGTGAAGACGATGGTCGGCCGTATGTTGGCGTAATTTGTCATTTGTGTTGTTCAAAATATATAAATGACACGGGTTTGGACGCCGCCGGTGGCAAAGGATTCTTTCAACCACTTTTCTTTTTTCAAATCTAAATTGAAATTACTTCTAATAACATTTCTTAATCTTTTCCTGGGATCTTTGTTATTTATCATGACTATTGTTGGTCTAACAAAGAAAGCGAGCACTGAAATTTACGCTTTATTCTTTCATGCACGTGTAATGTCTTATACAGGTTGTTCTAAGAAATATTCCTTATTTTCAAAAATTACAGAAACAAAGTGTCTGTATGCTAGGTGCGGCTTTCCTTTTACTGCGGCAGAAGTGATATTCTGATGCGTACACACAATAAATACGGCTGTAAATATAGAGATCAACGTAGCTAAATCAGTTACCAGTGAAAATAAATGGTCGAGCCTAATGAGTGAATTCCACTTCTTTCTGTAAATAAAGGGATTATGTTTGCCACTTAGCCACTTTGAAGTTTCTGAAAGGTGGCAACTGGTAATCGCCGTGGTTTGATGAAATATGGCTAGTTTAGCCATATTTCATCGAACCACGGCGATATCTTTGTTATTTATCATGACTATTGTTGGTCTAACAAAGAAAGCGAGCACTGAAATTTACGCTTTATTCTTTCATGCACGTGTAATGTCTTATACAGGTTGTTCTAAGAAATATTTCTTATTTTCAAAAATTACAGAAACAAAGTGTCTGTATGCTAGGTGCGGTTTTCCTTTTACTGCGGCAGAAGTGATATTCTGATGCGTACACACAATAAATACGGCTGTAAATATAGAGATCAACGTAGCTAAATCAGTTATTAGTGAAAATAAATGGTCGAGCCTAATGAGTGAATTCCACTTCTTTCTGTAAATAAAGGAATTATGTTTGCCACTTAGCCACTTTGAAATTTCTGAAAGGTGGCAACTGGTAATCGCCGTGGTTTGATGAAATATGGCTAGTTTAGCCGACAAAACTAAAACCATCGCTCCAAACAGTGAATCTAGTATTCATTTCTAAAACACCCTCAATTGCGACATTGTTTACCTCACATCGGGTAAGGAGGATAAGTGAGCGTTGATAAGCTGCCATGCAGCGGCAAAGTGCGGCCACGATATGATGTACGAAAATTAGTGGTTGATAACGGCGAAGGTGACGGCGATGTCATTGAGGCTCTTTTCCAATAGAATGGTGCGTTGGTCTTGGTTTGACATGCAAAAATAGCAAGAGTTGATCGCTCCATGGCACTATCGATGCCCGTCTTTCAGAAATTCCAAAGTAGTTACGAATTATTCGCAGGAAGCACCTGAATTCACCCATTTGACGCAACAACTTATCTCTACTTGCTAAAATAATTGTGTAGATTTCCGTAAATTATACAATATATAATATCTGCACGCCTATGGAGGTGCAATCTGCCTCAGTAAGGGGAACGCCACAGGTAGCACGGTGATACCTGCTTTTTTTAATTCTTTATAAAGAGTGGACACTCTTCATGAAACACCGTCTAAATGCGCTCATTCTCCTTTTTAAACATGCGATAAAGCCTGTTTTAAGATCTCTTATTAAAGAACAATATCTACACTACTATTGTTTTCTCTTGTTTTACATGTGTTTTGCAATGGTAGGTGTATGTTATGGAACAAATTTTCGAACCCTTGTTGTATTGTTTATATTGTGTGAACTTTCTTCTGTTCTCCGTAATGACAATGTGCTCTTGTAATTGTTTTTTTTTGCAGCGTAGTTGCGTTATGTGATGAATGTAAAGTGCGGAGCAAGAAGCTTAGCCAGGCGACTAATAACGTCGCCTGTCCTCTCGTGCACCACCACGATCATGTATTGTCAAGCAGAAAAACAAATCATTGGATAAATAAATCAGTTAATAAAAAATTATACTATCATAAAGCATGTGCATCCCGTTCGTGCTGCTCCTCACTTTTGGTACAAGCGTTTGGTTGGGTGCTCTCTAAATATAGAAATAAATCTCAGAGCTTCGTTTGATAAACGAGAAACCACTCAGGTGCGAAAGCAGATCAGCGAGCACCTCTTGAAGCACTCTGTGAACCAATGCCAAGTGAGGGAAACGCTGCTGCTACACTACAATCTAATGACAAAGGTATTACGACGAGCACAAAAGCACCAGATATAGCTTAAGAGTGGCCATGTGGCAATTCAGAATTCGTAAAGGTAGCCGCAAAAACCCACGGGACACAGCAGGAGTCACCACGAAGCAGCACTCTCAACTGCTCGTTTAAGTAGAAATACATAGATGAGAAAACGCGTCAACCATAAAACAGCAAAATAGGATAAAACTAATGGGCAATCTTCAGTGCGCAACAAGTGTCAGATGAACACAGAAGTGGTGAAAAAATGTACATAAACACCGGGTGCTAGAAATAACGCGAAAAGGAACGTAATGTGGCGGGGTTGTGGTGTCAATGTTGCGAAGTCGCAACTAAATATTTTGGGTGATAGATGTGGCGTAATCGTTCAGCTGTTATCATGTTTATGTTGTGCCATGCTGCCCCTACCGGCGCCATGCCCTGCGCATGCGTACCATACAGATTGATTGATATGTGGGGTTTAACGTCCCAAAACCACTATATGATTATGAGAGACGCCGTAGTGGAGGGCTCCGGAAATTTAGACCACCTGGGGTTCTTTAACGTGCACCCAAATCTGAGCACACGGGCCTACAACATTTCCGCCTCCATCGGAAATGCAGCCGCCGCAGCCGGGATTCGAACCCGCGCCCTGCGGGTCAGCAGCCGAGTACCTTAGCCACTAGACCACCGCGGCGGGGCGCGTGCCATACAGGCACATGTATATATTCAGAGTAAATAAAGAGTACGGGGGCGTTTTTCCGTTCGTGTTCAGCACGGTGTCGTTCGTCACGGAAACCCGACATGGTGTCATAAGGATAGCGCACTACTTTTCGAGCTATGGCGGGTTCAGAAAATAGGGGTTTCTGCCAGCCCTTCTCGGTACAACCGCCAACGAGCTTCAAACTTGAAAAGGTGTCAGAGTGGCCGGCGTGGGTGCAAGACTTCGATGATTATCGATTTGCTACCGGCATCAGTGAATGAACTGGGGAGGCCCAGGTATTTACGCTGATGTATACAATGGGGCGACATGCTCGCAACATATTCCAGACCTTTGAATTATCGGAAGAACAGTCAAAGGACAAAGAAGTTGTGAAGAAACGCTTCGATGCATACTTCGTTGCCACACGAAATTTGCTTTACGAAAGTGTGTGCTTCCATTGTCACCGCCAAGCTGCAGGTGAATCGGTGGACCAGTACGTGATGGCGTTACATAGGTGTGACTCTTGCGTGATGAAAAAGAGGATGATCCTCGACCGTTTCGTCGTTGAACCACGGGACTCCAAGCTGTCCGAGGCCCTCCAAATGGACGCAACACTGAATCTGAAAACTGCACTGTCCAGGGCAAGAACGAAAGAAGCGGTACAACATGATCTTCACAGCAGTGCGTACCACCAAGCAACCAGCCTTGAGGTCGACGCAGTTCATGGAGAAACTAGCGGGTGGGCAGAGCACCAACGGGTCAACAAAGACTTCCGAAAATGTGCGGAGTGTGGCAGAGCCCGTCATTGGAAATCATCGAAATCATCGTGTCCTGCAAAAGGAGCAATTTGCTACGGGTGCCACCGATGGGGACACTTCGCTGCGGTGTGCCCACAAAGGCAGGACTTTACGAATGCCGGAGCAAGTGCATCCGAGGTAGGCCTGTGCCGTAGTTGCCGGAGTCATGCTTCGAGTGAGCAATTAGATTGAAGGGGTGTAACGTACTTTGTTGAGACTTTAGCTGGTACGTTTGGAAGAGCTCGCTTTGTTCAAGGCGCTATTGACGGGGGGACCGTATCTGCTAAAGTCGACACAAGGGCAGAGGCCAACGTAGTTGCAGCATCCTTCTCTGGTGTACCGAAAGATCTACAGCAGCCTAACGTAATTTTCAAGGGGCCAGGTAGTGAAGTGTTAGACCTAAAAGTGAAATTCGCTGCCAATATTCTGTGGAGACGATGTCAGGTTAGGCAGGACGTTTTTGTGGTTAACTTGACGAGTAATGCCATTTCAGGCTTGCCAGCAATAGAAGCTTTAGGAATTGTGAAATTCGTAGACGAGGCCTCAGTTCATCAAACTGTACAAACGCGCTTCCCTTCTCTGTTTCACGGTTTAGGTACCATGAAAAGAGAATACTGTACCAGTCTCAAAGAAGACGCAGTGCCCTATGCTATTCATGCAGCTCGTCGTATACCCATCCCGCTGAGGAATGGCGTGAAATGCGAGCTACAGGAAATGGAAAGAAAAGAAGTCTTTCGTAAAGTTGAAGGGCCGACCCGAATGGTGTGCTGGCATAGTGCCCGTCTTGAAGACTTCCCGGCAAGTTCGGATCTATGTTGATCTTACGCAGTTGAATAAGAGTGTAAGCCGTGAGCGGTTTTTGCTCCCCACTGTTGATGAGACACTTGCGCTGCTTAGCGGAGCAATGGTGTTTTCTAAACTTGATGCGAACTCATGATTTCATCAAGCGAAGCAAGGGCTGTCAGCTACTGACAACGTTTATTACTCTTTTGGACGTTATTGCTTTGAGCGTCTGCCAATCGAAACAACATCTGCTCCTAAGTATTTTCAAAGCAGATGTGTGAAATCCTTGATGGAGTGCCAGGGGTCGTAAACCTAATGGACGATGTACTGGTCTTTGGTTCGTCTCGAAAAGAGCGTGATGAGAGACTGTTCCAGATTTTAAACCGATGGGTAGAAGCCGGCGTAAACCTGAATCAGGAAAAATGCCAGTTCAGTGTTAAAGGGCCTTGTTTTTCGAGATGCCGAGTGAGCAAAGAGTGCATACGAGCGGACCCAGCTAAAATTAGGGCGATCAGTGATATGAAGCCACCGAAAAATGTAATCGACATGCGCCGATTCCTTGGTCTCGCAAATAATTGCTCGCGGCTTGTACTCGGCTTAGCAGATAAGACCGCGCCGTTACGTCAGTTGCTGCAAAGGAACAAGGAGTGAAATTGGGTTGCACCTCAGCAGATGGACTTTGACAGCGTAAAGCAGGCCATCTGTTCCGATAGATGTATGGCAAAATTTGATCCGCATAATCCAAACATTCTTTTTGCAGACGCATATTCGTACGGTTTGGGGGCAGCTCTGCTTCAGGTACAACCAAACAAAGAAAGACGGCCAGTTGTGCGTATTTCCAGATCACTGACACCAACAGAAATGCGCTGAACGCAAATTGAAAAGGAGACCCTAGCTCTAACTTGGGCAGCCGAACGTCTTGAAAGTTACGTGCGTGGGCTTTACATAACGCTAGAAACAGATCACAAACCGATAGTCACATTGCTAGAAAGGACCCCGCTGGATTTGTTGCCGCCGCGCGTTCAGTGATTTCGAATGCGTCTGATGCGATTCTGTTTCGAGGTAGAATATGTTCTAGGAAAAAACTTCGAAATTGCTGACGCACTTTCTAGAGCACTAATGCGACAGCAAAACAGTAAGGGCGTCCTTCGGTTGAGGAGGTCAACTCGTTTGTTTCTGGGGTGTTGTCAGAGTTGGGCGAGTTGGACCAGTTTCGACTGGTTGCCGAAGAACAGGCAAAGGACGAGACCTGCCATATGTTGTACCGTTATCTTCGCGAAGGATGGTCGAGAACAGCTTCGATGTGAAGCGTATTCAGGCCATATTGGCAGAATCGTGCAGCTCTGAGCTCCTGCAAAGGAGGGCTCATGCATGGCACGCGCCTCGTTGTGCCGCACTCACTCCAGAATAGAATGTTAACTCTAATTCACGAAGGCCCTCAGGGTACCGTGAAGTGTAGGGCGAGAGCAAGAGAGTCCGTTTGGTGGCCTGGTTTAAGCTCTTAGCTTGCTACCGTGGTTGGCGATCGCCGCATTTGTTCAGTTTTGAGACCAGCCGAGTGAACCTATGATCCCAACCCAGACACCTAATCGCCCATGGCAAAGGGTCGCAGCAGATATCTTCCACCTCCATGGCCGGAACTACTTGCTTTTAGTGGACTATGTATGGCGCTTCCTTGAGTCGTGTTTGCTGACATGTCTTACCAGCACCAGCGTTGTTAGTCAGGCACGGTATTCTGGAAGTGCTGGTAAAGGACAACGGTGCTCAATTCTTTAGTGAGGAATTTATGGCGTTCACGAGGGCTTATGGATTCCAAAGTGTGACGTGTAGCCCGAGGTACCCGCAGGCAAATTGGAGGTAGAACGAATGGTGAAAACAGTAAAAGGGCTGCTCTTAAAGTCTCATGATCCCTATTTGGCTCTGTAAGCCTACAGGGACACCCCGGGACAACTAGGCATAACGCCAGCGGAGCTGCTCATGGGACGGCGGCTTCGTACCACCCTGCCTCTCCATCCAGAGAAGTTGATTCCAAGGACGTCCAATCTGAAAGATGTGCGGGAAAAGGATGTGGCTGTCCGGGACAAGCAAAGACAAAATTACGATCGCCGCCACGCTGTCCGCCACCTTGTCCTATTGGAACCCGGACAGTGTCTGTGTTAAGGACTGCAGAGGGGAAGGCGTCATCTGTCGGCGCGCTAAACGGCCGCGGTCGTATGTTGTTGGTTTGGAAAGCAGCCTCCAGATCGAACGCAACAGGAAATTGCTAGTCAAGCAAGCGCCAAGCAGAGTCCCAGAATTCTACGACGCGTCGTACGGCTTTCCCCCTGGCCTGAAATGTTCAATTTCCAGCAGCCAGCCCAAGCTCCCCCTGCGATCGCACAGATGATCGCAGCAATGTTCAACTGCCACGAATTCCAGGCAAATATGTCACCTGATTCGGAAGAATTGTGAGAAAACCAGACCGTTATAATATTTCTGAATGTAGTGCTGTAGGTAGCATTTGGACTTGTGTGTGCAAGTAACTTTTGACTGGTGTGTGGCTTTTTTCGTTCTGTTCGGTTAGTCCTAATGCAATAAGAAATGCTTTTACGGTGTTTTTACAGTTCTTCTGTTTAAAAGGGGAGACGTAGTGTAATTGTTCTGCTGTTATCATGTTTACGTTGTGCCATGCCGCCCCTACCGGGGCAACGCCCTGCGCATGCGTCCCATACAGGCACCTGTATATATTCAGAGTAAATAAAGAGTACGGTGGCGTTTACCCGTTCGTGTTCAACACGGCGTCGTTCGTCACGAAAACCCGACAATAGAGACTGACGGCGGACTAACGCACTTGTCCACCATTAAGCATCGGATTGCCACTGGATCTGCAATCACTCTGTTTAAACCTGATAATTTTTTTCTTCAAGTCACCCGTGATGCCCAGGCCACTCCTGGAAGCTAACTCGTATCGGCTAGCGTTTACGAGGGGGGCAGGCGGTGGCGTAGACGGTGAAAAAGGAAGCTGCGTCTCACCCTGATTACCCATTCCGTCTCAAGGGGGCATACCTAATGCTCGCTCTTTCTCTGCCTAGAATTTAAGTTTCAGATAACAAAGTAGTGTTTGCTGCTAGCACATTGATTCGCCAAAACGAGCCCCCACCAAGCCCTAAATAACGCGCAAGTAAGTCTCCCTGCTTGCCCGGTATATAGCATGAGGTGCACGCAGGGTGCAGCGATATTAAATGGGAGGAAGTGTTAACGTTTCAGGTCCCGAAATCACTATAAGTGTGTGAGATGCCGTTGGGTCGAGTTCCGAAAATTTTGAACAGATGGCGTTTACTACGCATCTCGATACTCTACTACTTTTGCTTCCATCAAAAATGCAGTCGCCGTGGCCGGCATTCAATACCGCGACCTGCATTTAGTACCACAGTTAAGGGAAATCTTTTGAAAGACACGTCTTGGATTCCAATAACCACTCCTTCATAACCTTTTAGGTTCGTTTATATTGTCACATTTCACTGTGTATAAGCCATTCACTGTGGCATGCACTCGATCACGAGTCGAGGAAGAAGAGAACGTTGTTGCTGGTCTGGTTCTGGGGATACGTCCACTCCCAGCCGTCTGCAGTGTTAAGGATGACAGTCGTTCATGAGATACTTCAAAGCAACAATTTTGGGCTGTCTGTCTGTCTGTCTGTCTGTCTGTCTGTCTGTCTGTCTGTCTGTCTGTCTGTCTGTCTGTCTGTCTGTCTGTCTGTCTGTCTGTCTGTCTGTCTGTTAGTCCTGCTGCCCAACGTTCGGTCACCTGGTGAAAGTTTAACCCATTTCTCAAAGCCCACATATCTTGATCTGGTGGCAGCGTTCATATTTCTGCGCAGTCTCAATTAAAAAGCAAACATGCATAATTGAAGTGTAACATCAACACGTAAATCTTTGGAACTTTACTTATTTTGACAATGTATGGATACGTAATTCTAAATACCGCAGTGTTTATTACACTGCCCTAACAATGCGATGCTATGAACTATCAAGAGTGTTTGCTACGCTTTTTTGGAAGTAGGGTTCCTAGATAAACTAGAGAAATTCGCTAAAATGACCCGGTACTTCCACTTATTAGTGTCTTTGCGCTCTAAACAATTTCATTTCTTCACAATACTGCTAGGTGACGCCATATCTCACGCAGTGCCTCCAGACAGAAGGCTATCGTCTTTGACATCATTTGCAGTGAATCTCGCATAGAGGCCAGCAATAATTAAACACAAGACACTGGTGGAGGTGCTAGGTACGAGAATCTCGGCTCCCAATTTCCTGCCGTCACACCAAGCTACTTCAAGACAGCTACAGCTCTTACAGCAAGAAGGAGCCGCCATTTGCGAGGACTCTCCCTACCGAAAACTCCAACCTTTGTCAAGTTTTCACATGCGACGACGTTGACTGCAAATCAGAGGAGTGAAAACAACGATGCCGATTCTCTCGCATGTTTTTCATGCGCCGCAAACACCACGCTGATCCCACGAAGACACTGCTCGAGAAGCTTCGGGACTGCAGTAGATCATTTTCTTAAGATTACGCCCACTTCGTCAACATTACACATTACTCTGGAACCTACGTCACCGTAAGCGATAACGCTAGGATATTGGATGAGAAGTGTATAAATGGCGACACCCTTCACCTCTTGTCAGTTGATTGACGGCTCACGCTCTGCTCGCCGCTATCAGTTGCAGTGTCTTGCTGTAGTTTGACATTCCTTTTGCGTAGCCACAAGTTCGGCCCATATAAGCACTTCATTATTCGACCTGCAGCCTGCTCCATCGTCCAAATCAAGACGCCGTGATAATATGGTGGTTCTGGGACGTTAAGCTCCACATATCATCATCATAAAAAGGCACGCACGTGCAAACAAGGAATACAGAACCCTCATTGCCCAACACGTGGGGCTGTAAAATGACGTTCAGAATGCTTTGAGATTGGGAAAAGACCGACATAGCGTGCTTGACGTGCACGTCGAGACGCATCAACACACACAAAAATGTGTGAAGATGTCTAGGGTTCCCAAAAAAAAAATGTCGTTCTTAGTGTGAGCGGGGGTTCGTGATAGTCACAAGTTGTTCGTGAAGATCCACAGACGCTAGACGAAAGAAGATGAATCCGAAGCACTCTGCACACTATTGGGGCTGACGAGGTGACCAGGCATATTGAGTGTGCAACGATAAACCATCTTCAGACGCTCCAGATTAACCATCTCCAGAGTAGGCAAGTTCTGGCCGAAGTTTGAACCTGCTAAGTTCAACACTTCCTGGAAGCACAATGAGAAAGTCTGACACCCACTCTTCTATGTGAGGCTGCGAGCCAAATGCTGCTTTTAGATGAGTATGTAGTCTCTCTCTAAAATGCAATTTGATGCTGGACGACATGCCATCATGCTAATGCGCGCGCAACCCAGTAGAAATGCGACAGACCTGAAAAGTGCTTATTCAAACTGTCTGCCTCTATCATTTGCCTCAGTTAAGGGTACGCCGGAATGACTAATCCAGGTAGCAAGAAAGGTATGAGCAACTGCTTCAGCCGTGATGTCAGGCATAAGAGCTGCTTCAGGCAACATTCGGTCCTCTCAATACACGTGAGCAAATACGTACACTCTAAGGCAAAACTACCCGAAAAAGAAGTAACGGAGCCCCATAGGCGCGCGTGATGAACGGATAGACCGTTGAGGAGCAACCACAGAGGGAAGCGTGCGGCGTGAAACCGCTTAGCCTCCTTTAGAATGAACCGCCCGGGCATTGCAGGCAGCGCAAAAAGCGTTGCCAAGGTGACCAGCCCTCTTTCTCCACTGAACACACGTCCTTCTCCTCCTCTGATGGCTCAGTCTTTCCCCGTATTTTGCAGGTGGCAGTCGCATGGCGTCACGCTTGGAGCGCTCGACCAGGGCCGTCTGGATCCGACGATCTAAGAATTACGACGTGGTGCTTGTGTGTACGCCTGGATGAGCGTGGGCTGCTACTTTAGCGTTTCGCTGCACCCATGAAGTCTGGAGCAAGGCTCGACAGGTTAACACGCCGCACTGTATATCTCTGGTTTCAAGATAGTGACAACCAACACACGGCAGCAACAGTTGGGAAGGCCAATATGGCGGCCGAGAAGAACAGGCCTGTCGGATATATAATTCAGTCCGACCCAGGGCAGAAGACAGCGCTGGATTCTAACGCAAGTAGGTTACCATCTTTTTCCTACTCTACTTGTGATACGGATCGCGCTTGCCGGCAACGGGCTCGGTCGTGTTGTATATCGCACGCACGAAATGCATCTCGAAGGTCAGCTTCGGCGTCTGCAGTTCGCCTGTGCTTTGCGACAGCCTGGAAATTGGCCACCATTGCCATCGGCCTCCCGTACGCTCGCTCATCGAGTGCTCGGCTGTCTTCACCGCCGCGATGAGCTCCATGATGACGATATTGGCCTGAGACCTCGTTGCTCTGTTGGGAGTTGTCGAAAACACGTTGCGGGTTCTCGTAAAGAGGTTGGTTGTAGTGTGTCACGCGCTGTAAGTGCACCAGCACGGGCTGGCGGGGCTTTCGCTAGCGTCGGAACTAACTGAAAATTGGTCGCCATTACAGTTGGCTTTCCCGCCAGTCGGTTGCAAGCAGCTCGGAGCCGTCCGCTGACCGCGGCGGCGGACTCCCGTTTGCGCGCTGCACTCGCTCGAGTTTGTGGAAAAGGGCCGCATTACTGTTGATTTCTTCGGCGCTAGCTCCAAACCAGCTCGGCGCTGTTCGTGGCGGCGGCCAAGCTTACGCTCGCTCTCCTGTTCGAAGTACGCTGGCGGCCGACACTCCGCGTTCAGTTCCGCTGTTTGGTCTCGCGTTCGCTTGCTCGAGCTGAACGACGTCGCTCGCTTAGAACTCGCCGACTTGTTAGTGGCACGGTGGTTCGCGGAGTTGTGACTTCGGCCGCCGCTCCTAAGCTGTTGCGCTACGGGAATCGAAATGAGTCTTTGACGATGTGTGACATCATGGTGAAATTATTAGCATGTCATATCTCACATATGTTTTCATTTCACATATGCATTCATCCTACGTCACGTGTGACTCACTATTTTACATATTGAATGTGCAGCCGTGGGCACACACCGTGCTGAAGACTGGGCGCTGGCGTCTGCGATGCCCGTCATCCATCTCTTTCGTGAGAGCAGCTTCAGAAGGACTGTGCGAGATGTGAAGGTAAAGTTATTTGTGTGTCATATTTTAACGCTTGTTTTTATAATAACGTGCACGTACTTGTCATATGCGTGCATCTGCATCTTCTGTGACGTGTGCCTAACTATTTTTACTATATTATTGTACGTGCAGCTGTGGAAACACAACACGCAGGAGGCTGCGTGCGCTTGCGTCTGCGATGCCTGTCATCTATCGCTTCCGTCGGAGAAGCTCCCCAAGGAGCGAACAAGATTTGACAACGAGAGCGGGCTTGTACACTTTAACATGAATTCAGTTAAAAGAAGAGGGAAACTTCATGCGTATGTATAAAAATAAAAGATTTCGATGTCTCGCTTTTCTCTTTTGCCGTGACTGTGAAAGCAGTTACACATAGGTGGCTAACTACTTCTTCGCGTGTTCTATTCTGCGGAAATGGTTGCTCACTGCGCAGAAAAACAGGCGAAAAAGTATTAGGCCTCGCGGCAAATAAACAAAAAAGAATGTTTGAACTGGGGTCAAAAAGTTTTTCCGATTGGAGTATTTGAGTGGATCAACCGTTTGTCCGGCAAGGTGCAACTGTGAGGACTAATGATTGCCCGGCAAGGTGTAAATGTGGGGATTACCAGTTGCTTTATAAGGTTCAAATGTGAGGACTAAATGTTAGTCCTTCAGGGTGAACTGTGGGACTAACAGTTGAATGTGTGGAGTAAATGTTAGTCCCTTGAGGGGACTAACTGCAAGACCCGGTGCCGTTACTCTTTAAAGGAATTAATGATTGTGGCAGCCCCATTAGTCCCCAAAAGGACGAACCATACACGCTTTCAACACCCTTTTGCCTTAGAGTGTATACCCCCAGCATGGAGGCAAAGGCCGGACAAGGTTCAAATTAATGGTGTCGAAACGTAAATTAGGGGGGGGGGGGATTTTTCCTTAGGAAGCTTGCTGTGCTGTTGCAATCTGATACGCTGACAAGCTGTGCAAGTGCGAACCTAGTAACGAATTTTAGCGTTTATGCAAGACTAGACATAGTTCTCAGGGACCCGGTGTTGCTTAGCTGTTACACACAGATAGCAGATTCAGTGGGGGGTACGCACTTTCATGATTGCATTGTCATCAGCTACGCACTTTTAAATTTGCATGCATTTTAGTGCATATTTTATAAGTGTCAAAATTGTTTATAATCACCTGTTTCAATTGTTTGTAATTGCTCTATATAATTGCCCGATGTTGTAACAACTTTGTAATTGTCCTATGCTTTAAATGTTCGCTCGCTCGCATGCTTGTGTCAACACCTTTTTCTTTTCAGCGATCATTAGTACTGATTTTCTCCGCATTTCCTGCATTTCTGAAGGGTGTTGTATGTAGAGTTTGTCTAATCATACATCCCATAAACTCTGAAACACCCCCCCCCCCTTATGTATTGTCCTGTTCGGGGCCCTTAGGGATAATAAATAATGATGATTATTAGAAAACATGGCTGATCCTCTTATATAGGAATCGGTAAAACAAGACAGTGAAATGCGTCTTTACACAGTAAGTTAAGCATTTATGGTGCATTGTTTCAGTAACAGGAATCAATTGGAAAGTGGGGTTAAGAACGGCAAGCATCTCATAACTTGCAGCGCACACCTGAAACAGAAAGCACGCACGATGTTAGCATACACAGGACGAGTGCGTACTAAGAGCTATAACAGCCTGCCACTTAGAGTGCGCTGCTCAAACGAAAAGAAAGACGTGCGAAAGAAGCGCAGAAGATACAGACGACAAATGCGAACAACTGTCACAATTCTTGCTGCGTCGTGCATCAGAAGCGCGCTTCTTTCGCACGCGGCCGTGAAAACCAACGTTTTTATATACTGTAAGTTAGAAAAGCCCGCTCCGGAGGATGCACCATTTGATATCCGCTCCCAGGGAGGGCGCTAGCGCCGCGTTAAGAGGGGCTTTAGTTGCAATTGTGCCGCCGCCGGCATCCCACCACATACGGGGGGGGGGGGAGTGTTTATGTTATAAGAAGGAAAAGAAAGGTGAGCCCCATAACTGTCTGCTTCAGGGAGCGACACCTCAACAGTAGCTCACAAGAGATGGGGGTGAGGAGGAATCGAGAGCATAGGAGTAAGGGTATAGAGAGAGAGAGAAAGAAAGATGCGCTAAGTCAGCGAGTGAGGACATATCGAGGGGATAGGAGAGATAGGAAAGATGAAAACACGGTCACAGGAGTCCGTGGACGGGGCACCACTTTTGAGAGCTCTTGTCCGCGTCAGGAGATGGCGTAGAGCAAGTCCAGTCGGTCAGAGCTACACTGCCCTTGGAGGTCGGCGTCAGGAGATGACGTAGGGCCAGCCCAGTCGGCCAGAGCTATGCTGACGTCGAAGATTGTGAGGGCACAACCGGTTGGCACGGAATCCAGCGAGCGAGTTCCACATTCGGTGGCATCATTGAATGTTTTGGCTGGGTTCCTTGCTTGGGTTGTATATACAGCGGAAAAAAATAGACACAAGGATATTTTTGCGCTGTTTCTACATCCCAAGCAAGAACTACCAACTAGCCCAACATTCTTTATTGTTAGTGTCCGCTTGTTTAGACCACAGTGGCGGCAGCTTGAAGGTTAGATTATGGTCTTCGCAAACCTTATTCACATGACACACGACAATCGAGCATGCTTGAGTGAATTAGCAGCTAACCATAGGAAACATGCTGACCTGCAGCGCGCCACGCTGTCGAAGTTGCTATGCCTCTGAGGAAAACACTTGTGATGAACGGCACTTCTTCAAATCCCCGAATCAAGCTGCAGCTCTCTGGGCCTGGACAGCTGTTTTTCCGGGAAACGCCTTCCACGTTACAGTAAGAATCGAAATTTCCGATTTACATTTCTAATTCGAGGACCTAATCACTTGTTACGAGCGCATCATAGGCGGAAACGTAAAAACTTCTTGTAGCAGGTTGACGCCTAAGCTCGACGCTGTTCCTCAAATGTTGACGAATATTCCTGCCTAGTTGTCTAAACAAGCGGCATTTAGGCAAAAAACAGAATCACCAAAACCTAGCGAAACCATGAATTTCGAGAGCCGTGTGTCGGGAAGTGGTGGCGATGTGTCTGACGTTTACACGGAGAACAGCGATGTTGACGAGGCTTCTGGCATCCCCTCCAATCCAGAGTTTTGTCTAGACGTAGCAACTTAGTTCCTTACACAACAACACCGAACCAAGTTGCAATGCTGGAATGTCGAGCTTATTCAGGAAGAAGTTTTTTTTAAAATCCCCTGCTTTGCGCTGCGCTGAAATCTTCAAAAGCGAAGTTAGCCAGAGAGTAACGCTACGAAACCTAGCGGCTGATTACTTGCCTGCTCCTTAAAATATTAAGCACTGCTGCTCATAGACGTTTTCACTGTTTACAAACACAGGCCCTTGACTACATCTGGTTTCCTTCCCCGATGTGCCTCAATAGCATCGGTAGGCAAGAAGAGCGTTAGAAAACGGCTCACTTATTTTCTACACTTCTCTCCGCTCATTTGGCAAAATATATTAAAACATGTTTTTTGAGCTACATGGAATCTACATAAAATTGCCTTAAAATTACGCCCGATATTTTAATCTGAAAAACTATTTAGATACTATCCTTACCCTTGGAAAAACGTCAAAACGTCCTTTGAGTTTTACCGTTATGAGCTGGTAAATGAGGTGACCAGAAGTTCTTTCGAGGCACGATTTTTTCCACCTTGAAACCCTCTATAAGCTTATGTCAAAGGCGAACATACTGCCTCTGGTAATATGCTCACGGATTAAACACACTATCAAGGAACGCATTCAATAGGGTTTCGCTCAGCAGTGTTGGTTTTTGTGCTCGAGGAAAGCCGGTGATGCGTTCGTCCATTTAACAGGGTGAATTTTTGAAAGCTGTGTTTTCAATTTCCGAATGGCTTTCTTGGTTTTTTTCAAAAACGTCTGGCTATAATCATGGCTGGATTAACAGTTTTTGAGGGCCGGGCTAAAAAAATAAGGGGGGGCTCTTTCCCTTCGTCCCTACCCCTTTTTTTAAATGCAAAGCATTTCTTAGTTTACAGCTTTGAGTTTGACCGTTTCTATCTATCTATCTATCTATCTATCTATCTATCTATCTATCTATCTATCTATCTATCTATCTATCTATCTATCTATCTATCTATCTATCTATCTATCTATCTATCTATCTATCTATCTATCTATCTATCTATCTATCTATCTATCTATCTATCTATCTATCTATCTATCTACTATCTATCTATCTATCTATCTATCTATCTATCTATCTATCTATCTATCTATCTATCTATCTATCTATCTATCTATCTAGCCACCTGTGACAATTTGCTCTCCTGGTCATTTGGATAATAAGATCTATATCGAAATTGGCATGGCATACCATGACTGTATGACTAGAGTAACTGACTAGTCATAGCATGTAGGAAGATGGCTACATGGCACACTCATAATGCGCTCGCGGTGGTTTCGCTGACTTCACATACACTAAATATTGTATTGGGTGACGTGAATAGATGACGAAGGTATGTGGCTGGTGCAAACATGATAATAGTGACACTGGTGTCATGTAAAACATGACTACATGCTAGGTCTTTAGTGTGCTCACGGCCACTTCATAAGCTTCACATGTACCAAATTTGGTGTTACATGAATAATTGACAAAGCTGTAAGACTAGTGCAAACAAAGTAATCATTACCTGTGTGTAATTTGAGCATGACTACATGCTACACTCATAGCGTGCTCGCGGCCATTTCGCTTGCTTCACATATACCAAATTAGGTGTTGCGTGACGTGAATGGATGACGAAAGTATACGAGTGGAGCCAACTTGAAATCAGGTTATGCATGTTATTTAAGAACATGATTATATACCACGCTCATGGTACAATCACGGCCTTTTTGATACCTTCATATATACCAAATGTGGTATTAAGTGACGCGAAATGACGATGAAGGTAAATGACAAGTAAGTAAAACATGATAACCATGACACGCACTTCACCTAAAGTCGACTACATGCTATGCTCATAGTGCGCTCACAATCTTTCGTTAGCTTCACATATACCAAACTTGGTAATACGTGACTTGAATGGACGCGAGCTTTATTAACAGGCGCAAACATCATAATCATAACATGGAAGCTATGAACGGCCCCTTTTGCGTACGCCTCATAACGGTGTGCTGATTTTAATGTTACATTTCAACCTTCTTCATTCGTGCTTCACATATCCTCGGTTCCCACTGTACGTGGGATATACCAAGTTTTTCCCCGCTTTGTTTTCTAGTCATGCTTAAGACTTGACACTTTTTAGATTTAGCGGCAAATAACACAAGTCATATTTATTGTAAGCATCACCAGAGTGTTTCATTTCATCAGTGCAATACTGAACCGTTTATTATACCATGCAAAGCTGAATCGAAACTAAAACACAACAGTGTCCACGCACGAATTTTTTTTACTGAAAAATGCGTCATATGCTCCGTGCTTTCACATATCATATAGATATTTCATAGTGCCATTCAGCGTATTCAATAATATTTTGAACATGAACCACTGTCTAAGCGCCTTCGCATTGTGTGTTGAACCATCATTATCATCATCATCAGCCTGACTACGTCCACTGAAGGACAAAGGTCTCTCCCATGTTGCGCCAGTCCACTCGGTCCTGTGCTTGCTGCTGCCAATTTACACCCGCAAACTTCTTAATCACATCTGCCCACCTAACCTTCTGTCTTCCCCTAACCCACGTGGCTTCTGTGGGACTACAGTTAGTTACCCTTATTGACTAGTAGTTATCCTGTCTACGCACTACAAGCCCTGCCCATGTTCATTTCCTGTGCTTGATTTCAACTATGATATCCTTAACCCCTGTTTGTTCCCTAATTCACTCTGCTCTCTTCTTGTCTCTTATGGTTACACCTACCATTTTTCTTTCCATTGCTCGCTGCATCGTCCTCAATTTAAGCTGAACCCTCTTGGTAAGTCTCCAGCTAAGTACCAGCAAGATACAGCTGTTATATAGCTTCCTCTTGAGGGATAGTGGCAATCTATCTGTCATAACTTCAGAGTGCTTGCCAAATGTGTTCCACCCATTCTTCTTCTTCTAGTTACTCCATTCTCGTCGTTCGGCTCCCCGGTTATTACCTGCCCTAAGTAGACATAGTCTTTTGGAACCTAAAGTGAATTGCCTATCTCGAAGTGCTGCTCGCTTCCGATGTTGTTGTACATTACTTTTTGTTTTCTGGTATGTTGAACCTTACCTGATAAAAATCCTCGGCGGTCTGCTGTATGTGTCCGTCAGCAGAATCATGTGCCTTTTTCTGCGTAATGCATGGTCTTGAGCGAGTAAAGTTTTTTTACCATAGACTGCGAAACTGTGAGCTGGCTTCAAGATTATACACGTTATGCAGCGAACAAGCTTTCAATTTATTTATATATTACATAAATAGGTCATCTGTTTTCTATCAGGAGAAAACAGCAGGAAGGTTGAACGTTGTATAACAAAACAACGAGGTCAGCCACTTTCTTCTAGCCTATGGGGCCAGAAAAACGGGGGTGGGGGTTCATTTGAACCCTTTAAACCCTGGATCATCCGCCCTTGGTTATATTTACGGCCTTATTTTTTTAGTAGTTGAGCGTAATATCTGGTGAGGCTTTGTTGATTTCGTAGATTTCTCATTTTTTTCTTCTAGCATGCTCGCCGATTCCTCCTCGTGCTCTTGGTCAGCATAGGTCTTCCAGCGACAGCGCGAAAGCGCTCCTCCACACGTCGCGTATCTTTAAGGCTGATGTTGCGTTTGAAATGAAGGGAATAAGCTGCTATAACAGCCCTTGCACATTTTCAGGAGACTAAAATAGGTGAGAAAAGCTAATACCATCTGCAAGCACGTGAGTTTCGGCTGGGTTTGCAACCCAAGTTTGCTGTATGCGCACGGTGGAACAAGCTTGCCCCTAGAAATGAGAGAAAACGTGAAGTCTTTTGTTGGCACCACTGCCTTGTCAATTTCGAAAATGCCTTTGTTTTGAACAACTTTGAAAGAATGAACTATTTATAGATAAGCTCGACCTTCCAGTATTGAAACGTTTTGTTTTGTAATCCAGGCAACAAAGTTGCTACTTCTAGACATCACTCTCGATCGGAGGTGACGCCAGTAGCTTCGTCAACGTCGCTGTTCTCCATGTTAACGTCAGACAAATCGCCACCACTTGTCGACACACTGCTCTCGAAATACGCGGTTTATCTAAGTTACTTGGGTTGCCTTTGCGCTTCAATACCACAGGTTTAGACAAGTGTGCAGAAAAATTTGAGGAACAGCACCAGGCGTAAGTGTCGACCTACCACTAGGAATTTCGACAATGTTTCCGCGTGCGATGTGCTCGCAGCAAAGAATTGGGTCCTCGGATTCAAAATGTAGGTCTTGATTGTCACCTGGAAAGCTTGTAGTAAAATAGCAGCTGTCCGGGCTTTGAGAGCCTGTGGGCCATTTCGAGTTCTGAAGCAGTGACGCCAATCTTAGCCCCTTCGACAGCCCAACGCACTATTACTATTAGATGCGAAGCAGCTCTTTGACTAGCCTCCTTGACGCTTTCCCTCCATACACGCCATACTCCTCTGGCTGCAAGTGTTTGGGCGGTGCCAAGTAGCGAATGCCGTCCCTCACAGAGCGTGCGCGCGCTTTGACGTCGCTATCTCCCTAGCCTGGCACCACTCGCCCCGTGTCATCACTCTCGCTTCACCTTCTCCACTGCTCATAGAGTTCCAGCACAGATCGAGTGAACAGTGTTTCTGCCATAAAACTTAGCCTTTCTATTTCAATAAATGTTTACTCGAGTAAACGCTACACCGAGTTTCGCTTCAAACCGTTCTTCCAGCACCCGCGTCGACGCCCGTTTCCACCGGGTCAACGCTGTGCGCACCTCTCCTGCTTCGCATTCCTTCAGGGTTCTTTTGAGAGAGATGGTGCACAATTTTTTCCTTAACTGCTAATTCTCTAGAGCATGGCTGATTGTGAACTACGGTTACCAAAATAGCTTTTCTAATAAAAGTTATTTAAATACTGGCTGTATATCATCTGCTGCACTGCAATCTATTTCTTTAAAATATTCTTCAATCCCTTTGGAAGCCTAATAATAACTCCTCAGGTAGTATTGAACAAAATGCAAGGGGTTTGTGTATGAAAGGCCTGTTCACATAAAAATTATATCATTTATGTCAGCTGTGCCAGCTGTAAACCTTCCAAGCTCAGTGGCATAAAACATAGCTATATTGTGATACTAATTTGCGCAAGACTGCCCGTGTGGCCTGTCTGTTTTTTCTTAGCCGCTCAAGAAGAAGCACAATCAACTCAAAATATATTCTTACACGCAACCTATACGATGTGTATTTACAACACGCTCGTTCGCAGAGAATCGTCCACAACCTGAATGTGCAGATGAGCGCTATTTACTTCAAAGGCGTAGGCAGGATTTTTTTCGGGGGATAGGGACACCGCCATTATCTGAAGAAGGCGCAGGATAAAGAGGTGTTTTCGAGTGTTATGTTTTTCTTTGTAAAAAATAGCGGGAAAGAAGTTTTTCTGGGGAGGGGGAGGGGAAGACTGGCATAACTCAGGTGTCTCACCCACTGGCCTCCCCACTGATTGATTGCAGGCAAACAAATAATCATACAATAATTAGGCACAGGCGGCGCCCTTATTTATCACTAATTAGTATTAAGTCGGCCCTCGTTTTGCTTGTTTAGCTAAAATCCCCGTATTCGGAAACGAATTTACAGGTGTTTCGCACGCAGAGGTAGCAGTCGGCACTCCACCAATCCCAAATGAAGCCCCAAGAATACCCAGGGACTTTAATCCCAAAGCGACAGCAGCGCCGCCGCTGCGTGGGATATAGAACGGAGCCTTTCCTCGCCGCTGCGATGGCGCGCGCTTATTCAACTGACAGTACCTAAAAACGTTAGTACAGCGCGCGAAGTGACCTTCATTCCCTGCCGAATTACGAGCCTGAGAAGCGCGCGAGCAAGAGAGACTACCCTCCGTGGAGGTGGTGCTTCTTAGATACGACAACCTTTAGAGCGTGCCCCATGCTCTGGATATTTAGAGCGACCTTTAGCCGTCGCGCCATCTCGCTACTGAAAACGGAAATGCGCTGAAGCTTCGAAGTTCTGAGGACAGCCAAACGGTTCTTGGTGTAAATAAAAGAGTGCCCTTAACATGTCAGACAACGTGCGCTTTGTAGCATAGTGGTTACTGCCACGCGTTAACAATGGAGAGAATGCTGGTTCAATCCACACGACAGATGTTTTTCTTCTGGTTTTACTTTTCGTAATCGCTTATTTATACTTTTCAACGTGATTTTCTGTGACAGAATTATGTCAGCGGAGCCATGGTGAATACCGACATAAAATAGTTTCGCGTTAACACAGCTTGACGCATACGTGAAGAAATGCTGTTGGAATGCAGTTGTGTGAAACATTGCACGAAAGATCGACGTCATCGTTCGGAAAGTCGACTTGTTTAAGTCAAATGGGCGTAGAGCATTGGAGTCGTGAAAGTTCGTCGTATTATGTATGTGCCTTTGTGAGCGAAGAGAATGATATGTCGGTGGTGCGTGTGGCAGCATTTGTGGCGGCGGCCTTTTACATAACGTACGTCTATGGTGAATACGGGAATGAAAGCAATGTGTTGAAAGTCTCTAGGGGTCTGCGCGGCACTGCAGGAACGTATAGCCGAAACAAGGGGCTCGTGTCTGGTAAAAATAGCGAATTCTCGCCCTTCAACGATGTACCTGAAACTTTACTGCAGGGTATGACGCGAGGAGATCCCACCTGAAAGTACTATATCGGCGCTGAGAGTCACAAAACTCGTGAGAAAATGAGGAAATTTGAGCCCATGCACCGTTGATCCATTGATGAAGAGCTGCTACAACTTCTTCTAAAGAAGGGTCCTCCAGGAGGCTAGTGGGAGTGGTTGCTGAAGGGTGGCGCAGGATCGTGACCTCGGTGAGTCTGGTTTTAAATGGTGGCAGAATCCTGATGCGCGAACGTGTACCAAGAATATGTGGGTGATTCGGCTCTCGAAGTGGAGAGCAGTGCTTCTAGAGACTGCAGTAGTTTAGAACGTAAAGGGATGAAGCGTAGATCAAAATTGACGAGCCTGAGAGGCGCGTGTTCGATGATAGCTTAAACCTTGTCAGGTAGAGCAGTGACCTGATGTCCGAATATTGATGTCTCTCAGACTTCAAACTGCCACTTTTGAACAGTCATGGCAAGGCCGCAACTACGCATTTGAGTGAAAAGCTCACGTAGACGTGCGTTGAGCGTCTCGGCGTCTTTGCGGGCAACTGCGAGCTACTTTTTACTTCGTCTATGAAACGCTGAGATGTCTGAGCTGCATTTCTGAAGCTGAAAGACATTCGTAAATACTAATGAAGCCTAAATGGGGCAAATATTGCAGATTTCGGAATGTCAGCAGGCTCAACAGGAATATGGTGAAAAGCTTTCACGAGATGATTCTTAGAGTATTCTGTTGTGTTGTTACAAAAAGAAGTGTAGTATTGCGAATTACTTATGTTATAATGGTAACTACATCTGCAATGGTGACTGCAATGAGAGCCCGATAATTACCACAGGGCCACCAGTGATCGTTCTTCTTGAGAACTGTGTGTAGTGCTGAGGACCACGAGCTTGATGACGGGCGAATGATTTGCAGCTGTAACATATGCTCGAACTAGTTGCGAGCAATTCGCAATGTATCAGGCCCAAGTTGACAAGGGTGGCAGGGAACCGGTGGCCCTGTCGTAATGATGCAGTGGGTCACAGCAAAACTTAGGTGACTGACGCGCTGGAGACTGCGTAGTAACCTCCAGAAACTCGGTGAAAAGAGCTATATATAATGACCTAGGTGGTTTCGCTAAAGTAGGCTTTAGAGCCGTACCACGTGACAGAAAACCATTCATCGGTAAACCGGTATATCTATCGACATGGAGACAGTGGTTCATATCCACGAGCAGATCAAAATGCTTCGGAAAATTGGTACGCAAGATTGCGTAGCTTACGTCTGCTCTCCATAAGAAACACTGTAGTTTCTTCTTGATACCGAGATGAAGGGGCAGATACTTCTTTTCGTAAGTTGCAAGGTGGTTGTTTTGGTCTAGTTTGTACTCCAATAAACTTGTAGTGGCGTAACGGCGTCCGACGCAGACGAGCCGTCGTCGCTGGTTAAATGAGCAGATGAAGAAGTAGAGTTGAGGATGGAAGCGTGTTGTCAATACAGAGCAGCGGTCATGGTGTCCAGCCAGCCAGAAGCATACGAACGTTCTAGGCGCCCCACGCCACCAGCGCTCCTCAGTATTTTCTCTAGCCGGGTGGCCACCACAAGCAGTACGCTACAAACTGTTAAGTAGTGCAAACATCGGGGACGAAAGACAAAGACGTCGCCAAACAATGCTAAGCTTCTAACTAAAATTTACTGAAGAAACACTTGTATAATACACAGGTAACCATGTGTCTGCGGAGCTTCACAACCACAAAAACACGATGCCTAAACCGATTAGCTCAAAAGCAGTTATGTAGAAAAAATAAATAATGAAAGTTCTGAAAATATGACTTCTCATGGAGATGTCGATTGGCTTGGAGGCTCGAATTTCGCTGACTTCTGCTCCAGTGCCGATGAGCAAGCGAATATCTGTGGTTTGGTCGGTGATATGAAACCAGTGACTTGATGATTGGCCTTGATCGCTCACCGCTTATTTGACGATCAGCCTAAAGGTTTTCCATCTGCTATGAGAAGGGCGGAACACATCTGTGAGCCATGGCATGAAAATTCCGGCGATAGTAGCATGTGTTCTGCGTTGAAAAGCGGTGCTAGAACCGGTGAACGGGTTGTTGCTGAACAAGCTACTTGAGAGATAGTCGGGGTAGATGAGGCTGTGGGTTTATGTAGAGAATGCTCAGCCACTTCAGACGCAAGTTGGTGACTTCAGCTGCAAGATATTTTGCCATTTCTCGAAGAGAATCTGCTTCAGACGTTGGATAGGCGTGGCGGCGTTTACGACGACCAGAGCAACGTCCATCAAGTTCGGCCATTTCTGCCAGCTCCGACAAAGTCTTATCCTGAAGTGGGACAAGTGTTACATATTGTATAAAAGATGAGAGCGACGTTATCATCATCGGGGAATTAGATGACTGTTCGGAATAAAGAAAATGTCGACGGGTGGGCTTCGCCATGGGCACGGCGGCTCGTTTTTTTCTCAACATTTTGATGCCATGAAACCCGGGAGGAAGGACCCTTGGAGGTGAGATGGAGCGGCCTTCACAAATTTCGACCGCAGTCGCAGCCTCGAGAACTTTTGTGAAGCTGCCATTGGTTGAAGCTTATGTGCGAGGCCTAACCCTAAGGGTGACCCAGACCACGGAGCGTGATATGTTGACGATGCCCAGAGCTTAATCATGCGATGCTTTGTGATGGGTAGGACGGAGGTGCCTACTTCGCCTCGGTGCGTGGCCGGCCAGTGATTTTCTACTTTTCCCGACCCTTGGCCGGATCATGGAGACCCTAATCGAAAGGCATAGTCAAGTACAAAATACCGTCACGGAAGCCATCGCCAGCATCAAAAGTCTCCTGCATCTAGAACGCCCCCATATAAGTGAGTTGCGGAATATTCACCACGGTTTGACCGACCAGTTTGAGCTTCTCAAAGGAATTGATAAACAGATAGAAGACATGACGGATATCAGCCACTTAATAGCCGAAATAGAGGAAGCCAATGTTTATGTGCGTAAGATTATTCTGGCAAAAGTCAAAGCTGAATATAAGATTAAAGATTCGCTAAAGGCTCGGCAGGCTCACTAGGAGAAGATAAGGCAAAGGATCAGAACAAAGTGGCAAGCGGAAGTGCTTTCTTCGCCTGTGGCGCAAACATCTAGCCAATGCTTTATCGATTGCGATATAGTAACACAACAGGTAATAGCTTAACCCCACGACAGATAGAACAATGTGTTGGAAGAAAAGAAACCATCGTTATTACTGCAGAGAATACAACACGGAGCGCCATCATTGATTAACAATCTGAACATCTAGAGACCTATTCGATGCCTTCAGAGCCCTCGTCAACGTTCAATGCCCGTCAACTTAACATGAGAGTGGCGGCTCGGGTGTGTGTGGGCGAAGAGGCTTCTAAAATCGAATAGCGTGATGTCTTTGGAAATTCAGGAGACATTGCAGAAGATACCAAAAATAAGTATTCACTGAAGTTGGCAATGTCTACTGTGAGGTAGTCCTCAATGCCGTGCTTACATGTTGCTGGAAGAATCAAATCACAGCCATAGCAACAAGCAGGAGAAAATAGAAGACGAAATGGAAAAGCCACGAGGAAACAGAAGCCTACAGCCTGTAAGGCTCATGAGTGTAGCCCTTCGAGAAAACTGTTGACACCGAGGAAGCCCCGCCGCGGTGGTCTAGTGGCTAAGGTACTCGGCTGCTGACCCGCAGGGCGCGGGTTCGAATCCCGGCTGCGGCGGCTGCATTTCCGATGGAGGCGGAAATGTTGTAGGACGTGTGCTCAGATTTGGGTGCACGTTAAAGAACCCCAGGTGGTCTAAATTTCCGGAGCCCTCCACTACGGCGTCTCTCATAATCATATAGTGGTTTTGGGACGTTAAACCCCACATATCAATCAATTGACACCGAGGAAGAGAAGAAGGTGGATTGTGCGGGTTGCATCACTGCCGATGCCCAAAGCCAAGACCGAATCACAACGGCTAATTATGCAACTCAAGCCCAGGCGGAGGACGAAGGCAGGTGCTCACAAGGTAAAGTCAGCCAAGACGAGAAGGCCACGGAAGAGGTTTCCCAAGAAAAGCAACCTAAGATCTTCATGTAACAGCCTTCATTGGTAATTTAGATACCAAGGAAACCTGCTCAGCGACAACAGACGTGTATCCATGTCAATGCACTCAATAGCACGAACGTGGCACAAGCGCCGAAAACACCGCTGGAACATCAATTGCAGGAGAAGACCCCGATGACACTACTAGGACTGACGTGAAACTCTTGCTAATACTGACAAAATTTTTGTACTCGGAACTCATGTGAGCGTTCAGTTTTCTTTGTCGTCAGGCAACACGGGGTGGGGGGGCAGAGGATGTTACAAATTTAGTAGAAGACAAGGAGCGACGTTATCATGATCGGGGAATTAGATCACTGTTCGGAATAAAGAAGAGGTGGAGAGGTGGTCTTCGCGATGGGCACGGCAGCTGGTTCTTTTCCTCAACAACAAAAGCCAATCACATGATAGGTGATTGACGTAGTAGAAAACACATAGCTTTGCCGAAAAAGCGAAGCAATGAACGCGAGAGCGACAAATTAGAAGGTCACGGAAAGGATGGCAAGCACATGGAAACGTGTCTCGTGTTTCTCACGCACAAAGAACGAACGAAAAATAATCACAGGTACAGATGAATGGGAATAGCTTTTGAAAAATGGTACAGAACCTGCAAAACATGTATAGCCGCTGGATACCTAGCTGTGTCTCAAGAAGATTTATCGGTGGCTATGTACACTCGTGTGCATGTTGTCAAGTGCAGTTCGCGACTGTGGCAGGGCTGATTTCACAAAGTTACTTTCATCAAAAAAGTAAAGCAATGAATAGTATAGTGACGAATTGCAATGTTATACGAAGTGAGGTTGGCAGTCAATTCATTCATATTTTATCTCACTTAACTCTGTGAAACGACGGTGTAGGAAAACAAGACCGCTTCAGGTATGCTCTTGGTACCGTTATTTCGTGTTGAGAGCGCAGCCCCTAGAAGCTCCCGCCTCTTGTGGAGGCACAAGGCACGTGCTAATTGTTGCGGCGGCGGCGATAGCGTGGCCACACTAAGCACCTCCCCCCTCCTGTTAGCTCACGAGATAAGCGCGCGCGCAGATTACCGCGGCCGGAAATGCGATGTTCGCTCCGCACAAAGAGGAGGCTAGCCCATCTTTCCACGGGTATATATACACACTTATAAATATTCGTGAATGATGGCGGCGGTGGCAGAAAAAACAGCCGAGACTGTCTATATAATCAATATCACAATGAACACTTATGTGGTCCGGCTGATTCCCAAGCAGGTGTTGCGCGTGACGTAGAGTCTGTGTGGCATGGTGGTCACCGAGTTCTTAAGCACTCTTACGAAAATGCCAGATATTGCCCATATATGTTGTATATAATGCCTTACAAGATAAGATAAAGCCACATATAAAGTCATATATGGCCATATATTAATTTATGTAAGCAGTTTTATATGTCGATGTAAAGTTAGATATTGTCATATACAAATTTATATATTTATATATAAACTTCGCCTGAATGTGCTTATATACTCTTTTATATAAGAGAACTCATGTTGATATCAAGGTACTAATTTTGCTATATACTGCTATATCTGAATGTACTTGTATGTATATAAGGGCTATTTTTACACTATAGTATGTACTGCCATACTGCCATACATGAATTCAAATCGGCTACGAACGTATATGTCCGACAGTCTTCAAAATCAAGGAAAATGAAGTATGTGCACGCAGCCTTCACAGTTAATCGTGCTTTATTTATTTATATACATACAAAAGGACCCGGGAGGGCATTGCATAGGGAGGGGGAATTAGGACAATTTTCAGCATGTGTACAATACATTAAATGTTGAGAGGCATCACTATATAAAGCCTAAACCAAAAAAACTACACACAACAGCAGTGATAAGAAAAAAAGCGTATATATGAACTATGCAGAAGAAAAGGTACGTTGATAAAAACACAAAAGTCTCCAGGTAACCAAGTGTAGGCGCAAATAACACACACAAAAATATTCAAGTAATTCATACGAGCAACACCGCCGCGTAACTACATTAATCGATTGGAAGTTCTAAGAAAACCTTTAAGGCTTTCACAAAGGTTGAAGATTCTGTTAGAGTGGATATATCAGCTGGCAAGGAATTCCAGTTAGTTATCGACAGGGCTAAGGGCCAGTTTTGGTATTCTTGTTCGCGGGAAGATGGGATTAACTTTGTTAGAGTGATCAACATGGGCTGAAATTTGTGATGGGGATGGATATGCTTGCGCGCAAACTGGGAGTGGCTGTAGAAGAGTGAGTGGAAATTAGATAGCCTTGCAAGATTATGGCGCGTGGCAAGGGGGGGGGGGGTCAGAACAAGCGATTTCAGTAGGGAACTTATGCTTTCATACCGTGAGCATGACGACGTTATGAAGTGCGCAGCTTTGTTTTGAATCGATTCAACCAGGTAAGTTAAATTTCAGTGTGAGGATGCCATATGATTGAAGCATACTCTAACGATGGTCTTATCAGGGAAATGCATGAATGGAGTCTGGTTTCTTTGTTGGCAAGATAAAATTTCCTTTTGAGGATGGCAAGTTTTCTTATTGCTTTTGTAGTAATATGTTCAATGTGAGTGGTCCAGTTTAGATTAGCTGTGAAAAATTCCTCGAAATATTTGAAGGATTGTACTAATTCAATTCGAATGTCATTATTGGCGCATGTGTTATGCAAAGGGATTAGAGCAAAACTAAATTCCAAGTGCTTAGTTTTTCTTACATTAACTTCCATCTGCCACGTGTCACACCGGTCAGCCAGCTTATCGAGGTCAGTTTGTAAAATGGTATTAGCGGCAGGGCAAGTCATTTCTTCGTAAATTACGCAGTCGTATGCAAAGAGCCGAATTTGCGAATTTATGTTACATGCTATGTCATTGAAGTATATTAAGAACAAAAGAGGACTTAGAACCGAGCCTTGTGGAACACCGGATAAAACGCTTGTAGGGTTAGAAATGTAGCTCTTTAGTTTTACAGATTGGAAGCGGTTAGTAAGAAATTCCAGTATCTGTTGTGTTGTATTGTTTTATGCTTCAGATTGCGAATTTTTAGTCCTAAACGTTTGTAGGGGAGCCTGTCAAATGCCTTTGGGAAATAAATAAAGATGACATCGACACCACGGGAAGAGTTAGGCGCAGAATGAAGGTCAGTGATTAGTTAGAAAAGTTGCGATTGACATGAGAAGTTTTGACGAAAACTGTGTTGCTTGTTTAGGAGCAAGTAATTTAAATTAAGATAAGCCATTACATTTGTGAATAGGATATGTTCGAGAAGTTTGCAGCATATGGACGTCAAAGAGATTGGTCTGTAGTTATTGGGCTGAGTATTATCACTAGATTTGAATATTCGGATTACGTAAGCACATTTGCAGTCCTCTGGTAGACCACTTGTATCTAAAGATTGTTGAAAAATTGACGCGAGCAAAGAGGCTGAGAAGTGGCTGGTTAGTTTTAAAAGCTTAGCGCTAATACCATCAGGACCAGGCTGGATTTAAGAGCTAAACGACCTATTGCACAAGCTACACCGTGTGCAGTAATTGTGATTGGAGAAAATTGAATAGATATAGCTGTGGAAAATTTAGGTTGCTATCGAGCGATCTATCGATTGCGTGAACTTCGGGAAAAATGGTCAAGTTTTTCAGCACACCCGGCTAAGCTCAGGGTGTTGCCATCCTCTCCACAGAGTGCTGGCACTGACTCTCTTTTCTTAAGATTTACAGTGCTCCATAACTTCTTAGGGCCAGTTTTAAACATGTTAGGTAGTGTGTCACTGTAGTACCTAATTTTCGCTTCAGAAATTTCAGCTTCACTTTGCTTGTAAACATTTTTATAGTTCTGCCAGTCCTCCAACGCGTTAGTTCTCGGCGCTTAAGTGTACGCTCTTTTTTTTCTATTAAGCCATTTTTTAATGTCACGGCTGAACCGTGAATCGTCCGCTCTTTCAGTTATTGTAATCACCGGCACACAAAGATGTTCTATTTCTTTTAATTTGTCACAAAACAGGCACCAGTTTTGTTCAGTAGAGTGATTAGGAAAGTTAGATATAAATTCATCCGAAAAAGGCTCTAGCAATCTGTTAAGCTTATCTGTCCCTGCGCGTGCGTAGGTAAATATATCCTTTCGGACGTTTGTTTTCTTGGCATGTGGAAGAGGCAGGGAGCAGTGAACTGCCCTATCATCACTTATTTCTTCCAAGACCTCAACTTTAGTGCTGTCGGGATGATGGGTTATTATAAGGTCTAAAATATTGCTGTCACATGTTGGTTCCTGCAAAATCTGTTGTAGATTGTGATAATGTAGAAGGCACATAAAGCTAAGCTGTTCATGGCGATTAGGATGAGCAGGGACAGATAAAGTGGACCAGTTGATTGAAGGATAGTTAAAGTCGCCGCCAAGTATTAGGAAACAATTAGGAAACTTGAGAAGAATGGAATCAATGGCTTGCTGAAGAAGTCGCTACCATGTATTAAAAAACAATTAGGAAACTTGAAAAGAATGGAATCAATGGCTTCTCGAAGAGACGTATCATTAAATGTACTAGACAATAATAATGATAAGAGACGTGTCATTATATGTACTACACACAACAATCATGTCCTTAAATACAGAAAAGAAATTACTTTGCAAATGCGAAGCATATCTTAGCGAGCTTCGGCGACATTGAGCATATCTATCTATCTATCTATCTATCTATCTATCTATCTATCTATCTATCTATCTATCTATCTATCTATCTATCTATCTATCTATCTATCTATCTATCTATCTATCTATCTATCTATCTATCTATCTGTCCGTCCATCCGCCCGTCCGTCCGTTCGTCTGTCTGTCTGTCTGTCCGCTATCTATCTATTTATCTATCTATCTATTTATATATCTATATCTATCTATCTATCTATCTATCTATCTATCTATCTATCTATCTATCTATCTATCTATCTATCTATCTATCTATCTATCTATCTATCTATCTATCTATCTATCTATCTATCTATCTATCTATCTATCTATCTATCTATCTATCTATCTAGCCGCCTACGACTTTTAGCTCTCCTGACCGTTTCGTTAAAGGTATCAATACCAAATTTGGTATGGCAAAACATGAATGTATGAAGATAATAACTGACTAGTCATAACATGACTACGAAGACATATATATAGGTAATGTCATGGTTTATATTTCAAGGTGTTGATGCTCTAGCAGTGGTTGCGTTCACATGCACGTTGAAAAATTCGCATGGCATGGCATGAATGAATGACGAACACGAGTGACATACCCTAACGTGGAAACCATGACAAGCATGTCATGCAATTCATGATTCATGAATACGCACCACGCTAATGGAGCGCTCGCAGTCGTTTCGCTATCTTCATTTATGCCAAATTTCGTGTCACGGGACGTGAATGAATGACGAAGGTATGTGGCTGGTGCAAACATGATAATCATGAGATGCGTGTCATGTAACAACAAAACTACGTGCCTCATTGATGACGCGCTCGCGGCCATTGCGCTAGCTTCACATACACCAAATTCGGTAGTATGTGACGCGAACAGATGACATATGTATATGACACGTCCAAACATGATAATCATGACATGCGTGTCATGTATCAACAAGAATACAAGGCACACTTGAGATGCGCTCACGGCCATTTTGCCAGCTTCACGTATGCCAAATTCGGTATTACGTGACGTCAATGGATGACGAAGTTATGTGACTGGTGCAAACATGATAATCATTGAAGGTGTGTCATATAAGAATGTGACCACATACCGCAGTGAAGGCGCCAATACATTTCGACGTGACGCGGTGCGCAAGCTCGATGAGGCTCATTTCTTCACGTCGCGCCGCCCCGCCGCGGTGGTCTAGTGGCTAAGGTACTCGGCTGCTGACCCGCAGGGCGCGGGTTCGAATCCCGGCTGCGGCGGCTGCATTTCCGATGGAGGCGGAAATGTTGTAGGCCCGTGTGCTCAGATTTGGGTGCACGTTAAAGAACCCCAGGTGGTCTAAATTTCCGGAGCCCTCCACTACGGCGTCTCTCATAATCATATAGTGGTTTTGGGACGGTAAACCCCACATACCATTCACGTCGCGCCGGCGTTGCCACGCCAGGCGCCGGACCTGCCATATACTCGAGGCGCGCGCCGCGCTGCGTCGCTTTGACGCATGCGCGTTTCAGTGCGGCCGGCGTCTCTCCATCCTGAAAAAATTGAGACGCAGTGTTGTGTAAGTAACGCATCGGCGCGAAATGCAGCATGTCGCATTTCGCAACGGTTGCCGTCGGGCGGCGTCGACGGACGCTGGTCGCGCCGTTTTGCTTGGCGTCAGAAGTGCTGGCGTTTTGCTAACGTAGCGTCACCGTGCCCTGCGTACGCGTGCGTCAACGCTATATTGGAGTATATTGGGCCCTTCATGACACGCTCGCAGCTGGTTTGCTAACTCCACGTATACCAGTTGTGGTGTTACATGACGTCAATGGATGACGAAATATATCACTGGTCCATACATGATAATCCTGACAGGCATGTCATGCCAGAACAAGACAACATACCACGCTCGTAGCGTGCTCAAGACCGTTTCGCTAGCTCAAAATATACTAAATTTGGTATCGCGTGACGTGAATAGATGACGAAGGTAAACGACACATCCAAACATGGTAATCATGACAGGGAAGTCATGTACGGCATCGTTTCCCTCCACTTCGTAGCGTTGTGCTGATTTTAAAGTGATATATCAATCTTTATCTTTCGTGCTTCGCATATCATCGATTCCCACTGTACGTGGGATCTGCCAACTTTTTAATTACCAGAAACACGTTTCTGGGTCAAATAGGAGAATATCTGTCCTCAGCAAGTAACGCGGTTCTACTTTGAGATTTAAAACAATTAGCCCTTGGCAATTACCATAGAACAGTGAAATTCACAAAATTCACGAACGAAACTGAAACCGAAGCCCTGACGAGTTAACTAACGCAGCGAGACGAAGAAGTCGCTCTTCACAATGGCGATTGCAGCTTTCTGCATCTTGTTAACGTAAGTGCGCCATACTTGCTTAAATTGCAAACAAAACCCGCTTAAGAACAAAGCAAAATGAATGGCTAGTAAAGCGGAACCGCTCATTCTGGATGACTAAAACGAGCGTGGCAGTTGTGTTAATCCGAGTTGCGGTTTCGCCTGCGAAATAGGCAGATTTATTCGTTCGCAAGTAATTGCCAGCAGCTACTTTCGCAAAAATCAAAACGCGGCAGCGGGCTCTCGGCAAGAAAAGCTGCAATTTCCCCGTTTGACTGGACCACTAGTCTCCCCTGAATAAAAAGTTAATCAACTCAATATTCTTCAATTCTTTTGTAAATAATTTGTCTCTTCTAAGCTTAAGATGCCTGGTACCACAAAAAAGTGTGAAAGCCGCGTGTTAATAACTTTTTTTTTGTTTTTTTCTGAGGGCATTCCATAATTGAAATACCCTGTAAAGCGTGCTTATAAAATCGTGTGCTGTAATATGCATATGTGAGTTATGGCTAGTTGCATTGATATATGGTATAAGACCTTTTATGAGGAATGTAAAATTTGCCCACTGCACCTCAGAGAGGTGCACTCACAAATAAATGTGTGTGCATGTATGTACACACGTATGTACACGATTAGAGGGAACATAGCTCTTGAGAGGGCATAACTAAAAACGTTAACGTTGATTTTGACATATAACCCATGATTTATCACTATTAATTAAGCCTTGCTCTGGAGGTGCCCCTATTTACTAAGAAAAAAATTGAAGAATTTCCCAAAAAATCCTTTGACTTAATGCTCACGAGTCCAGTTCTCTTACAACAACTCAAAGCTGCCCAGAAGGCCCACGATGCGGTGGTGAGGCTGGGCCTCCCCGTCCCTACGTGGGAGGGGACCGTGATCCTACCCCTATAAAACGGGGGTGGAGTCCTTCAGGACCCCAATAAAAGTTTTTCATCCATCCATCCCTGAGTTCATGACACCGGTGAAGACAATGCTTTTTGCATAATTATGTTTTAAACTATTGGAGAGTCCAGGCATATCAGTAAATATTAACTTAGCAGATAATTTTGAGCTATTACCACACTATCATACTAATAATGGTCTTCAAATGTTTTCATGCAGTTTTTAAAATGCCGTAGCACCGACTTGCCAACAGCCATTATGCGTACTAATAACACGTATAGAAACGCCAAAATTGTGATGAAAATATAAAGGCCCAAGCTTCTCTTTCGCCTCAAAAATGACAGTCTCTTTTCAACCCCATGATTCAATATTTGTCTCTATTAGCTATGAAATTACCTAAACACCATAATCCCAAATCCCGAACTTCACGGCAAATAAGAACTCATGCTTTTGAGCTGGGTTTTTCGACAAATGGAACATACTGCCATTCGCATCGATGAACCTTGATGATTTGATAGACTTGATTTATCAAGTTTTTATGTGGTAATTTTGATGTTCACATGATCGTGTCGTTTTACTAATCTTTGAATACTTGCAGGCTATTTTTTTTTCTACTCATCATGGCTGAGCAGTCATAAACCTGCAATGTGCTTTAAATAAATCGAATAACTCTGTATTAGAAGAGACTCGCTTCATCTCGAGAAATGTTTCATATTTAAAATCTCTTTTATGAGTATTACAACAAAATCAGTTGTATATGCCAGCTTTGTTAAGAAGCAGTCACTTTCATATCCACTGGACTATCATTTTAATTATGTTTACATCAAATGCTTCTTACTGAACGTAACTGAATAAAAAAACTGGTAATAGACGTGCAAACACAACTCGTTATTAAAAGTCAAGAGCCATATATCAGCTGTAGGTAGCAATAGGTGTTACAGAGAACATTCATAAGGCACACCATTGCATTCCATAAAAACACAAGCACATCGCTGAAATATTCAGATACAACAGAATTTTCGTAGCATGGTGCAAGTGTGTAGCATAATAAAATTGACTAGGTAGCATCAAATTGAGAATTTCGTATCTACAAACTGACCTACGTTAAGATGTTCCTTGGTCAGATCGTCAAGCTTATGTGTACTGACGTCACAAGAAATACATTCAAGCTGTAGTAATTGTCTCACAATTCGGCTATATCTAAATGAAAAAGCTCAGTTCTCAAATCATGGCTCAGCTGAACACATCATAGTGTGCCTGGTAAACAAAACACAAAGGAAGACATGAGAAACATCAGTAAACGGATAAGTATACTATGTACATTGTACAGCTTGTACTTCAAGGCTAATAATAAGAACAGCACAAATATACAATACCACGCGAAATACGTGGTATATGAGGTGTATGTAGTGATCACTCTACAGAAAAAAACTGTTTCATTGAAGGTCAGCTGCCCGATATGAGTATTTCTCAATATATAACGTGGTTTATCTTGCGGAGCAGTTCAATGTGCGAAAAAACATTTCACAGATGTTTTGCAGGAATTTAAAACTGATTATATGTGTGAGAATTTTATACTCTGTGCAATTGGATGGCTTACAGTTGAAGTAGGTTGCACTTCAGGTGAAAGGTTGAGGCCACAGTGTGCTTAAAAATACAGAGTTACAGTTCTTGTCACATCTGTCAAGGGTTCAGTAGACCAGAATCATCCATGTAGAAAGGGTTCAAAGTCTTGATGCCCTTGATGTGAGTTTGTTGTGATACAGAGCTCAAGGATTTGTTAGCTAGCATGCTGGAAAAGCTCAGTTTGTATTCTTCAGATGCCAAGTGTTTTATAGCCAACACACTCAAAGGGTAAGTTACGTTCAGCACCTGTACACTTCATGAGCAATGGTTCAATAACTGAAGTCACAATAAGGTCAGCGGTTCAATGCCTCACATGCCTTTTGCGAATTTGAAAGTTTGATACCCTATTCAGCGAGAAGCCTTGTGGTTGTAGCTACTGCGTACTTTGGAGTTCGATGGTTCCATAGAATTGCACCTAAACATTTGAAATCAAGGGGTAAGTACCATAAATGCTCAGAAAAATGATGTTTCGGGCCCTGACACATATCACTTCAGTCAAGGGTTAAATATATACGCTGCTAGTCATTTTCCATGCTCTTCCAATCCGTAGTGGTTATTAAGAGACATCTGTTCGTGCATCGCCTCCTCGCTTTCGAGTCTAACGAGAGGAACTTTGGTCGATTCAGTGCAGGCTAAGATACAATGAGAGCTCTGCATGCTCGGTTGCTCGGTTATAAGTTTTTATGCATGAAATCATGTAGCCACTGCCCAAATGCAGATCAATATAAAAAAAACATTTTACCCCTACATTTATCAACTTAATGGGTCTTTACTTAAGGTATTATTGCATTTTAAAACTACAAAGGAGTATAAACTTAGATAAATAAAGGAAGAGAGAGGTCATGGCATGCTCGAAGATAACCAGGCCATTCCAAACAGCTTTCTTGCTTTATTGGAGGAGTAATTGACCGGAAAAAGGATAAGAAAATAAAGAATGAGATATTGAGGTATGTGCATGTGCATATAATAGAGTTCATCACTATACTGTCACATACTGAACAATATATGCTGCAACGCATGAGGTCAGCCGCTTTGATATACGTTGCAGTAAAAGAATCTCTTAATACAATTATGAATTCATCATCTTACACCAAACACTGTCGTTTAGGCAGTGTATGTTTAATACTGGCACCAAATTTTTGGCACGAAATTTTAAGCATAAATAATCTTTATTCACTTGGGCACCATTTGCGTTACTTAAGAAGACAAAATATAGCAATAATGACACATCCATATCAGACCATTTATTAATGATCATGTTACGTTATCAACCCATTGTCCTTTCTTGCAATAAATGGTCATGCAAGGATATTATAATTGTGCAGGTAATGTAAATACAGTGACTTTCTGAAGAACTTGTGTTGTCTATTTTCAGTCGCTGGACATGCCCATCATTTTTCATCTCGTTTTTGCACTTGTAGCTGTCCTTATTTCGAAATATGTTGAAATATATAGGAGTGAAAAATAAATGTTTCAAGCAAATTGCCGTATATCGTAATGAATGCTAGTTGGTGTACATTTGTACTTGTTTAGTGCGCGGGTAATGCGTTACTTGGATACAGCAGTGCATCAGAATATGTATTTTTAAATACAATGAAAACAATGAATGAAACGATTTTATTGCAATATCTGACTAGTGCTGGTCCGCGAGACAGGCCACTCAGATGGAGAATGGAAGACCTTGTCTCCTAATAACCTCCCTGACTTGCTGGATAGCCTAGGTTTGGTCGTCTGAATTGAAGCTGAGCAGTGTTGTACGCCATTGCTCCTGGAAAGGTTCTGGGGAGTCTGTTTGCTTCTTGGGATGCCCCCATAGCACTTAACTTAGGAAAGCTACCCCTCTTTTGCAGGCTTCCCATATTGAGTTTGGGTGAATTGCTGGAAACATTCTGTGTAGCAGAGCAGGGTTGGGAAAGAATTGGTTTGTAATTCGCCTCAATATCTCGCCTATTTTCCATTAAATTTTGGGTGAGATGGAGGGAAAATCCACCTCAAATTCGATATGATACCTCGTTTGTTCTGCACAACTGGCGATTCTATCTTTTATGACAGGTTCGGTTTCGGCAGCAAGCACATCTACCAACGACGGTACCCCTTGAGCTACGCAGCGGGTTAAATCTCGCGACAGCGCATAAGTACCGCGTCTCGTTCAGGTTGTAGGGGGCGGTGTTAGTGGGTGCCGGGAACTAGATTAAATATGTACGTTCCTCCGAGCCCATCAGTTCCTTGCTAGAATTTTAGGGCACTTTGCCATATGTGTCCTCACGCAATATTCCTAATCCTGGCCTACGAGTCGCTCAGGAAGAACAGACATATCGGAGAGTCTAACACACACACAACAGCCACCCGCTTCGAACCACCGACTATGCCATCCATGCTTTTTTTTTTCTAAATTGTGGACACCCATCCTTGCACTTGGCTGCGAGATGAGTGAATTTTCGTTCGTTTTTTTTTCAATAAAGGTGCGGTGTTTAATTCAGATACGGCATGCGATCCTACCTATTATTTTAAGCACTTACTTTTTTGTTCGTATCTCGTCTACCGTTGCCCTGTTTTCTAGTGTTTCACTATCACTTGTACTTTGATAAAGCGATAAATTTTTAGGGTCATCCCCAACAGCGTGCCCAGATGCTTGCTTTTTGCAAAGCTGCACGACCTTGCTGTTAACATTTAAAACAGGACCGCCTAGAGACAAGCTTAGCAATTGCAGCTTTCTACCCAATGCTCTCTTGACGTGGTCGACCACCGTGCACAATCAGTGCTACGCCGTCAACGACCGGCGTGATCTAGCCATCACTCCGTGCTGACCCGAGACGCTCTACTTGCGATCTCGCTCGATCGCTAATTCCGCAGTGAACATTGGATAATTACCATACAAAAATTTCTACTGTACAGGTGGTTTAAACCCTGCCACTTTATTCTGCAGGCTATTGCCGCACGTAGCGGTGACATCACCTCTGATAACGATGGCTTGTTATTTCATATTGTTTCAACCACGGAGGAAGGAAATTCCTCCAATACTTAGACGCAATTATCATGCGAATTACCATTGTTCAAAAGAAAAAAAAGCTGCTGTTTCATGGAAACGTTCTACAGTTTTTAAGGGACCTCCACTTGACGAAAAACGCACGGTGCGTTAAGTATTGTAGATCATTGCTGCGGCGGATGGAAAAGTATAAGACTCATCGGCCATGCTCAAAGCCCGTCATCGGCTAGAAAAGACAAAAGAAATGTACTGAGGTTCTATTTCTCTTACGTCTTACAAAATACTCTTCAAGATAAGCAGTTATTGCTATTTAAACTACTTTTTTAGGAAGCTGCGTGAAGTGAGAATAGTGGCTTCGTGTCTTCTATTTTTTAAATTCAGTCTGCGACCCAAAGCCATCCACAGTCAAAGTCGAATGGTATTTACTTTTTTTTGTCAGCATCTCTTGTGCGCTCATTTCGTTTTTAAAAACATTCACAGCGAGAACACTATTTCGCATCAGAAAACGCCATGTCTTCAATCTTCGATGTGCAAAGATCGCGCACAAGTTGTGCGCTTTTTGGAGCGCTGGTCGCGGACGTGTCGTTCAAGGAATCAAAGAAACGTGTTGCACTACGGGCACTGGAAGGACTCCGCAGTGGGTAGCTGACGCCCGAGGCTAGTTTCTGCATGGCAACATAGAAGGTAAGTGGAACAAGTTATTATTTGAAGTACGCAACTTAGCAGAAGGCTGTGGTATCGAAGGCGAACGAGGATTTGTAGAGACGCAGGCTTATGCCTCTTTGCGACGGATGGATATTTGTCATTGTCCACGATACTGATTCGCTGTGACTAAGTTCACAAGGCGAGAGAGCCCGTGTGAAGGCACGTGTTATGGAAGGAAATTAGTTACAACTGAGATAACATGCACGTGTATGATCGTCGCTTTCTCTCATGAGCGTCGTACGGAGCAGAATGGAGGCGGCACTCGCATTGCACCATTAAGAAAGCAAAGCCGTAACGCTATTTACTGTGTAGTCTTGCGCTTGCATTCATGTGTGATCTGATTCGTAGCTTGGCTGAGTATAGCTTGCCTACCGTCGAAGTGGTATAATAAACTGAAACTAATGGTGCAGTGTTGACTAGGCGATTTGACACTTACTTGAGATAAGTAGACGTAATAATGCGAATAATGAGCCGAAGCAGTGTCTTCGGCGTAGCGTAAAGAGATGGGCGCGCAGTCGGTGCGTGCGTATAACCTTCGCTTGTCAGTAATATTGTGCAAACGAGCATCCACGATAATAAAAACTGGCATTTACAATGTCAGACATGACATTCTGTTATGGGGCGTCAAGCTGGCCCACGAAGTGGCCGCCACGTACTCCATGTCGGTCCCTACGTGGGAGACGCTCACTACGCGCTAAGCGCGTCCTGCAGGACTGAAATAATGTTTTTTCCATTGCATTTCATTCCATTCTGTCACTGTGTTGATTTTCATACATGAGCGTACTGCCTTCATATAGTTGTATATATAACAGTGCTGTGTGGTTGTGGTGTAGTTAGCATTGTACTGCGTGGTTGTTTGTGCAAACATCACAAGGGCCAGAATAATCTAAACAGGCTGATTGGCTCATGAAGAACACAATTGTTCAAGCACAATCAACACCAGAAAATAAGGCAGAGATGCAGTGCCAGGACCACCACTCTTGTGCATAACTTAGCCAAATGCTTTGTTGTGCTGCTTTTGCTGCCCATGTACTACAATGAAGTAAAATAGATTGTGAATATTTAAACATGGCTTGACAAAGTAAATATCATGCTGTTACATCGACCACCTAATGAAGGCCCTTTACATGGTCACTTGCTTTTGCTTCAGCTTTCTGAATACTGTTTATGCTTGTTAGTTATTAACATATATTGCACGTCAAATGGGAGCTTCTTGCCCTCGTTAGTTGTTCGAAAGTATTGCACTTTATTGCGAAATCTTGCCTTACATATATTGAATGCTGCTGTCTAGACAGTACTGGCAAATGTATTGTGTCTCATTTCTCTCTTACTTATTGCTTAAACTTTCACACTACACACTTCGCAAGCACATGCAAACACGGCAGGAAAACTGAACCAACTTTCCTTTTGCTAGAGGTAAAATTGGTTCAGTTGCATATATAAACAATCTTTTCACCTGTCAGAAAAATTGTACACCTTGCACAGTATGTGTAATGTACACTGTTCATGTAGTCCCAATTAGCGCTGATAAAATAATTACTTTAGTTATGCGCTGTTTAAATGTAGAACTGAAGGAACGATATCGATTTTTGTGAGCTTGTTGCATTATTTGCCTATCCCCCCTATTCTTTTGTTCCTACTCTAATGGACTCCTGACACCTAAATTAGAAACTCAAGTTGCTTGTATTGTTTGAGAGTCCTGCAGGCGGGGCAATTCTGACCGATTATACGCAACGAGCATTGCCTATAGATATCCTAAATTGATTTTAAAGTAAAGGTGAGAACTCATCTGAGTTGTGAGCACTTGTTGACATCTTTTCTGGTTTGACGTAGACAGAGGCCCCGTGTAATGTTCCAGGAGTAAGGCGAGTATTGTTCGGCTGCTTACGTCAGGACTGTTTTTCTTTGTTTTTGCGGGGCACACGATCGAAGCACCTATATGGTTTCATTCTTTACCATCCTCGGGTCCCCCGATTAAAAAAAAACAAAAAAACAGGATATCCAGCGCCACCCCCTAAAGAGCTTAATTGCTTGTAGTCTCACTCTCGTATTCACAAACCCAACCTTAACTTATGCTTATGATTTAAGTCAACATCAGCCATAAGTCCTCCCTTAACACGTTTTAATAACCTAACTAGTAATAATCGCAGAACCTTCTTCGTACTTATATAAGGCTCGGTTAACGTAGCCCATGATTTATTTTAATTTATTCTTAAACAGCATGGAGGGGAAGAAAAACTTTGCGCATTTCGTTGATTATGTAAAGTGCAAAAAAGAAATATTGAATGGAACAGCGTACACATACACGTCACCTCTGGGGTAAGGCCTGCACGATCGACGGAGCCCGGTAACCAACCTAACACAACCAGAAATTTTCGTTCCATCCCCGCTTCACAAAAATTGCCATGAAGAACCTGCTCGCTTTGCTGTTTCTGGAAAAAAATATTCATGGTCGTTGGTTTGCTGTGCTGCGTCTCGTGCAGCTGCTTATTGCATCGCGCTTTTATGGAGTTGGCACGTTTCAACTTTGCAGCATTGGTCTTGTCAATCTCTCGTAGCCGACCGTGTCACGAGTATAGTCCAGCAGATATCTGCTATGTTTGCAAAAAAAAGTTTTCTTTTACTGGCAAAACTTCTGAAAAGGCGAAAACACTTTCCTGGTTGTTTGGTAGGCCATATGCGGATGCACCTGTGTTGGCTGTCAAATTTTATTGCGAGCTGCTTCCACAATTTTTCAAAACGAGAGTCTTTTTTTTGGTGACTTTCGACGCAAAAACTTCGTTCTGTCTGATTGTCTGTCTGTGCGCTTGTCTGTTCGTCCACTCTTAACAGTACCGGGTACTCCAAACGGCACCAGTCGATACGCCGTACGGCTGACCAAATCCGCAGCACGCACAGATGTTTCTCAAGATTCAGTGTTCATACTTGTGGGATCGTCAATTCGAAAGCAATCATTGCGCATATTTAAGGCACCATAAGAACACGTATATAATTTGTATGTGCGTCTTTTACTAGAAAAAGCCTACCTAAGTAATTCTAAAGACCGTAGCGTTTATCACACTGCGCTGACCATGCAACGCTTGAACGGAAAGTCGAGTGTTTGCAACGCTTTGCTACGACGACACGGTGGAGGCACCTACCCATCACCTCGCGTTCTACACCTTGTCACCTTTGAGGCGGGCGCCCACACCCATCACAGAAGCACGCGCTTTTTTCAAGAAAACTGCCAGATGGCGCTCATATCTCACGTGTGACGTGACTTGATGCACTCGTTTGCTTCCACTCTACGCTAGAGGCACTTTAACGCGGCGCTTCCAGAATGACATTCATCAATCTTCTTGCGCAGAACATCAAATAAATGTTTTTTTCACTCTCTCAACAAGCAAGACTGTCGTCTTTAGACGACATTTGGAGATTAACATGCAGATACGGGACCATTTTTTTTAATTTTCCGTGAAGACACACTGCCTCTGTTTTGGTACTTGTTGACAAAATCTGCCAGGACATAGCCACTTCGTCGGGGAAGTTTACTTAAGTGCACCATTTCACAATAAATGCATCTTCATAAAAATGTTGTAATACTGTGCAATTTATTGAATAAACCAAGTAAAATTTTAGAAAAAGTGAAAGAAAGCGGCAAACAGTGAAAAAAGCAAGATAAATCTAATGAACACAAGAAAAACATACATGACGTTGAAATAAGAAGGGTTATCTGATGACCCCGCTGCATTGATGGGAGTTACAAAAAAGTGAGCAGACGAAAAATGTTTTTTTCACTGAAAACTTCCGGTGCCTAAACAAAAATTTCGGCTGCTTGCATTTGCATGCTTCTGTGCATACTGTTGTTCGTTTATTGTCATGAAGTTTATTGCTGCTCTAGTTAATGATTTTTATAGAAAACGCTTGCCTACACGCGCACTCATGAGCTATAATTCACAAGTTAAAGGGGCCCTGTGAGACTTTATAGGCATGTATTTTTATCGGTTCTTCTGGTGCTGTGGAACGCGCCGATATTGTTACGCACATGGCAACACCGAAATCGACGATGTTATAATTTCATTTGACCGGACAAACTACCTTAATTTCAGACTAGGGCGACACACATCGGCTATTTTGGTCATAGGAAATCACGACATATCATGTGACGTGGCGATGAACACCGTTCGCTTTTAAACGGCAGCGATGCAAGAAATAGCTTGCAATATTCATGTGGTGCACGGTAGCTAGGCCGTACGAGTGAATGCGAAAAACAGCCTAAACCTTTCTTTAATACTTTTTGAGGAAGAAATCATTCCTGTTCTTGATGCATTTAAAGAAGAACGAACACAGCCCTTAGACTGCGAATGTGGCTATGGTACGCCAGCAACTAAACATAGAAACGCATGCCACGTTTTTAGCGAGCCACACATGTGACAGACGGTTGGCACCGGCGTTGCCATAGAACGAATTTTGCACGCAATCGGAGAAGTGGCCCCGCTTACACAGTGTGGCAGTGGAAGCGTCTGCTACCCTACGCACGCGGTTCGTAGAAACTATGCTAACGACGTCATCGAAAAAAGCGGTGGCGAGGTATTGTGCGACGATCACAGTGTGTTGAACTTTCCGGAATGTCTTTGTGAGACGCGTGTTATGATTGGAAGTGGTTTTTGACGTCAGCAGCCAAGTGAAATACAAAAAAGAACGTTTCTCATTGTCGGCTGCTAGAGTTTTGAACTTGGAGGACACATAACTCTACTTTTTGTGCACCAATGTCCATCATTCTTGTTGCATTCGTCTCAGTAATTGTCGCTACACACGATTCGGTGCTAAATAAGGCTATTCCAAAAGTGTCGCAGGGCCCTTTTTAAGACGCCTATCATAGCGTGTGCTTATGAGAAGGTAATGGACGTTTCTAAAACCCACCTTTTACTTTTTCTATAGATACAATTTTCTCGTTCTTTCGTAAGTAGCCTTACCCTGATAACTTAAAGTCATTTCATGAATACGGCAGTTGAGACTATATTCGCTGTATTCACGAATCAACCTCAACTGATCGGGTTAAGACTACTTACGAAAGGGCATAAAAGTCATAGGAAAAGTACAAGGCGAGTTTTAGAAACATTCCTTATCTTCTCATAAGGACGCCTTATGAAAGACGTCTTTAACACGTGAAATATAGCTCTTGAATACGAGGGTAAGTAAACTTTTGCTACAAAATTATTACCTCAAGCAGCAATAAATAAGCTTTATGGCAATAAACCACCAACTTCTAGAATGCACAGAAGCATTTAAATGCAAACAGATTTTTTTTTGTTTAGGCAGCGGAAGTTTTCGGTGAAACACATGTTTTTGTCTCTTCACTTTTTTGCAACTCCCTTCGACGCAGTGGGGTCATCAGATCACCTTTTTTATTTTGACATCTTGTATGTTTTTGTTGTGTTTGTTAGTCTTATAGTGCTTCCTAGAGTGTTTGCCATTTTCTTTCACTTTTTCTAAAATTTCACATCGTTCATTGAATAATTTGAGCAGTCTTACAGCATTATTGATGAAGGTGCATTTATTGTGGAATGATGCAATCAAGGGAATTTCCCCGACAAAGTAGCAATGTCCTGGAGGATTTTATTAAAAATTACCAAGGTGGACGCCATGTACCTTCAGAAAAAAATTTAAAAATTAACACAAGTTTGCCGGAAAAGCAAAGCAATGCACGTGATAGCAATCAATGAAAAGGTCACGCGCCAAATTGAAAGCAGATCGAAACATGCCGTACGTTCCTCACGCTCAAATGACGCCCAAAACGTACTCACAACAACGAATCCACGTGAATAAGCGTGTCATTTGTTACTTTGCTGTGTCTGAAAAGCACGCACTTTTCGCAAACGGAGACTGCAATGATTGTAGCGACCTTTGTGTACCCGATAACCACAGCTACAGCGGCTAGAATAGGGAAGTGTGATGAGCAGCAAGCAGCGCCTACGGAGCGCACTGAAGCCTCTGAGGTGGAGCTGCGTGGGGGCGCGCGCAGTCGTTTATACGTTCAGTTCAGTTATAGTTCAGTTCGGGCTGTCAAGGTGGATGAACGTGTTTTTTTGAGCACTCCGGATCGACTGCGCAGATAAGTGTTTTTGCATGTTTTGAGCTTGTCTTTATAATTATAAGGCAGCGGTTGAAATCTTCGTAGCACTTGTTTTATGGTACGGCTTTTTCGGCCAGTCACCGGCCAGTCACCAGGTATTTATTGGTTAGTGCGGGTGTGTGTGTTTGAATTTTTGTTTTTTTCTTTTGCCACCCCGTGGGGGAGGTGCGCGTACATTGAACACGCAAAAATTTTTGTGATAGAGCTTAGACTTTCTTTTTTTTCGTAGTGCAGGGCTTGACTTTAGTAATTATCGAGTATAGGGACAATTGGTGTCAGAAAGGCATGGTTAAAAAGACTGTAAAGTGTTCAGAATGTGGGGTGGGTTTGAAAGTGGACCGAAGCGTAGAAGCGGATGGAGAAGAGGCTGACGCGAAGTGTAGGCAATGTGAGGTCGAGGAAAAAAATGGAGAAAATGATGGTTGCCCTGAGTGAACTGCTGATGAGAATCGCCGACCTCGAGACTGCGTTGGCGACAGAGAGAGAGAAAGCGAGGGCAATGGGAGAAAGACTGAAGTCCGCCGAGGAAGCACTAGCGAAGCTGATTAAGGAAGCGGCCTACGGAGAGAACAGTAGGGAACCGGCAACCAGAACGGTGGAGAAGGAAAAGCAAGCAAGTTTGGAAAAAAAATTGCCCGCAGCTTCCCTCGGGGGAACACTGAGGAGGATGCGGAACATATAATTGGTTAACGGGGTGTTAAAGTGCGACTTACTTAGGTCGATGGCTAAATTGGTTAACGTGGTTGTGAAATGGGGTGTTAAATTGCGACTTACTTGGGTCGATGGCTAAATTGGTTAACGTGGTTGTAGGAGGGGGTGTTAAATTAGTGAACACGTACACACGTATGCGAAAGGACGGCGCTGGTCGAAGGGACGTCGATCATTGTGTTTGTGGATTCGTTGGAATTCATTTCACCGCGACCTTGGACGTCGACGCGCCGTACAAACCAACCGACGAGCGGCAACTGAGCGAGCGAGCGCCGACCTTGAGTATATATACAGCGCGACGGCGCATGCACTGTCAGCTGTTGAATGTTCTCGAAGGAGAAGCGCGCGCGCGGCACAGATGGCGACGGCGCGACGGCACATGCGCTGTCAGCTGTCGAATGTTCTCGAAGGAGAAGCGCGCGCGGCACAGATGGTGGGCGACGGCGCGACGGCGCATGCGCGCGCGTCAGCTGTCGAATGTTCGAGAAGCGGTGCGGACGGCGCGGACGGCGCGGACGGCGCACTACAAGGCGCGAGTATAAGATGCTCCCGCATCTAAAAACAAGTTTCACCGGTTCAACTGTCACAAGGCCCAGCTTCAGCGAGGTAGTGGTGGGGCAGGGAGGGAACAAAGCAGCCGGCGTCACAGGTGCAAGTAGCCCCCAGGTGCAGAACGCTCCAGCTGAAAAGTCACAGCATGTGATAATCGCCAGGGACTCGAATTCAAATCGATGCACAGAAGCCATCAAAGAGAGGGTAAGAGGTGACAAGAGGGTTGCAGTAGGGGCGTTCCCAGGACGCAAGCTGGAAGATGTCATGAGGCAAGCGAGCGCAAAGCTCAAAACAACAGCTGATTGACGAAACCTCGTGATAATTTTAGGCGGTTTAAACGATGTCCTAAATGAAGATGCAGCAGGACTAGCAGCCACACTGGCGAAAGGCGTCGATGACATGCGCGCCACTTCTCCTAAGGTACAGGTAGTGATATGCACGATACCGGAGGTACCGGTGCGTGATAGCAACCTGCAAAGAGCGGTGGTCAACGCAAACCAAGAGATACGGTGGATGAGTCGAGAAAAAGGCTTTGAGGTGGTGGATATAAACAGAGAGGTGCATAGGTGGGGGGGTTTTCAACGAGAAAGAATTCACTTCGATGGCCGGCTAGGTCATGAGGTGGGTTGGCGACTTGCAGGACTCGCAGTAGCTTTTTTGGGGGGCAAGCGAGCCCTTTGGGGTGCAGCATAGCTAGTAACGAGGAAAACAACCAGGGAGACTCTTCGACAGGTGGTATGGACAGATACAATTCCAAAGTGGCACCAGTATCTAAGATAGGTATAGTCCGGGGCATAAATAGACGTAGCCACGAACGCCGAGCCAATTCAGACATAGGGTATATTAACATGCAGGGGTGTAGGAACAGGCTGAAGTGGGAATAGATAGAAGAACAGCTAAGGGAAAAGAGGCCGATGGTTTACGGTTTTGTAGAAACACATCTCAGGGACATGGAACAACCTCCGAACAATCCGGACTACGCGTGGGAATATTGTAATAGAACAGAAGGCAGCAGAAAGGGAGGTAGTATTGGGGCATTCATTCATAAAAGTACAGACTGGCAAAGGGTCAAGCAGGAGTGCAAGGAACATTTATGGCTAACGGGGAAAGTGGCAGGTCAAATGACACTCCTTGGTTTTGTGTACTTGTGGACGGGAGCAAAGGCCAGAGAGGAAAACCAGGCAATGGTAGAGTGTATATCAAAGGACATTCAGGAGTTAAGAAGAGAGTGCGAGATAATTATACTAGGAGACATGAATGCGCACATAGAAGATATAGATAGGTATACCGACCCGACAGGCAAAATGATCATAGATATATGTGAAAGGCTTGATTTGATCATTTGCAACAGTACCGAGAAGTGTGAAGGGCAAATAACATGGGAGGTAGGAAAACTTCAGTCGACAATTGATTATGCACTGATGTCACATAGGATGTATGATAAGCTCAGGGGAATGCACATAGATGAAGGTGGCTCCAGAAGTCTGGGTAGCGATCACAAACGTATCAAGCTAAGTTTTGGAAGAGCAGTGAAAGTGGGAAAGAGACAAGATGAGCAACTACAGGAAAATTTTTATCCAGAAAGGCTAATTGAAATACCCACTAAACAAATTGAGAAAGTAATCACGGAGGATAATAAGACAGTGTGGACATACACGAATCTAATTAGACTCTGAGCTAGAGCTTGCTAAGACGCATGACTAGTCACCTCGGAAAGGAAGACACACACCCAAAAGTTGGTGGGATGAGGAAGTTAAGAGAGCCATAGCAAAACGTCAGGAAGCCTCTAGGGAACACAGACATGCTAAGCAGCGGGGTGAACCGACAGATGATGTTGAAAGAAAATGGGCAACCTTTCTAAGCTGTAGAAGGGATGCATCCCTTCTGATCAATGAAAAGATTAGAAGGAAGGGAGCTGAGTGGCTGGCAGAAGTACATAAAAAGACAGAAAGGCCGCTGCGAAATTTTGGAACCATCTAAACTCCCTAAGAAATGAGACGAGCCTAGAGCAGAGTTTTATAACTACAGCCCAAGGTGCTAGGCTAAAAGGGACGAAGCTATTGAATATATAAGAACAAGGGTGACAGAAAAATTTCAACAAAGAAGTACTTTATGCACCACAATAGACAAGGACGAATCAAGTGGTGCAATGGCTCCATTTTCACAACAAGAGTGCGAGAGGGCTGAGAAAAGGGTACCTAGTAGTACATCAACAGGCCCAGATGGCATTCCAATTAGGCTGATAAAGACATTAGGTCCGAAGTCTAAGCAGGCTTTGAGAGAGGCAGTTAGCACAATAATAATCGATGGTGAAGTTCCCGATGGATGGAAACTTACGAGGATGAGCATGATCTATAAAGGAAAGGGGGACAAAGCTGACATAAACAACTACCGTCCTATAACAGTGACATCAGTGGTCTACAGGCTGGCGATGCAGATTATAAAGGAAAGACTGCAGGCGTGGATAGAGGATGAGGGGGTGCTGGGGGAACTGCAGAATGGGTTTCAGAAACACAGGAGGTTGGAAGACAATCTGTTCTCACTGACGCAGTGCATCGAAATAGCAGAAAAGGAACACAGGCCCCTGTGGCTAGCATTTTCGGATATCAAGGGAGCGTACGATAGCGTGGTTCAGGAGGAATTGTGGGGAATACTGGACACACTAGGCGTGAAACATGTAGTCACTAATCTTTTAAAGGGTATCTATGAAGGTAACAAGGTAGCTATAAATTGGGAAAAACAGGTATCCAAGCCTGCAGAGGTAAAACAGGGGCTTAGGCAGGGGTGCCCCCTGTCACCCTTATTATTCATGATGTACCTACAAGGATTAGAGGCAAAATTAGAGAAAAGTGGACTGGGCTTCAACCTCTCTTTAGTCAAACAAGGAAAACTTATTGATCAGGCACTACCAGCATTAATGTACGCAGATGATATAGTGCAAATGGCCAACAACAAGGAAGACTGGCAGAGATTGATGGACATCTGCGGTAATGAGGGAGATAGGTTAGATTTTAGATTCAGTAAGGAAAAATCAGCAGTCATAATTTTCATTGACAACGAAGGTAGTGAGCTCAGAAAACAGGCGGTCATGCTAGAGATAACAAATAAATACAAATATCTCGGCGTATGGATAAGCAATGGGACCGAGTATCTGAGGGAACACGAAATATACGTGACGACAAAAGGTAACAGGAATGCAGCAGTCATGAAAAACAGGGCATTGTGAAACTACAATAGGTATGATGTTGTGAGAGGAATATGGAAAGGCGTCATGGTTCCTGGGCTGATGTTCGGCAATGCGGTCCTGTGCATAAGATCAGAAGTTCAAGCAAGATTAGAAATTAAGCAACGTGGAATAGGTAGGCTTGCTTTAGGAGCTCACGGGAATACACCAAATCAGGGAGTACAAGGTGATAAGGGATGGACATCATTTGAGGGCAGGGAAGCTTGTAGCAAGATAAAATTTGAGAAGCGATTGAGAGAAATGGGGGAAGAGCGTTGGGCTAGGAAGGTTTTCGGCAACTTGTACATGAAGAATGTCGATACGAAATGAAGGAAGCGAACCAGGAAGTTGACTGGTAAATACTAAGAAAACAGCAGGTGGCCAAACAAAAAAGGACTATCGGTTAGGAAGAAAGTGAAGGAAACGGAGACTGACATGTGGAGAATGGGCATGATTGAGAAGTCCGCACTAGAGATCTATCGAACTTTTAAGGAGGAAATTGCCAAGGAAAGGATCTATGATAATACACGGGGTAGTTCTCTACTGTTTGAGGCCAGGACGGGAGTACTGCGAACCAAGACATATCGGGCCAAATACGAATGGGTAGACACAGTATGCAGTGCGTGTGGAGAGGAAAATGAAACTGCCGAACACTTGATAATGTTCTGTAAAGGGCTTCACCCTATAGTTCAGGATGATGGCGCAAAGTTTTTCAAAGCACTGGGGTTTAGGGACCGGGAGGGCAAAATATACTTTAAGCGGGTACACTTAACTAGAAGGAGGTTATCTGATTGGTGGCTAAAGTCAAGGCACGAGTGAAAATTAAACTCTTCACTGCAAAGTACGAATCCTCAAACTCACTTTTTAAGGAAAAAAATAAATATATTTTTTGGTTCATTAGGTATTACGGCTTGGTGGTGCTAGCCACCGCCAGATCCAAAGGGTACAGCCATATCCATCCATCCATCCATCCATCCATCCAACGTTGTTTGCACGTTTCCGACAGGTTGGTCGGGTGCGTTCGTCCTCATTTTTTGTTATTCCGTGGCACTCTCACACCAATGCTTTTGTATGCGCTCTCATGGCGCGAAAATAAAGTCATTGCTTCGTCCCGAGGTGCACTGCAGGATACAAGTCAGGTTGTTCGGTGTTAGTAAGAACAAAGCTGTGCGCAGTGGCGGAGAGTGATCCCGCGCGCTGACAAGCCGCTTCAAGAAATTTTGGCTGTGTGCAAGCTGCACTTCGACGAGAGGTATGTACATCTCCCGGCACTTGGAGCTCACTTTGAACGGCGAAATGATCCGCATAGAAAGGGGTAGGCCCATAGGCGTGCTTGTCGATCAGGGGGGTGGGGCGAAGGTTCGTTGCAGTGCGCCCCCTCCCTATAAATTCAGTGTATGAGGCAGATTTTGCGCCCCCCCTTTAGATGATTTAAAGAGTGCCCCGCTGCCTAGTCAATGTATAGAGCATATTTAGCGTCCCCCTCACAGGTGACTAGGGTGGGGGGGGGGGCACTCACCCCTTTTGCCACCTTTGTGCGGACGCCTATTGGTAGGCTTTTCGATGAAGCTCTTCGTATCTGTAGACGCCCTTGAAATCCCTTTTTCAAAGTGGTTTTGCTACAACGAGCTTCACAGTGACAGCTTGAAAGAGCCTTTTTTCTCATTAAAAACAAAAACAAAAGAAAGATGTCACACTGGGCTGCGCATAACACAGTTCGAGACTCACCAATCAAGTGAACACGTTTTTTTCTGCTCACCCATTTGCGTCTTTACACAAAGGCACTCCACAAGGAGCGAGCATCTTCCCGTGAAAAGAAGTACCTGAAGCCCCGGCGCGTCATATGCTTTAGGTCCAAAGGAAACACTGTTCTGTGGGGGTCCTACGAAATATAAAACTTTTTTCTTGGGGATAAAAAAAAGACGCGCGACCAATTATCAAGTAGGCATTGTTGTAAACTGATTGTCAGTCACTACTCGGATATGTCTTGTATGACCAGTGTGCAGAAAATAAAAGGTTTTCATTAAGATACCATTCGCGATTCTCGTCCCTGTAATGATGGTTCGCCGCAGAAGGTCTTGCAAACAGTGGCTCACAACCTGATTGATTGATTTGTAGGGTTTAACGTCCCAAAACCACCATTTGATTATGAGAGACGCCGTAGTGGAGGGCTCCGGAAATTTCGACCACCTGGGGTTCTTTAACGTGCACCCAAATCTGAGTACACGGGCCTACAGCATTTCCGCTTCCATCGGAAATGCAGCCGCCGCAGCCGGAAATCGAACCCGCGACCTGCGGGTCAGCAGCCGAGTACCTTAGCCACTAGACCACCGCGGCGGGGCGGCTCACAACCTAGTCCATCGTTCCACTCCTCTACCATTTCACATCAATAAAATGTTTCAGTGCCGTAACGCTCACTTTCGGCACCCTGTCGATATTTCAGCTCAGTCGCGCACCCGCGTAGGCATTCAGTAATTCCAGAAGCTTATTAGCATATTTTTTTGGTCGCAATTTGAAACCATGCACGAGCAACAAAATATATTTTATATGTTTCGCGTTGCCCGCGCGCGTGGTTGACTCGTCTCATACATGCGCAGCGCATCGCCAGCTTGGGTGACGTGCAAACGTGTGCCAGAGCCATCTGGTGGTTTCCTCCCAAGGCGTTACGCGCTAGCCGGCCCGTTGATCACACTTCCCTATTCTAGCCACTGTACCACAGCAGAATTGTTCCAGGTAAAGCCCGAGACCAGCCAAGGCGTACGGTCTTCCTCTCCTCGCCGCGGCGAGGTAAAGGCGCGTGAGGGAGCGTCGCTCCCCTTCTCTAAGCCGGACAAATTACGCGTAGGAGATTAGAGTGGGCACCGCCGTGCGTTGTGGCGACGTGCGCTCATTGCGCCATCTTGCTGGTAATGCTGAAAAGACGATTCCCCCCGGGAAGCTTGTGAGCAGCGGTAAGTGGTAGATAAAGTAGCTTGCCGTTTAACTGTGGAGGATGTGCTCCGGGGGGGGGGGGGGGCCTCATTGGTTAACGTCTCGTTTTCACGACGCAGAGGTGCCACGTGCAATTCTGCGCGCCAGAGTGTTTTTTCTAGATTTTTTCTTTTTTAGTTTTCATATATATAGATGCGTATACATATACGGCGCATGACATCGACGCCGACACCGACGCCGACGTCGTCACCGACGCTGGTGGCATAATCCAGCTGAGAGTGTCCATTTCATTGCTATCGCAATAAAACGTGGAAGGAGCTTGCAATAGACCTTATGCAAAATTGCTGCCATCTGTCAGCCGTTGTGTGCATAGCTGCCATGTGGCGTGTGGCGCAGTCCTCCTTGGGCGCAGTACGCACAGGTCTGCGTGCGTTTACGTATCTTGTGTTTAAGACATAATGACGCGAGACATGCATTGGCAGATAAAAACAATGCCGACGTATTGCTGCGTTTTTTAGAGCACACAGAGAGAAAATCCGAATGCTGTAGAAAAAAAGGTAATAAGCCGTAAACTTTGTCTCTAGTTTTATTTTTCAAGCTGATAGTGTTTTCTGCATGAGCTCCGGCCACTGTTTTCAAAATACAATGTTTGCGTTCTTCTTTCTAAGCAAATAAGACGTGCAATAGCATTTTTACTTATGTTCCCTTAAATTGCTGCATGCCGATTTAAAGTAGTTTCTGCAATGTTTTCGCTAGCAGCCGCTCACCAAGTGAAGTAAAGCCACTTACACTCGCATGCTTTATGCAGAACCCACCATCACGCAATGGGCTTTATGGCGGCTGATTGAACCTGTCTGCATTTCTTTGCGTGTGTCAAACAGATTGAAGGCTTGAAAAATGTGTGCAGTCATGCGCAAGTTATTCCACGAAACGGCTGCGAGTAGCATTCCAGAGGAGAGAATGGAACTGCCCGAAACAAGGACGCTTTAGCACCGTTCCTCCCTTGTCAGAATGAGCTGATGACGTGCACTTTCTTCTAATTCAGCGTGTGTCGTTACACAAACGTAATAAACAAACAACATTCAACGAAACGTAGGCACAAGCAATTACCTTTGACAAAGTTCGTTGCGTGAAGGCGACTTCCGCGTGAAACGTAGGAGTCACCTTCGCTTGGTAAACGGTTGATAGCGAAGATGTTGCAAAAGTCGCCTTTCTCGGGGTGCAGGAATTTCTGAGAACACAAATACTAATGCTATTTCACGCATTACTTGCATAGAAAAGAGACCGCAAACTCGTATTTACGGAGCAGTATAGCCAAAGCTATTGCTGGAAATGCCATCAGCTTAAAAAAAAACAAGGGGCAAAGTTTACGGCTTAAATTTTCTCTTTCAGTATTCCGAGCTCCTCTCTGTGAGCTGCAAGAGACGCAGCAATACGTTTACGTAAACACACACGCAAACCTGAGCGTAGTGCGCCGCACGCAGCGTCTAGCATAGTGGTTATGCACACAACGGCGGACAGATGGCAGCAATTTTGCATAAGGTCTTTTTAATTCAACAGCTAACACAGTATGTGAATCTGTGTACGGCTTACCAAACAACTACAAAAGTGTTATTTTAGCAAACATAGCAGATATCTGCTGGACAATAGTCGTGACACGGTCGGCTACGAGACAGTGACAAGGCCGTTGCTCCAAAGTTGAAGCGTGACAACTCCATAGAGCTGCAATGCAATACGTAGCTGCTCAAGACGAGGCTCATAAAACGCACGACCATAAAAATTTTCCGGCAGAAACAGCACAGCGAGCTGCTTCTTCACGGCATTTTTGTGAAGCGGAGATGGCACGAAAATTTCTGCTTGTGGTAGGTTACCGGGCTCCGTCCGTCGATGGTTGAGGCGTTGCCTTTGCAACGATGTGTATGCGTACGCTGTGCCATTCGATATTTCTTCTTTGCGCTCTACATAATCAACGGAATACGCAAAGTTGTCCTCCCCCTCCATGCGGTTTGAGGAAGCCTTAAGGTAGGTCATAGGTAGAGACCGGATTTTCAGGCACTAAAAATTGTGTTTTAGGAGTCAAACACAGGCAGGTAGAACACAATTTTAGGCCCACAGAATTATATAATATAGGCCGAATAAATTTCCACGACAATTGCATTATCCCAAAACAATGAAGTCGATGACTTCTATCTACGGCAAGAAGAAAAAAAAAACGATATTTAAGATAAAAGAAAGGTACCAACGATTGAACGTAGGCATGTATTTCCCGCGCGATTCGCAGTATGTGGTATTTTGTTTTGTTTTCTAGCATTGTGCGTCAGGTGTCCACCAATCAATTAACACTCTCATGAGTTTCTTTCATTTCGCTGTGGCTGGGAAAGGCAGTGTAGGAGCAAATAACCAGACCACTGATACAGCAGAGAAGAGGCATGCTAGGTCTAATGGCATAGGACCCATTCCTCCCCTATCGGTGAATGTCTTAATGGGCCCCTCACAAGGTTTGAGGATTTCGAGATGACAAGCGTAATAGTGCACTGGGCACTCCGGATCACTCCTGTTAAGATTTGAAAAATAACACGTCGAGGACAAACGCTTCATTTCTAATGAATACCACTTGCCCTTCTCGCGGGCGTGTGCCCCAAGATATAGGGAGTGACGTACTGCAAGGAATGGTCCTGTTTTTACGTCGCTCCTTTACGCTGACATTGGTGGACTGACGTCACATACTGTGCGTTCTTCACCAGAACTTTGTTAAGTGCTAGCTGTATCTATAAAAACAGACGAAAAATGTTCCGTATCCTGATTATACTCTGCATTTTAAACAGTACCCTCATTAGGAGTGTTGCACATGACATTATTCTACCTGGCATGTGCAATTCGTATGCTCTGTTGTGTAGCGTGAATGAGCAGTAATTTGATTTGGGCTAGCTACTTCATATCATTTTGAAAAGAAAGCGCAAAAACAAAGATAAAAGAAAAAGAGCTCTCTTTGTCTTAATGTCTTCCCTTTTTCTGTGTCTTTGCACTTCCCTATCAAAATCAGCATAATGAATGAACGCTAAGAAAAAAAAATGAAACGTGCGAGCGCAATCTCAGCTTGTTATTATTTTTATTTTTGTTTTGAATAGCCTCGAGTTGTTTTTCACTAATTGGCCTTCGTTTAGCGTCCACCTCGATGCAAGAGTCACCATAGGGTGCTCCGCTGCTGACCCGAATGCCGGAAGTTCGATTGTGGCCACGGCGGTCACAGCTAGATGAATATGAAAAAAAAAATCAGCAGCATATTTACAGAGTGAATGATGGATAGTGGGGTGGAGCATTCGTCCGTCCACTCGTTCTTGCTTCCGTCAATCATGCGTCCGTCTGTGTAACCATCCATGCGTCCATCCGCGCGTCCGTGTGTGCGCCTGTTCGTGCGTCCGCCCTGTGTTCGTCCATGCATCCGCCCCTGCTTTCGTTCATTCGTCCATCCATGCATCTGTCTGTGTGTCCGTTCGACCATCTCTTCAAAACTTCAAGTACCACCATCTCGCATCTTTTCATCATACATTCCCCCATATAGAAGCACCGCCATCCAGCCGACATTCCAAGGATTAAACTATTGGTGGCAAAAGCACACTTTCTTACGGCTTGCGCTTTGTGTCTACTTCCCAACTTTAACCACCTCGAGTTCATGGTATATACTAGTTCACTGTATGCGGCCAAACGCTCTCTAAACATTTCTAAAACCAAGGAGGTTACGCCCAGCGAGTATAACGTAGCAACCCTTTCTTGTCAGATAGTGCTCAATGTACATGCCAATGGCTGCTATGGGGGAATGAGAGACAGGAGAATTCGGCTTTTACTTTCTTACGGTTTTCGCTTCGTATCTACTTTACACCTTTAATCACCTCGAGTTCATTCACGGTATATACTACTTCATTGTTATAATGGCACTGCGGCTGAACGCTCGCTAAACCTTTCTAAAACTAAGGAGGTTACACCGAGCGAGTATAACGTAGCAACCCTTTCTTGTCAGATAGTGCTCCATGTACATGCCATTGACTGCTAATGGGGATCACAACGTGCGCGTTAACTAAAAGCCGAATGCTCCCGTCTCACATTCCCCAGTAGCAGCCGTTGGCATGTACACTGAGCACTATTTTTTGTCGTTCAACAACGCACAGAAGAAATCTCTCACCGGCACCACCTTGGAGGTGAAAATGTTATACATGTTACCTACTACAATGGCTACGAGGGGCGAACGTGTGCCGCTATAAGGAGTTTCGTCTCTAAAGTGTAGATGCCCGTGTACTGCGCACTGTCAATTGCACACTACAACTACTACTACTACTACTACTACTACTACTACTACTACTACTACTACTACTACTACTACTACTACCCTCATTATTAAGGATAAAAGGCATCTGAAAAATACTTTTACTTTAGGTAATCAGGCAGGCATTGTCATTATATATGGTGTGCGCGGGTTGAAATGTGCAAAAACAAAACAGTACGCCGCGCGGTGGCGACTTGTGTGGCCTTTTGAATGTGTGCGCCGTGCGGGGGCGAATCGCGTATGTGCCGTGTGGTGGCGGCTTGTGTGGCCGTTTGAATGTGTGTGCCGTGCACACATATTCAAACGTAGGGGTAAAATGTAGGGGTAAAATGTTTTTTTAATTTATCTGCATTTGTGCAGTGGCTACATGAATTCATGCATGAAAAGTTATAACCAAGCAACCCAGCATGTCAGAGCTCTCATTGTATCTTAGCCTGCACTGAATCGACTAAAGTTCCTCTGGTTAGACTCGAAAGTGAGGAAGCACTGCACAAACAGATGTTTACTAACCACCAGGAATTTGAACAGCATGGAAAATGACTACAAGCGTATATATTTAACCCTTGACTGAGGTGATATGTGTCAGGGCCCGAAACATTATTTTTTCTGAGCATTTATGGTACTTACCCATTGACCTCAAATGTTTAGGTGCATTTCCATGGAACTATCGAACTCCAAAGTACGCAGTAGCTACAAACACAAGGCTTCTTGCTGAGTAGGGTATCAAACCTTCAAACTTGAAAAGGCTTGTGAGGCATTGAACCACTGACCTTATTGTGATTTAAGTTATTGAACCATTGCTCATGAAGTGTACAGGTGCTGAACGTAACTTACCCTTTGAGTGTGTTGGCTATAAAACACTTGGAATCTGAAGAATACAAACTGAGCTTTTCAAGCATGCTAGCTAACAAATCCTTGAGCTCTGTATCACAAAAAACTCACACCAAGGGAATCAAGACTTTGAACCCTTTCTACATGGATGATTCTGGTCCACTGAACCCTTGACAGATGTGACAAGAACTGTAACTCTGAATTTTTAAGCACACTGTGGGCTCAACCTTTCACCTGAAGTGCAACCTACTTCAACTGTAAACCATCCAATCACACAGAGTATAAAAGCCTCACACATATAATCAGTTTTAAATTCCTGCAGAACTTCTGTGAAATGTTTTTTTGCACATTGAACTGCTCCGCAAGATAAACCACGTTATATATTGAAAAACCGTCATATCGGGCAGCTGAGCTTCAATGAAACAGTTTTTTTCCGTAGAGTTATCACTACATACACCTCATATGATACGTATTCCACGTGGTATTTTATATCTGGGCTGTTCTTACTATTAGCCTTGAAATAATAGCTGTACAATGTACATAGTATACTTATCCGTTTACTGGCGTTTCTCCTGTATTTCTTTCAGTTTGGTTTACCAGGCATACTATAATATGTTTAGCTGAGCCATAATCCGGAACTGAGCTTTTGCATTTAGCAATAGCCGAATTGTGAGACAATAACTACAGCTTGAATGTATTTCTTGTGACGTCAGTACACATAAGCTTGACGTTCTGACCAAGGAACATCTTAACGTAGGTTACTTTGTAGATACGAAATTCTGAATTTGATGCTACCTAGTCAATTTTATTATGCTACACACTTGCACCATGCTACAACAATTCTTCTGTTGCATCTGCATATTTAAGCGATGTGCTTGTGTGTTTAATAACGAATTGTGTTTACACATCTATTACCAGTTTTTTTATTCAGTTACGTTTAGTAAGAAGCATTTGATGTAAACATATTTAAAATGATAGTACAGTGGATATGAAAGTGACTGCTTCTTAACAAAGCTGGCATATACAAGTGATTTGGTTGTAATACTCATAAAAGAGATTTTCCAAATCAAACGTTTCTCGAGATGGAGTGAGGCCCTTCAAATAAATATTTATTCGATTTACTTAAAACACAATGCACGTTTATAACTGCTCAGCCATGACGAGTAAAATGCAAGTATTCAAAGAGGAGTAAAACGAACACTATCATCTGAATGGTAAAAATTACCAAATGAAAAATTGATAATTCAAGACTATCAAATCAACAAATTTTATCGATGAGAATGGCTGTATGTTCCATTTGTCGAAAAACCCAACTCAAAATAATAAGTTCTTGTTTGCCGTGAAGTTCGGGATTCGGGATTATGGTGTCTAGATAATTTCATAGCTAATAGAGACAAATATTGAATCATGGGGTTAGAAAGAGTCTGTCACTTTTGAGGCGAAAAAGAAGCTCGGGCCTTTATATTTTCATGACAATTTTGGAGTTTCTATACATGTCGTCAGTATGCATTATGGCTGTTGGCAAGTCGGTGCTACGGTATCTTAAAAACTGCATAAAAACATTTGAAGAGCAATATTAGTATGATAGTGTGGTAATAGCTTAAAAATAATCGGTTAAGGTAATATTCACTGATATGCCCGGAATCTCCAATAGTTTAAAACATAATTATGCAAAAAACTTTGTCTTCACTGGTGTCACGAAGTCAGGGATGGATGCATGAAAAACTTTTATTGGGGTCCTGAAGGATTCTACCCCCGTTTTATAGGGGTAGGATCACGGGCCGCTCCCAAGTTGGGACGGGGAGGCCCAGCCTCACCACCGCATTGTGGGCCTTCTGGACAGCCTTGAGTTGTTGTAAGAGAACTGGACGCGTGAGCATTAAATCAAAGGAGTTTTCGGGAAATTCTTCATTTGTTTTCTTTGTAAAGAGGGGCACCTCCAAAGCATGTGGTAAAAATCACTGCGATTGTGGCAGTCTGGACAAAGTTCTGAAATATCGGAGCAATGGTTATAGGTTACGCGGCTAGGGTATGTTACCGTCTAGACAACTTTTTGTGTGGCAATGGAAAGGACCTACGGCCTAATTAATAGTCATAAATCATGGGATATATGTCAAAATCAACGTTCACGTTTTTATTTATGCCCTCTCAAGGGCTATGTTCCCTCTAATCGTGTACATACGTGTGTAAATACATGCACACACATTTAATTGTGAGAACACCTCTGTGGTGCAGTGGGCAAAATTTACATTCCTCATAAAAGGCCTTATACCATATATCAATGCAACTAGCCATAACTCACAGATGCATATTACAGCACATTAGTTCATAAGCACGCTCTAAAGGGTGTTTAAATAAGGGAATGCCCACAGAAAAAACAAAAAAAATATTACTACGCGGCCTTTACACTTTTTTTTTGGTACCAGACACCTTAAGCTGAGTAGAGACAAATTATTTACAATTGAAATGCAGAATATTGAGCTGATTACCTTTTTATTCAGGGGAGACTAGTGGTCCAGTCAAACGGGGAAATTGCCGCTTTTTTTGCCAAGAGCCCGCTACCGCGTTTTGATTTTTGCGAAAGTAGTTGCTGCCAATTACTTGCGAACGAATAAATCGGCCTATTTCGCAGGCGAAACCGCAACTCGGATTAACAAAACTGCCACTCTCTCTCTAGTCATCCAGAATGAGCGATTCCGCTTTACCAGTCATTGATTTTGCTTTGTTCTTAAGTGGGTTTTGTTTGCAATTAGAGCAAGTATGGCGCACTTATGTTAACAAGATGCAGAAAGATGCAATCGCCATTGTGGAGAGTGACTTCTTCGTTTCGCTGTTTTAGTTAACTCGTCAGAGCTTCGGTTTCAGTTTCGTTCGTGAATTTTGTGAATTTACCTGTTCTACGGTAATTGCCAAGGGCCAATTTTTTTAAATCACAAAGTAGAACCAGGTTACTTGCAGAGGACAGATATTCTGCTATTTGAGCAGAAACGTGTTTCTGGCAATTAAAAGTTGGCAGATGCCACGTACAGCGGGAATCGATGATATGCGAAGCATGAAAGATAAAGGTTGATATATCACTTTAAAATCAGCACAACGCTACGAGGTGGAGGGAAACGATGCCGTACATGACTTCCCTGTCATGATTACCATGTTTGGATGTGTCGTTTACCTTCGTCATCTATTAACGTTACGCGATACCAAATTTAGTATACTTGGAGCTAGTGAAATGGTCTTGAGCACGCTATGAGCGCGGTATGTTGTCATGTTCAGACATGACATGCCTCTCAGGATTACTGTGTATGCACCAGTCATATATTTCGTCATCCATCGATGTCACGTAACACCAAATTTGGTAAACGTGGAGCTAGCAAACCAGCCGCGAGCGCGTCATGAAGGGCCCCATATACTCCAATGTAGCGTTGACGCACGCGTACGCTCGGCACGGTGAAGCTACGTTAGCAAAACGCGAGCACTTCTGACGCCAGGCGAAAACGGCGCGACCAGCGTCCGTCGGCGCCGCCCGATGGCAACCGTTGCGAAATGCGACATGCTGCATTTCACGCCTATGCGTTACCCACACAACACTGCGTCTCAAGTTTTTCAGGATGGAGAGACGCCGGCCGCGCTGAAACGCGCATGCGTCAAAGCGACGCAGCGTGGCGCGCGCCTCGAGTATATGGCAGGACCGGCGCCTGACGTGGCAACGCCAGCGCGACAGACGAAATGAGCCTCTGCGAGCTTGCGCACCACGTCACGTCGAAATGTATTGGCGCCTTCACTGCGGTATGTGGTCACATTCTTATATGACACACCTTTAATGATTATCATGTTTGCACCAGTCACATAACTTCATCATCCATTGACGTCACGTAATACCAAATTTGGCATACGTGAAGCTGGCGAAATGGCTGCGAGCGCATCTTAAGTGTGCTTGCATTCTTGTCGATACATGACACACATGTCATTATTATCGTGTTTGGACGTGTCATATACATATGTCATCTGTTCGCGTCCCATACTACCGAATTTGGTGTATGTGAAGCTAGCGCAATGGTCGCGAGCGCGTCATCAATGAGGCACGTAGCTATGTTGTTACATGACACGCATCTCATGATTATCATGTTTGCACCAGCACATACGTTCGTCATCCATTCACGTCCCATGACACGAAATTTGGCATAAATGAAGATTGCGAAACGACTGCGAGCGTACCATTAGCGTGGTGCATATTCATGAATCATGAATTTCATGACATGCTTGTCATGGTTTCCACGTTAGGGTATGTCACTCGTGTTCATCATTCAGTCATGTTATGCCGTGCCAATTTTTCAACGTGCATGTGAACGCAACCACTGCTAGAGCATCAAGGCCTTGAAATATAAACCATGACATTATTGATATGTATATCTTCATAGTCATGTTATGACTAGTCAGTTATTATATTCATACATTCATGTTATGCCATACCAAATTTGGTATTGGTACCATTAACGAAACAACCAGGAGAGCTAAACATCGTAGGTGGCTAGGCAGACAGACAGACAGACGGACAGACAGACAGACAGACAGACAGACAGACAGACAGACAGACAGACAGACAGACAGAAGACAGACAGACAGGACAGACAGACAGACGGACAGACAGACAGACGGACGGAAGGACAGACAGACGGACGGACGGACGGACAGACAGACAGGACGGACGGACAGACGGACGGACAGACAGACAGACAGACAGACAGACGGACAGACAGACGGACGGACAGACAGACAGACAGACGGATGGACGGACGGCACACGTTGACCACTTTCTACCATCCCCAAACAAATGGCCTTACCTTGTGGCTAAATTGCACCCTCACGGACATGCTCGTGATGTATGTGTCCTCCGACAACCATGACTGGGACCTGGCGCTTCCTAACGTGATCTTCGCGTACAATTCGCGCCAAGACACCACTGGTGTTTCACCCTTTTATTTGCTCTGTGGCCGTGATCCGACGTTACCACCCGACACCCTACTTCCAACCACTACAACGCCGTCAACCGAATATGCACGCGACGCTATTGCTCGTGCCGACCACGCACGTCAAATCAGCCAGTCTAGACTTTCGGCTTCGCAAGACACCCAGAAAGCCATCTACGACAGCCGGCATGTGGACGTTCACTGCTAAGCCGGTTCTCTGATTCTGCTGTGGTGCCCCGTTCATCGAGTTTGCTTATCAGAGAAGTTGTTGTCTCACTACGTGCGTTCTTACCGTATCACCCTTCCAGGTAACTGGCATCATTTATGAGATCATTCCTGCATCTGAGACCACAAACCTGCCTGCAACCACACCCAGTGATGTTGCGCACGTCAGCAGGAAAAAACCTTACCACCTGCCTACTGAAGTCCGTAGTTAATATGCACCGAGAGGGCGCATATACCGCATGGGGGGGGGGGGGGGTTAATGCTACGCAGATGACATATCAGCGGTCAGAAGACGACAACGAAGAAGTGGTGTGGCGATTGTGCGTGCTGTCCTCCATTTTAGTCGATGCTATACGAATCAGTGTCAATATAGACTCTAAAGACACACGCCTCGTGTCATTCTACGTAACAATATGCTGCCTACGCGTATGTGGGGGGTAGTTCGTGTTCAGTGTCAATCAGCCCCCTTCTATGAGATTCGATGACTGCGTCGAGGCGCCACAAGTTAACGCTTCATCATTATTTCGCGAAAGCTGAGGGTTCCCTCTGTGCACGCTCAACAACTGTAGCAGTGCACGCTCACCAGATGTATAGTTCTTCATTGCCTGAATATGAATAGTGTGCCGAAAAAGCTCTTGAAAACGCGATCGCAGCATGATAGATTCACAAAAACCGCAATTGCTGAAACGACATGATCTTTATGTGTTAAACGGGCCAATACGCCAGGAGCTGCAGGACAACGACGCTAGAAGACATTTGCTAAAGATGCCATGGAAACCAGGTGATACACTTTCCTCTTAGGTATTAAGCCCGAACTGTACCTATCTGGCTAGAAATGTTCGCCTGGCTGGTGTATTCCGAATATCAAGAGGTAGCGATGGGCGCTTTTTCTGAAAGAAAAATCTGGCAAGGGGATTTATGAAATTTTTAGTGCCCTTGCCTTCTTTCTGTTACCGCGTTGAAAAAACGCGCTCGAAAATTGAAGAAGCCACAACGAGTGTGACTACCACAAGAGCCCTGGTCTATAAGCGTGTAAATTTTTGTTTCACTTGAAAAAAAAAGAAATCAACATCATTCGGTTATGTCGTGTGTCTGTCTGCTGCATTAAAATTTGCCTTTACAGAGTAATTTTTTGTAATACGTTATGCTTACTATGTATATTGTCCTCAACTTTAAATATTAACTAGTCTGGCCATGTTTCTTGAATTTGTGCATTTTCTGTTGTGCAGTATGTCGCATACTGCACAGCGACATACTGCACAACAGATATATATATATATATATATATATATATATGTATATATATATATTGTGAGCATTATTTATACGCGTCATCTTATTATATGTACATACTCATCATCATCAGTCTGACCTGTGTTGTGGGGCAGAGGCTCGGCAGGTAAAAGAGGTGTCCTGCAGCGAAAACGTTGCCTTACAAGTGGTAGAGAGTGCTTTCCGGTGCCCTGGCCCTCTCCCTGCAGCGCTTTGTCGTTATCTTCGACTACAAACCATCGCTAGAGCTCCGGTCGGCTTTTTTTTTACCTACGGTCATGTCGCCAGACGAGCGCAACAACACGGCTCCCTCCACCTCGCCTGCATCCCTGGCTACACCCCTGGGCATGCTTTCATGGACTGTCACCGCCCCTCAGAAAGATCCCCCGATGTTCGCCGGCCTTCGCGGTGAAGACATTGAAGACTGGTTGGATGAGTACGACCATGTGAGTGTGCTTAGCTATTGGCATGACTCTGTGAAGCTGTCTCGCATACCGTTCTCTCTGAGGGTGTCGCTAAGACATGGTTTCTCAACCATCAGCTGGATTTTGAAGACTAGCCTACCTTTAGGCAGTAGCTTGGTCAGATATTTGCCAACCCTTCTGTACGTGCAGACATAGCCAAACGGAAGCTTGCTGAACGTGTCCAGCACTTCGGCGAGTCGTATGCCTCGTACATTGAAGATGTCTTCGCCCTATGCCGTCGCATCGACAGCTCGATGGCGGTGCGTGACCGCGTTCGCCACTTGCTCAAGGTGCATTTGCGCCGTCGCATTTAACGCTCTGGCGGCAAAGAACGCGACCACGGTCGCCGATATCATCAGAACAAGTCAGTGACTCGATGACCTTACACTTATACGTTTAGAACCTGAAACAGCAGATCTTAGGTCAACGCATGACGATGAGCTTCGTGCGGTAATACGGTCCATGATCCGCCAGGAGCTGCAATTCCAGGCCCCCTCGTCATGTTATGAGCTCCGCATGACGCCTGCTGCAGGCAGCCTCCGCATCATTGTGAGAAAGGAACTAGCGTCCATGACGTGTGAGCAAGTCCCGAGCTCACATACCACTCCAAAGCCGACGTACGCTGAGGTGGTTGAAGGGTCACCTTCTCAGCAATCACCGCAGTATGGGTCAACTATGCAGCCTTCTCTGAATGTCCTCGCCCCATTGGCAATGACTCCTTTTCAAGCCTTGCGTCCATCTCGACCAATATGCTATTATTGCGGAATACGCGGCCACATCTCAGGGTTCTGTCGTCGACGTCAACAAGACGAAAGGCTTGGCTATGGTGACTTCGAAAGGGATGAGTTTGCCCCTGCTCCACAACATAGCCACCCATACCAACTGTACTGATTCTTCTCACCCTCTCTACAGCACTTCGATGCAGCCAGTACCTTCCGCTCCTCGCGCCGTCGCTCCCCGTCACCTATGCGCCTATCCTCGTCACTACTTCGTCCGGCTACCACGGTGTCTGATCATCGCCCGGAAAACTAAACAGTGCAGCTTCAGGAGGAAAAGCTGCATTTTGCGGACCGCATCGAACTCCCCCGGAACGCCCTCAAATGTACTTTCAGTGTGTGTTGAGGCTATATGAACCGAGGCCTTGGTGAACACAGGTGCATCGCTTTCAGTTATTAGTGTTGACTTGTGTTCCCTTTTGCACAAACTGAAGACACCGTATGGTGGCCCTCCCCTTCGCTGTGCTAATGCGGTTTTCGTTCAGCCTTCTGGTGTTTGCAGAGCATGAGTTTTTATTGTGGGCATCCTTCCCCATATACACTTCCTCGTTCTTTCATCGTGTACCAATGCACTCATTTTAAGATGGGACTTTCTCTGCGCAGCTTCAGCCGTGATATCTTGCCGTCAGAGGGTCATTCGCATGTCAGATACTGCGCTTTTGTCTGTTAACCATGCCCATAGCCAGCGTTTCGTCACCGCTGACTGTTTTATTCCTCCAGGTAATAAGCATATTGTGACCTGACATCAGATAAGATCGGTACTGGCGATGTGTTCCTAGCTCCATGTGGACGCTAAATCTCTGGTGGACTTACCATTGCTCCTAGCCTGGTGCGCTTTCGTGATGGCAGAGCATTAGTTACGGCAGTTAACCCCACTTCATGCCTGTTGCACTGCCCCAGGGCACCAGTGCGGTTGGCTCCACAGATACCAAACCACTTTCTCTTGTGCCCCTTCACGCTGACTCGCCACCTTTTTCTACGAGTACTGATGACCATGCTACAACAGCTGCTTTAACAGCCACAATAAATCCCTATCTCACGTCAACGCAAAAGCAAGAACATTTGGGTATGCTTCAAGAACACAGCGCTTCATTTGGTGTATATTTCAAGCTTCTGGGTCGAACTTCTATCGCGTGCATCGAATTAAAACGGAAGGCAATACAATCGTACGCCGCCGCCCATATCGAGTGTCGTCCGCCGAGCGGAAAATCATCGAAGATAACGTCGCTGATATGCTCAAACGAGATATTATCCGGCCTTCGTCCAGCTCACAGTCATTACCTGTAGTGCTAGTCCGCAAGAAGGATGGTTTGGTGCGATTCTGTGTCGATTGTTGAGCGCTTATTAAGATCACGCGCAAAGACGTCTACCCGTTGCCACGAGTCGACGACGCACTTGACTCTCTACAAGGCACTGAATTTTTCTCCAGCCCGATTTACGGTCTGGTTATTGGCAAATACCTATGCACGAAGCGGACAAAGAAAAAACTGCCTTTGCAACACCAAACGGGCTGTACAAATTCAACGTCATGCCATGTGGTTTGTGTGACACTCCTGCCACGTTCGAGCACATGATGGACAGTTATACGCGGCCTAAAATAAAACAAAAACATGTCTCTGCTATCTAAATGACATCATCATTTTCTCCTCCTCTTTTCGTCAGCATCTTGATCGTTTGGGCGAAGTTTTGACGTATATGTCTAGTGCTGGACATCAGTTAAACACAAAAAATGCCATTTCGCTGACAAGAACATGAAGGTGTTGGGCTACCTTGTCCGCAAAGATGGCGTTCGTCCGGGTCCTGACAAGCTTGCTGCCGTGATACGCTTCCCTTGGCCAGAAAATCAGAAACACCTACGAAGTTCCTTGGCCTGGCATCCAACTACCGTTTGCTTCATTAGTCATTTTGCTGCCTTCAATCGCCACTGCACAAGCTGCTCACATCCGGATCATCTTTCGCTTGGAACGACGACTGCGAGCGTGGCTTTCAAGCCCTCAAAGATGCTTCAACGTCCGATCCCGTTTTGTGCCATTTCGACGAGAACGCACCTACATGTCTCCACACTGATGCGAGCGGTTATGGCATTGGTGCAGTTCTTCTACAGCGCGATGCCACTTCACGGGAAACAGTTATAGCGTATGCTAGTCGTGCTCTTACGGCTGCTGAACAGAACTACTCCATAACTGAGCAGGAGTGCCTCAATGTCGTTTGGACCATACAAAAATTTCGACCCTATCTTTACGGACGCCGCTTCGAAGTTGTTACAGACCACCATGCCTTGTGCTGGCTACCGACACTGAGAAACTTGTCTGGTTGCCTCGGTCGTTGAGTGCTCCGCCTGCAAGAGTACGCTTTTGACGTCATCTATAAGTCTGGCAAAAGACACCAAGATTCAGATGCTGTCTCTCGCTGCCCTCTCCCACTGTCATCATCAAGTATGTCAGCTGATTGCTCATCTGGTGGGCAAAGTAATGCGTCAACCCTCACATTATCGCACCATGTGGTTATAGACACGCCAGCTTCAAATCGCTACACCGAGTTCACCACACGCCAGCGTGATGATCAATATTGCAATCGCATTATCCCACGCCTGAATGGCATATAACCTACTCCTAATGCTAGATTGCGCCAACAACTACAGCAATTTAGGCTCGATAACATGGTGCTCCCTCGTTACGTTTACACTACTGATGGACACCGCTGGGTTCCAGTACTTCCGCGTTCTCTACGTCATCAAGTCTTCGAAGCATTTCACGACGACCCATGTGCAGACCACCTGAGATTTCACAAAATTCAAAGCCGCAATAGAAACAATTTCTTCTGGCCAGGCATCTCTACCTTTGTGGCGAAGTACGTTGCATCTTGCCATCTGTGTCAATGGCGGAAGCGACCAACTTCATCTCCTGCTGGCCTTCTGCAACCAATCCCGTGTCCCGAAACTCCTTTTACCATCGTTGACATAAACCTACTCGGACCTCTCTCCATCACGCCAGCAGGTAATCGTTCGATTGTGACTGCTGTTGACCACCTGACACGGTATGCAGAGACTGCTGCACTACGCACAAGTTCTGCTTCAGACGTCGCAGACTTCTTTCTCAACGCCATTTTATTGCGTCACGGTGCACCTCACGTATTCCTGAGTGATCGCGGCAAGACGTTCCTGTACACCATAATCGAAACCCTGTTCAAAACCTGTGGCACATAAGACGACGTCAGCTACCACTACCGAACTAATGGGCTGACAGAGAGATTTCATCGGACACTAACAGACATGCTGTCGATGTACATCGCACCAAACCACGACAACTGGGATACGATTTTGCATTTTGTGACGTTTGCCCATAACACCACTGCTCAAAGAACTGCTGGTTACTAGCCTTTCTACCTCGTGTATGGCCGTTCACCGACATTCATCATCGACGTTCCTATCCTAAATGTGCCAACCGACGCCTCGGCAACCGTATCAGATCAGTTGATCACAAGGCTCGAAGAATGTCAGCAACGGGCTCACCTCAATACAGAAGCCAATCAGCAAGATCGCAAGCAACGCTACGACAGCTCTCATCGCCACGTCTCCTTCAGTCCGAGATATGAAGTGTTGCTTTGGACGCCCATTCGTACTCCAGGATTGTGTGATAAGTTTCAGTCACGCTTAATTGGACCCTATACAAGCAACGAACAACCGTCCCCAGTGAACTATCGTGTCACTCCCGCCGACCTATCTTCGGATCGTTGCTGTCGTGGTTTGGAGATTGTCCACGTATAGCGTCTGAAGCCATTCGTTCGACGTTCTGTTTCCGTCCAAGACACGTCCGGGCTAGCCGCTTACGCGTGGGGGGAAAATAAGTGTGAGCATTATTCATACGCGTCATCTTATCATATGTAAATACGCATCATCATCAGTCTGACCTGTGTTGTGGTGCATAGTCCCGGCAAGTAAAACATGTGTCCTGCAGCCAAAACGCAGCCTTACAATATATATATATATATATATATATATATATATATATATATATATTGCAAGACCACTATTCTCTTTTCACAAGCACACAGATTCCGACGAATCTGCTCCCGCACCGCGGACTTCCACAAAAACAACACACATATGCGCGAAGTACTCCTTAATCAAGAATACCGCCAGCTATCATCGATAGCACCATCAAAAAGCCAGAAATGTGGACCGCCAGATTCTTCTCAACCACCAGAAAAACGCCGACCAACACCGCAACAAAATCTTGCTATTAACTTTCACGAGCAACCCACCGAACATAAACAAGGTCCTAAGAAAACACTTTAACATATTGGAACAGAGCGTGCCACTATCCAAAATTTTCACTTCTCCTCCTTGTGTTGTATACAGACGGGCGAAAAATATAAAGGATCATTTAATAAATTCAAAGATAGGTGTGAAACCTCAAATTGGGTGTCACCCTAGCGGAAAAAGCAGATGCAAGGTATGCAAACACATGCAGACAACGACAGTGGCGAAAAGCACCCACTCGGATTTTAAGCACAGGATAAGAGGTGCACTAGACTGTGACTCAGACAACGTCATATACCTCCTGGAATGTGTGGTATGTAACAAGCAATACGTGGGCCAGACAGACACTCCGTTTAGAATTAGATTCAACAACCATCGGGCACATGTACGATCTCTGCCAGGCCTTCCACTTTCAAAACACTGCACATTAAAAGACCACAGCTTTGATGACATCTGGGTTACACTACTAGAAAACAACTTTCGAGCAATCAGAGAACGGGAACCACGGGAATCTTATTTTATTTACAAATTTAACACAATAAAATACGGAATAAATGAACACCCAGGCACTCTGTCAGCGTTACGACCGGTAAAAGACGCAAACGCTTCTCTCTAATGAGTCCGGTTTCATTACGACAATAATATTACCTGCTAACAAAGCTTTTGGCCTACGCATCTGACAACACAGAAATGATTTGCCTCGTCAAGCAGAGTCGGAACGCACAGATAAGTGGTCCCAGATGTCGTACAGTCCCCCCCCCTTTTTCTTTTCTTTTTTTTCTTTCTTTAAGTTTTAACGCACATTCTGTTCCTTCACTGACAAGGAGTTGACAGCTAGGTGGTTTCGTTGACTTTTTCATACATGCGCGCATGTCTTCCCAGTGAGCCGCAACTGTGTGGTGACTGTACCGGATGTCGTACAGTCTCTCCCCCCCCCCCTCCTGTTCTTCTTTTTTTTTCCTCCTTTAATTTTTAACGCACATTCTGTTCCTTCACTGACAAGGAGCCATTGCATATAATGAATATCGATGGCGGTGCCTCAATCACCGGCTTTTTCATTCCTCCCAACGCCAACAGCACGTTCTCGAAGCGCTTAAGCCCTCCCCATTAACTTGTCCTAAACTTCAAAGAGGAACGAGCCGCCAGCGGATTGCACGGAAAGGTGAAATACAAGAACGGCGGCTCACTGCCCACTTGGGGAAGAGTGGGTGCGGGGGAGGTATTGTTGACAATGATGACATTGCTCATCTACCTCTGCCCTACTCTGTCTAAATGCTGCCCCTTTCTAATTACGCCGTGTCGGTCTTGCTTCTTCTCCTAGATTTTCTATATTTTATTTAATGTCCACCAGGTGCGGGTTCGAAGTGCAGTTTCCGCGGCTGCATTTACGAAGGAGGCGAAATTGCGGCAGGTCCACGTGCATTCGGGTGCACGACAAAGAACCCCGGCTGGTGTAAATTTCGTAACCCCACTACTCCAGTGTCTCTCATAATCATATGGCAGTTGTGGGACGTTGCACCCCACATATTATTCAATCAATGAGGCTTATCGCGTCCATGTTTTTATTTATCAGCATAAAATACATCATGCATATGTTAGTTGGCCTTTCTAAGGTTATGGTTGGCCTGAACGCTTGCATGCGCTGCACCTTTTTCATTAGAAACTTCGAAGCGCCTTTAGCCGTTAGTGCTTAGTAAAGATATGTTATGTATCAATATACTTTACGCTGGCATACAAGCGAAGTTCAGTAAATAAGTCAAATATTCCGTCTCGCACGCGCGCGGGCGTGTGTTTGTGTGTTTAAACATCGTCAGAGCGTGCCGAGGTTCAATAGCAATGTTATTCTCTGACTTGAGTATATCTTAGCGTACGTACGAATAGTCGCTCTGTAATATGCGTGAACGGGGCCTAGCAGACCTTGGAACTGCGTCTGCCTTTTACCAATAAAGCGAATATGTGCCCAGTAAAAATCATCGTTTTGATAAACCTCCGGCGAGATAAGTTTCGACGGGTACACGTATGACCACCGCTGAGTACACTCTCATTCATCCCTCCAGCACAATTCCCGTCTCCGAGCCAACCTACAATACTCGTGGCCGAGATTCCTGCCTAAAATAATACAGAGTGCCAAATCTTTGACAAGCACTGCGACACATTTTCCCGTGTGCAGACACTATTCACTGTAAAAGCGCCCAAGAAAGATATTGTCATATTGATCGATATCTGGGATTTAACGTCCAAAAACCACCATATGATTATGAGAGACGCCGTAGTGGAGGGCTCCGGAAATTTTGACCATCTGGGGTTCTTTAACGTGCACCCAAATTTGAGTACACGGGCCTACACCATTTACGCCTCCATCGGAATTGCAGCCGCCGAAGCCGGGATTCAGACCCGCGACCTGCGGGTCAGCAGCCGAGAGGTATTGTCATAGTAGCACCGCTTAGTTTCTAAACCATGTCAGTGTGAAGCGACGAAAAATAAGTGGGAAGTGGCGAGAGGGGGAAGGGGGTCACGCGAGAATTTTTTTTGGGAAAAGTTGAAACACCCCTCTTCGGCTGCGCCACTGCGGCGAGGGTATTGTTGAAATGGCTCACCAGTCTTTTTCAGCTTTTTAAAATGCTCAAATTTTATGAAGAGGTGCTTCGCAACCGGTCGATTGAATTTTCAAATCCAAACCTAATATTTATCCCTTCCGACTATGCTTTCTGGGCATTACAGCGCGTAACATGGAGCATATGGCACATAAATTATGGCGTAAAATGTATTCTGCGAATTGTGTGTTTCTTGCATGCATATATGTCGTTCATCGGAAATTAAGGCGCCGACTTTCCATGAAAGCCCTTTGCGCTTAGGCAAAGGGAAACGCGCTGCGTTAATTCATGACGATCAAGGAATTTCATTATGCAACAAACAAAAGTGTCCTAGGCAGAAAAAATATTGGCACACTTGCTTTGGGACATTGAAATGTACGAACCTGTGCTGCCAGACTCTGCAGGAGGAATGCAGCGAAGAAACAGCCGCTGGCCACTCGCGGATATGTGAAAGAGCCCAGCGCCATGGGGAGTGCAACGAAGGGCACAACTTGACCTGCGCCGAGAAAGACAAGGTACAATCAAGGAATACGCTAGCGTGCAACCAATATTCTTTTTGTGATATTTCCAATCGGTCCGCTACAACGGGCAGCTGTGCAGCGCACAAAAGACCTTCGTTCTTTAATGTATCACCTACCTAGCTATTTTCCAACCAAGCGTGAGCACTTCCTATTTTTCTGTTCTTTACGTTACCCAGAGGTCGTGGAATGGAATCTCGCGCGAAGATTCGCAATTGAGATCGAAATGCTTCAGGCCCGTGTACTTAAATTTGGACACAAAAGGCACGCTAACAGTGATAATGCCTGGGTTTCAACCCCAAAGCACGATATGATTAAGAGAGACGCTATAATGAAGGACTTAGGAAATATGGACACTCCAGTGTTTTTCAGCGTGCACTGACGTCACAAAGTATACGGGCCACCAGCATTTCACCTCAATCAAATTGTGACCGAAGTGCGAAGTCCCCCACCAAGGCATTTTTCGTAATCATATCTGGGTTTGGGGCGTCAAACGCCACTTAGTGTTATTGTAATTCCTAAGGCGACGAGCATTTCAGCAATGTACTTCCAGCAATATAACCATGCTACTGCTATTGACCGCCACCTATAGTAAAAACCCAGCTGTACACTGCTCCTTGTGCGCCGTGGTTCCTTTCACAGCGTTATGAAAGTAGCAGTCCGACGGCCGCAATTCATGATGACACATTTCTTACTCGAGGTTTTTTATTGCCCCGTTACACTGCAAATGCTCCCCGGCTAAATTACACTGAATAACCACGGACAATCTAGCTACTCGTAGAACCATCTGATGCAAGTGCATGCCCAACGCGATCACTAGAGTGTCTTCTAGAACTTACGTGAATGCTAGCGATAATGCTGGAATATTCCATGGCTATTACGACGTTCTTAACTACTTTTTAGGTTACGGACAACTGGCGCAGGGTGTGCCGATAACAGTGTACCGCGTACAACGCTTGTTATAACCGCGCTTTCAGTTTCACGGCCACAAGTTCGGCCAAATAGTGTTTCACCTTCAAAGCCTACTGCTGTCTTGGAGCACGTCGCTATCACAAGACAATATGAGCAGATTGCCTGAAAGTTAACAATGCTGCAGGAGATAATTCGCATGTTGAATAACAAGAAGACCCTCTCATGGCCTTGCGGGGATGTCAACGGCAGGTCCAGCACCGCAAGGTGGCGCACAAAGAACTTGGCATATCATTCCGCTCTCCGTGAACTTCAGCCGTAAACTGTGCTTCCTGAATTCCGTGACATAAGACGCAGCTGGCGCAATAGTGACAGAATGAATGACGCAACCACGTCTGGAGATTCACGATAACAGTCACAAGCTGAGTTGACGCCCTTCGCCTCATGATCTTGCTGCGCCACCCAAAGAAATGCCACCTGCATCTTCCCACGGGGGGCACTCGAGTAAATGCGTCGCAGAATGGCGGGTTGTGTATCACGTGAATGTTGTGTAATTGGTATGGTTTGAGAATGCCTAATCTTATTTCGTATTTAATATTTTTATTTATTCAATGAAGCAGAAGCGTTGCCTTCAACGAGTTGTGACACGCTGATGTGCAATCTAGTGATGAGTGATTACGTGCAATGTTTACACCCTAAAGAGTGTAAAACTGGTGTACGCATTAAAAGCACCCATATAAACACCTCTTCTCCACTTCTATTTTAAAATAAAGGGTGTTCGTAAAATTAATATTCTTAAAACATCCCATTTACACTCATATATTATGGGCGTTTTGAACAAAACCACAAATGCATGCTATTTTCTGGCAGTTTTGCTTATACTATAAGCATACATTACCATCCTGCTGCCAGCAAGGCGCCTAATACTAGCTGCTTCCGCGTATAGTAATGAATTGAAGCAGGAGGTAAAGTAATGCGACCGAAACACAGTGTTAATCAATAAAGCCTGCGAACTACGAAGACGGAAGGCACAACAGGAGTGCCGCTTGTGCAATAGAGGAAGGGCCAATTGGCTTGTATCTGTTTCTCCCATCTGTACCGTTTGTGTAATTAGTGAGCCCTCACAAATTGCGCTAACTTTCCCGACTCAAGGTAATGCAGCGCAAAGTGTCGTAGCCGTGGAACAACCCCCCCCCCCCCTCATCAGATCGAAGCTTCTAAAGCTAGAGGTTAAGCGTCTGCCTCCTGCAGGAAAACCATCCGCATAGTTGACCACCCATAGCCTTCACTTCAATGGGACATCCGGTCTCGTAAAAACTATGAACATAGACAAATATTTCATTACTGATGCGAATAATTATCTCCATGTGTCCTGAAAAGTGCGATACAAAAATCAGGAAGAGAACAGCGACCATAGGAGAAATTCAGAAAAAGGACGTTTCGGTGACCTTGACGCAGCCTCGCTCACAATTACGGGAGCCTTGTTGCCTAAATTGCGAACAAAGCTTTCGCAGGGGAGCCGAAACGCATTCTTTCAGTTGTTGTTTTTCTTTGGATCCACTTCTTTTATTTTAAACTTACTTCTCGAGCACATGTGCTTCGGTCAAATCTTGGACTTCATAGACAGCGAGAAATCAACAACACTGAAATAATTTCAGCCACGGTCTTGTTCCAAGGACTTCAAAAAGTAAAAATATGTTGTCCCGACGTGAAGACAGTGGTAGTATAGAATAGGTTTAGAAAGTAGCAGCAGGACGGTCTTTTTATTTACCGCGTGCTAGAGCGCTTCTCCTCTTTCTCGTTATTGCTTGCTGCATAAAAGCGTGCAGATGTGCTTATGCGCTGTCGTCTTCGTCTTCCTCGCAGCATGCACGTGGCAATAAGTTCTCATCGAATAGTGTGACGCCCGATGCATACAATGTTTCGTGGAGCAATGTCTTTCCTGAAATAAAGGGGCTGATAAAGTTTCGCCTGTGTGACCATTACTGCGCAGTTCATATAGAGCTGTGCAATTGTCATGATTCATCAGCTTCGCTATTTAATCAGTTTTCACGACGTTAGGTCGGTGAAGGTGCGCTAAATTTAGCTCCTGAATATTACAAATGCGCGCTGTGACTGGCAGCTCGTGCTGGCCACAATGCACTGTCACAATGTTCACTGCGATTCGAATACGCTGTTAATCAAGAGTATCACACTACCAATGGCTTTTGCGTTGAGCGTTTTTGCGTTCAGCCCTTTGTCAACTGCGTGAGGATGAGAATAACGCCTTCAAACACTTTTTCACTAGTTGGCGACAAATCAGCATTTGTTTACCCAGCGAGCATATATGTGTGAACTGTTCCACCAGGATCATGGACAATTGTGAGTGTGGACAAGTTTTTCTGCGTTTAGAGTAAAAAGCAGAGTGCATGCATGGCCGTGATTTACTGAGGTATTTGAACAGACTTATTGCGGTTCCCTTTGTTGGCAGTTGTGCTCGTGATGAACATCAATTTTGGTTTATTAATCAATACTTGGGCGGGGATAGCACCTGTTAGCTCTAAGCGTCAACCGTGTCTAAGACGCATATGCTTGGGCATGTTGGTATTTCATTTGCTTGATTTTTTATCGCACACAAGAACCAAGGACGGAAAACAAGGGCGTGATGTCCATGTCGTTCTTTTTGGTCATACTTCGTTTTGTGTTCTAAAACTACTGTGATAAGTCGGGTTGACGCATGGGGATGACATTGATTGATTTGATTGATATGTGGGGTTACCGTCCCAAAACCGCCATATTATTATGAGAGACACCGTAGTGGAGGGCTCCAGAAATTTCGACCACCTAGTGTTAATTAACATGCACCCAAGTCTAAGCACACGGGCCTACAACATTTCTGCCTCCATCGGAAATGCAGCCGCCGCAGCCGGGATTTGATCCCGCGACCTGCTGGTTAGGAGACGAGTACTTTAGCCACTAGACCACCGTGGCGGCGCCGCATGAGGTGACATCACAGCATATTGCTTCGCGTGAGGTGCGCCTTGCGAAGTTCGCGTGTCGGCAAATAGACCCAGTTTTGTTAAATGCGTCTTTAACAATGTTTTCCTTCACCTGCAAGTAGGCCACCTGACAATGCCCGCAGCCGTGCCTGTGTAGCGGATCGTGAAGTTGGACTTGTGTTTGAACGGACCTTTCTTCTGTGTATGTGGCCGACTTGCCATACTTGTACAGTGGAAACGCTACTTTGAGTATAGCTGCGAATGTTCGAGCAAAATTTATGTTATTCCGCTTGTTTCCATCATTTGTAACTTTCACAATATTCTTGTTATTCAGAGTTGCATTGTCCTCGGCCCGCTTTAGAGTTTAGCTTTGCTAAGTTCTTCAAATGTTAAAAGTACTTTCGCTAGGTAAAGCATATTGTTACAAGACTATATACGCTGAAGAAGCAACACAGACAGCGAGAAATACGACGCGTCTTTGGGATGTGGGGCACGCTCTCACTTGCCATGTCGGCCTAAGCTTAGCCTCATGCAAATATATCTTAGCTGTAACCTTGTTTCTTTGCGTGTCCTCCTGTAACATTTCTAGTCTTTTGAAATGGCGCTCTTTGGCCATAAATTTGCCCTTGCGCCATTAAAACCATTTATTATTATCATCCTCCAGTAACATTTTGGTGGAAGACGCGGGGTATCAAAGCATGACGGAGCTTTGCAACAGACGCCAAGTTGCAGCTTCCAACACGCCTATTGACAGGGATGCTGCGCCAACAGCCACGCTTTGAGTATCAATGGGGTCCACCTCACCTGTGGTCCTTGTGACCACTCCACCACACGATAATAGCGAATTTTGGCACTGACGGTGAAGACGTCGATGAGTGGCTTCAACTCTACGAGCTCGTGAGCGAAAACCACAGATGAGACCCAACCATGATGCTAGCAAACCTCATTTTTACTTGAAAGATACGGCCAAGGCATGCTTCAACAACAACGTGGAAGAGCTCAACAGCTGGGACGTCTGTAAGACGAAGTTGTGCGAGTTGTTCGGCCAATCTGCCGGGTACAGGCAGGCTGCTAAGAAATAACTTGGTAACCGTGTCCAGACATCCACTCAGTCTTACCTGGCCTATATTCAAGATGTCTTGACACTCTGCCGTTAAGCTGATAACACCATGACCGAAGCCCACAAGGTTGCGCACGTCTCGAGGGCATTGCTGATGATGTCTTTAGCCTCCTTGTTTTTAAAGGCTGTTTCACAGTTCAAGACGTTATCAAAGACTGCCAACGCTTTCAATAGGCTAAAAGCCGTCGCATGGCCCACCACTTCACCGGCCTTCCTAACACCGCTCCAACGTGAACTTGAGAGGACCTCCATTTTGAAACCCAGCACAATCCACCCTCTGCTGACATTATGAGGGTTGTTCGACGCGAAATCGAAGCGACGTCAGCGGCACCCTTGAGGGTCCTGACGCCGAATGGTGCTCAACCCATCATATCCCTCATACAGAGCGTTGTGCGCCAAGAATTGACAAACACGGACCTTCAGACGATCTGTTCTGTGCGCCAACCCGATGTTCATCCGCCTACCTTGAACACCCGTCAGCACTACCGGCGTCCCGCTCCACGTAAGCGAGATCCAAACGCATGAAGGACGCCTGACGACATGCCAATTTGCTTCCGGTGCGAACGAGTGGGACACATTCCGCGTCATTGCCGAAGCACGTGGATTTCGCCCCCGCGCACAAGCCCAAACTTCACGAACTTCGACGCATTAGCCCGCCCTTCTGGCAAAGAATCACCCCGCCGTAATGACTCAGCTCATTAAGACATGACTGCCACGACCAATGCCCAGTACAGCAGCTCGCCTTCACCACGACGTAGATTCTCGCGGAATCCTCCGCCACCCCGTTCCCCATCTCCATGCTTCGCCCGACGGTTTCCTACGGGAAATTAACTGGTGCAGCTCTTGGAGGTGATGCTGCTGCAACGCCTTGCCCTACAATTCCTCTGTTGACCCTCCCGACCAACCAGAACTTGATTAATGTAAAAGTGGATGGTTTACCTGTTAAAGCTTTAGTTGACACTAGCGCCCAAGCTTTTGTTATGCGTTCGCACACTCGTGACACTGCTTAAAGAAAGTGTTGACTCCAGCCTTTTCATGCTGTGGTCGTGTTGCTGTTGGCAGTGCAGCTGCCGTCATTGGTGTCTGCATAGCACGCGTTACTATAGCCGGTCATCACACTTCCGTCCTCTTCACTGTTCTCACCAACTGCACCAATAATGTTATCTTCAGTCTAGACTTTTTGTCAACCCATTCGGCTCTCACTGACTGTTCAGCTAGCACGGTGCAACTCGACCTGCCCTGTACAACTGATACGCCCAGTCCGCCTCTAGTTCGTCTCTGCTCTGCTGAACATGTCCGTTTGTCACCGCAAACAGTTACCTGCATTGCCGTAACAGCGTCGCCACCTGTACCTGATGGAGACTACGTGCTCTGCCCTTTACAACCGTCCTTCTGACTCGCAGTGTTACTTTTCCGCACACTACTATTACGTTACGGTAAAACCGTGCTTACAACTCCTTGCTGAACTTTGCTCTGTATCCGCAAGTGCTTCCGTGTGAAATAGCTCTAGCCTCGCTGACATCCCCTGAGGATTGCGTCACCTCAGCTTTGTACCCCAATGATGTGCGTCGCCCCAACTTCACGCAATCCTCTTCTTCGACAGCGAGTCCATTTTCTATTGTGGAAAAGATGAGCACGATGGACCTTTTGCCACGTCAAAATGACGTGCTCCGTCACGTCCTGAAATCGTACTTGGACGTTTTCGACTTCTGTGACCGTTCGCTAGGTCAAACCAGCATGTGAAGCACCGCATAAACACCGGCGATGAATCGGCAGTACACCAACTGCCATACCGCGTTTTTTCTGCGGAGCGTCAGATGATTCAAAAGGAAGTCGAGAAGATGGTCGCGAAAAAATACTTGAGCCATCTTCGAGTCCATGGGCTTCCCCTGTTCTTGTAAAAAAAAACGACAACAGTTGGCGATTCTGTGCGGACTACCGACATCTGAACCGGATCACTAAAAAAGACGTCTACCCGCTACCACGCATTGATGACGCCCTGGATTGCCTTCATGGCGCTAAGTATTTTTCCTCCATCGACCTTCTTCCAGGGTACTGGCAAATTTCTGTCGACGACATAGACCATGAGAAGACTGCTTTTGTTACCCCTGGTGGTCTTTACCAGTTTAAGGTCATGCCGTTTGGATTATGCAATGCTCCAGCCACTTTCGAACAAAGAACGGACACTCTCTTGTGCGGTTTCAAGTGGTCAATTTGCCTATGTTACCCCAACGACGTCATTTTACTTCCCCCGGCGTTTGAAAACCATCGCAACTACCTTTCCTCCAATGCTTTTGTTTTTCGTAACGCAGGCCTGCAAATGAACTCATTGAAGTGCCACTTCAGACACCAGCAAATAACCATGTTGGGCCATCTTGTTGACTTTTCTGGGACACACTCTCATCCTGATAAAGTTCGAGCTCTGAAAAGTTTGTCCGTGCCGACCAGCACTAGGGAAGCCCGCAGCATTTTAGGTCTATGTTCTTACTTGCAACGTTTTTCAAACAATTTTGCGCACGTGGCCCGACATCTTACGGACTTGCTGAGGAAAGATGTTACATTCTCTTGGGGCACTGCGCAGGCTTCGGTGTTTTCTAATCTCATCGCGTTTCTTACAAGACCACCTATTTTGGTCCATTTTGACATGTCTTCCCCAACAGAAGTCCGCACTGATACCAGCGGACATGGAATAGGTGCTGTTTTAGTTCAGCATTAAAACGGCTGCGCCCGCGTTACAGCATATGCCAGCCGTCTGCTCTCTGCGTCCGAGCGGGACTACTCTATCACTGAACGGGAATGCCTTGGTCTAGTTTTGGCGGTTGGCAAATTTCGATCCTACTTACATGATCATCGTTTCACCGTCACAACTGATCACCACGCCCTCTGCTGGCTCTCGTCGTTGAAAAAAGTCCCAGTGGGCGTCTTGGTCACTGGGCACTACGGCTCCAAGAATATGACTACTCAGTGTCTTACAAATCTGGCCGTTTACTCCATGACACTTACTGCTTGTGCCGCGATACAGTGGACCCCTCTGAGACTTTAGATGAACCGCCGCCATGCGTGCTCTCTCTCTCTGCTTTGAGCAATATCCGTGATGTACAGCGCCGAGATCCCGTCTTGCGTGACATTATCGAGAAGCTGAACTAACCAACGCCCCATCCGTCTACTCGACTGTTTGTGCTTAAAAGAAGCGCCTTGTACCGCTACAATGTCAACACAAACGGGCGCCAACTGCTTCTTGTGGTGCCTCCCCACCGCGTTCGAGTGTTATCGTACAGCTTCATGACGCCCCTAACGCCGGTCACCTTGGTCTCTCTCGGACTCACGACCACGTTCAGCGTCGATTTTACTGGCCCAGGCTTTATCGCTCCGTGCACCGCTACGTCGTCGCATGCGACCAGTCCCTGCGTCGGAAAAAAACACCTATGAATCCTGCTGGACTCCTCCAGCCACTTGATCTTCCTATTGACACTTCTTTCAAGTTGGTCTTGATCTCCTTGGCCCTTTCTCTCAGTCTACCTTCGGAAACAAATGGATGAGTGTCGTTATGGATCATACAACCCGGAACGCCATCACGCGGGCTTTGCCAACTAGCTGTGCCACAGATGTTGCCGATTCCCTTCTGTACAATGTCATCTTCCATCATGGTGCTCCATACACACTCCTCTCAGATCGTGGACGCTATTTTTTCTCCGGATTTATTGACGCCATGCTTCGCTCTTGCGAAACCAAACATAAATTTACGACAGCCTACTATCCACAAAATGATGGGCTTACCGAAAGATGGCCTGACTGAACCGGCGCGAAATGCGACATGCTGCATTTCGCGCTGATGTGTTACCCAGACAACACTGCGTCGCCCTCTTTTCGTGACGGAGGGATGCCGGACGCGCTGAAACGAGCATGCATCAGACCAACGCAGTGCGGCGCGCGTCTACGAGTATATGACAGGACCGGTGCCATGCGTGGCAACGTCAGGCGTGACGCGATGAAATGAGCGCCGGCGAGCACGCGCACCGCGTCACGTCGAAATGTATTGGCGCCTTGACTGTGGCATGTAGTCATGTTATCACATGACACGCATCTCGTGATTATCATGTTCACCCGTCACATATCTGTCACCCATAGACGTCACGCAATACCAAATTTGACATATGTGAAGCTAGCGAAGCGTCCACTAGCGCATCAAGAGTGTGGCATGCAGTCATGCTGTTACATGACTTACGTCATGATTATCATGTTTGGATGTTTCATATACCTATTTTGTCGTTCACGTCGCGTAATACTGAGTTTTGGTACATGTGAAGCTAGCAAAATGGCCGCGAGCGCATCATGAGCATAACTTATAATCAAGTTGCTACATGACATGCATTTCGTGTTTATCATGTTTGCACCAACCACATACCTTCGTCATCCTTTCAGGTACCGTAAAACCAAATTTGGTATATGTGAGGCTATCGAAACGGCCGCGAGCGCATCATAAGCGTGGCATGTAGTCATGTTACATGACTTGCATGTCATGATATTCATGTTAGGGTCTGTCGCTTGTGTTCACCTTGCAATCATGTTATACCTACCGTTCTTGAAGTTGGAAGGCATAGTGCAGCACGTTCCTGGCGTACGCAGGCAACTACTTTCTAGTTTAGAGTGTTAGAAGTCCTTGCTGTGAATCCGTGAAAATTTTAACAGCTTTTGGCGATAATATTGTTTGGTTGAAATGGGTTACAGCTTTCTAAATAAGAGACCCTTGAGCTACATTCTTGGTCAAATCCTGGCTAGACTACACGCATGCAGGCAGGAAATCAAGTCAACTTATCGCCACTTCTACGTGTCTTCGTAGCCGTGTCCCAGAGAAACAGACCCGATTCTAAGGGACCTTCAGATTAGCTGAGACAAGGATTAGCCGGGATTTTAAGTCAAGTTTTTTTCCGTAGGCAGCCCGGTCCTGACGTGGTGGCGAAAAACAGGATTATTTTACGCTTTTGAGAGCGGTTTCTCAAGATAATGCGGCGGATAATATGACTACAGGTAATCAGAAAACTATTAGTATCACAATCATCTATGTCTACGAAACTAACATGCAAAGCACACACAGCCCTGGAATCTAACTCAGGACCGCATGCACGTAAAGCAGATGTCTTACCTATTGCAGCACAGCATGAGGGCTAGTCTTTTTACGGGTTATATATCTACCAAGTGGCTTTTTGAAAACTGTCTGTGGAACCTTGAATTGTTTTTTGTGCCATGTGCATGCATTTTATCAGCGAATAGTTTGTAGGGCTTCATAAACTCGAGAGAACCATGGTGAGCGTTTTCGGCTCGGACTTCGATTCGTGGTGCACCGTTCCACAAGAACGAATAATGAGTATTTTTGTGCGTCGTTCTAGTGTTTCCGCGTAAACCGCGGGTGTTACGCTTACCGAAAGTAGTGGACGACGCTGTCGAAACCTACGTATGTATCTCGCACGTGCGTGTACTGTGAGCGATTTCGCTGTTTTGTGTCGGGAGGTACACGTGTGTCAGTCACAGCAGCCTATTCTCAGGTGTTTGAAGACAATGCGCTTTCGCACGTAAACGTTGCAGAGGTATTTTAGCATGCCTACTCAAACATTTGCAATTGGTATGCGTGAACTGCCTTGAACTGCACGCTGGGGCAGCTGCACCTTTCTGCACTTCGACGATTACTTATTTCTGCAACTAGAACTTATGCGCACTATTTAACAATATAAAGTGGTTTTTACTCATTTTCAGTCTTTAAGGGATGTTATTTATGGGGAGTGGCTACTATTACATTTATTCAACATCACACCGCTGTTCTAGTGAACGCCGAAACGCGCATCAAGGTCAAGTATGAAGTACACAAATAGGCGACGGACAGGTCGTTTTCCACCCAAATAACTAATGTTTCTGCATATCTATTTCGCAAACCTCCATGTGCAGTAGGGATCAAGAAATGGTTGAATCAAGAAAAAACCCAAAATCTTTATGGTTACCAAGTTTGGTAGATGGGAAGCTAGCCAAACGGCCGCGAGCACATCATGAGCGTAGCATGTAGTCATGTTGTTAATTGACACGTATCTCATGTTTATCATGTTTGCACCAGTATCGTACCTTCATCATTCATTCGCGTTCCATAATATCACATTTGCTGTAAGTGAAGCTGGCGAAGTGGCCGCCAGCGCATCATGAGCGTGGCATGTAGTCATGTTGTTACATGACACGCACCTAATGATTTTCATGTGAGGCTCCGTCGCTTGTGTTCGCCATGCAATCATCCCATACTATACCACTTTTGCAGCATGCCGTGTGAATGAAACCACCGCAGGAACTGCAGGATTATGAAATGTAAATCATGACATTCATGACATGTCAATAGGTTCATGTTATGACTAGTCAAATATGTTCTTCATACAGTTAGATTACGCCATACCAAGTTTGGTATTGATACCGTAATCGAGACGGCCAGGAGAGCTAAAAGTCGTAGGCGGCTAGATAGATAGATAGATAGATAGATAGAAAGATAGATAGATAGCTTAATTATTATTTAGATAATTTGTAATAACTAATTCTTCATGAATTATAATTATTTATATAATTTATTAATTACTCAGATAATTTATAATTGATAGATAGATAGATACATACATAGATAGATAGATAGATATGCTCAAAGTCGCCTAAGTTCGCTAAGAAATGCTTCGCATTTAACATTTCATGGAGGCGCCCAGCAGCAGCAGTCGCTCATCGCGTCGGCTCCGTGTTTTCTGGATGCTTTTTGGCGGAAATCAGCATATTCAGCGGATTTATCTTTGCGAACCGACGCCACAAGTTATCGCGACCATCCTGACAAAAAATCAGGTGGGAGGACTTACATTTTATCATTTTACGCCCGTTTTTGTTTTCGCTGCGTTTTTGTTTTTGCCACCTGTATAGCATTCGCCGTAGACACCACCGCCATTTCTGCGACACAGCCAGGCGTCGCGAGGAAGATGGGAAGAAATAGAAATAGAAATAACTTAGAAATAAAAAATAGAAATAAACTTGTACCGCCATGGACAACCAACTGAGCCTAGGCAAAACGTGGAATTTAATTCGACGCCTACTAAACCCAGAAGACACAATAACGGTACACAAACAAAATATGAGCAAAACTCTGCATGCCTATAAAGGCACAGAAAAAGGCTTTCTCAAAGAGGTCACGCCTAAATACATGGCCCAGGCACCACCATGCACTCACGCCGATTACGTAGAAGCGCCGAATCCTGACCTTGATGCAGAATTAAACGAAGCCGAGATACGAGCAGTTCTACACAAAATAAATACTACGTCAGCACTGGGTCCTGACGCCATTACGAAGAAAACACTGCTAAACCTAGACGAGACGTCCATTGGCAAATTAAAAGACCTTATTAATGAATGCTGGAGACAAGGCCACATACCACAGCAATGTAAAACGGCGCACGTCTTGCTTATGCCCAAGCCTGGCAAACGCTTACAGCTTGACAACCTATCACCTATTTCACTAACTTCCTGCCTCGGTAACGCAATAAAACACGCCTCACTGACCCGACTGAGTAACTACCTAGGGGACAACAACATACTCTCATGTACAGTGATAGGATTTCGTAAAAATGTCTGTAAACAAGACGCCATGCTGCACTTAAAACACGAGATCATAGATGATCCTAGCAGATCAACTCGAGCCATTTTCGGGCTTGATCTAAAAAAGGCGTATGATAATGTCACCCACCAAGCCATAACGAATCATGTCAGTAACCTAGGTTTAGGTGAGCGGACGTGTAATTGGATCTGAAGCTTTCTAATGGATAGACGAACCGAAATCGTTGTAGGAGGCCTCACAACCGAGGAAATATTTATGGTACTGCAGCTATACCCCAAGGATCAGTGTTATCACCTATGTCATTTAACTTAGACTTAAGTGGCCTCCCAAGAATATTAGAAAAGATAGAAGGTTTGCACCGTACAATATATGCAGATATTGCTCTGTCGATAAGCAACGGCAGCGATGGGTCAATTGAAGTACGTTTACAAGAAGCGATCGAAATCATACAGCAATAAGTAGATGGAACTGGTCTCGCGTGCTCAACCGAAAAATGCGAGCTGCTACTATAAAGACCAACATTAGAAGGCCGACCTCCCAAGTACCACAACACACATACTTACACAAGCATACACCGTAAAACACGAGATGGACACACCATACCCATTGTCGACAAGATAAGGGTACTGGGGTAATTAATAGAAGCAAAGGCACCAACGGGGAGACGGTACGCAATATAGAAGCGAAGGTTTCTCAAACGATGCGCCTAATTAAATGAATTACAAATAAGCATAGCGGCATGAAAGAGGCAAATGTCTTCAGGTTCATCCACGCGTTTGTCATCAGCAACATTACATGTTTCTGGATACCATAGATGGTTCGCAGCAGAAAAAATGAAATTAAACAGCCTCTTAAGAAAAATTTACAAACAAGCGCTGGGGCTCATGCAAAGCACAAGTGCAGAGAGCAGTTAGAGCTAGGTTTACTTAATACACTTGAAGAACTGATAGAGGCGCAAAGTATTGCACAGTACGAGCACCTCTCTAAAACCAAGACTGGTGGATACGTTCCGGAGAAAGTAGGCATCACTTACCACACACAATTCGGCACCAACTGCGACAATCCTCGGGACGTGGTGGCTAAGCTCACAATGCCTCCGTTACCTAAAAGCATACATCCCGTGCACAACGCAGGTAGAAGGCTGAGCAGAGCCAAGACGATGACAAAGAGCTACGGAAACAACAAAAAAGCGGTCTTCGTAGATGCCGCTCGTTAAAAACACAAAAGCTGCTTCGTCGCGGCTGTAGTTAGTCGCAAGAAACAATGCGACACCAGTCTGACAATACACACGAGACGTGTTGAAACGGCGGAAGAGATAGCAATAGCTTTGGCCATATCACAAACTGACGCGTGTTATATAATCAGCGATTCACAAGCAGCTGTACGCATCTTTGCAAATGGCAGAATCTCCCCTGAAGCACTGCATATTCATAGAACAGGCAAAACTAACCAAGACGACAGATGCATTTGCATTCTTTGGTTCCCAGCTCACATACGCGGCACCACGCGAAATATCAACCCTAACGAGGTGGCACACAACGTAGCTCGAGCACTCACTTTCCGGGCTACGACAAATGTTGATCCCTCGCTAGAATTTCCAAATGTGTGGGAGGTAGAGGACCAAATGACAACGTTTCTTGAAATTACGAAACATAAAAAACAGAGGCGTGTTTATACCCTCCCGATAATAAAATCAACAGAACACAGTCTGTCCAATGGCGACGATTACAAACCAGATCCCTTAGGTATCCAGCGCCACTACATGCTATGTATCCAGAGATCTACGCGACCACTCAATGCAAACATTGTCAGGCACTAGGTTCTTTAGAACATATACTATGGAAATGCCAGGAATTAGAACACAGTAGTGAGAACGTAGCCTCCACCGAGAGCCTCCCCACGCATTGGTTGGCCGTGCTGCTCAGTTCAGCCCTGGACGATCAGCTATGGGCAATCCAGTGGACCGAGGAAGCGGCTAGGAGGCAAGACCTTCTAGCCGACACCTCGGTGGGAGCCCAGCCCACTAACAGGCCAGATAGAAAATAAAGTTTATTCCTTCTCAACACTTCATGTCCCACAAGAATGAATCGGATTTATGTCGTCACGGACGGTCCGGTATATTCATTGATCCACGAAACATACAAAGTCATTTTCGCTCGTTTCCTGCTAACTCGTTAACACTGAGGCTAGCACAGCCGAACAAGGGAGCGTCTGCCTACTGATCATCATGGAGGGGGCGCGCCTGAGTACCGCTAGGCGGTACGACAGACTATAAACATTGCGAATTTCTCACCAAACCGCTGCGCATCAGGCAAAAAGATCTAGGAGACGCAACAGTCAGAGGAACAGAGCTTTCCGTCTCTTATGACTGATCAGCGAACACTCACACCACAGACGCGCGCTCCGTCGGCAACACAGCCTCCGACGCAGCTCGCGTCGATCGCCACATATATACAGCTAAGGTTCAGAACGCGCAGCCTCTATCTAGGCCCTCGGCTGAACCACAGACACACCCAAGCGTTTTAAATGCGAAGCATTTCTCAGCGAACTTCGACTTTGAGCTTATCTATCTATCTATCTATCTATCTATCTATCTATCTATCTATCTATCTATCTATCTATCTATCTATCTATCTATCTATCTATCTATCTATCTATCTATCTATCTATCTATCTATCTATCTGTCTGTCTGTCTGTCTGCCTGTCTGCCTGTCTGCCTATCTATCTATCTATCTATCTATCTATCTATCTATCTATCTATCTATCTATCTATCTATCTATCTATCTATCTATCTATCTATCTATCTATCTATCTATCTATCTATCTATCTATTATCTATCTATCTATCTATCTATCTATCTATCTATCTATATCTATCTATCTATCTATCTATCTATCTATCTATCTATCTATCTATCTATCTATCTATCTATCTATCTATCTATCTATCTGACCACCTACGACTTTTAGCTCTCCTGGCCGTTCCGATCGTGTTATCGATACTAAACTTATTATCGCATGATACGACCGTATGAAAAACATATTTGACTAGTCTTAACATGAAAGTCATGACATGAGGTCATGAATGACATGATTTACAATTCATTGTCCTGCAGCTCTTGCGTGGTTTCGTTCACATGGCATGTTGCAAAACTGGTATGGTATGGCGTGATTGCATGGCGAACACAAACGACAGATCCTAACATGAAAATCATTAGATGCGTGTCATGTAAAAATATGACTACATGCCATGCTCATGATGCGCTGGCAGCCACTTCGCCAGCTTCACTTATAGCAAATGTGGTATTACGGGACGTGAATGGATGACAGATGTATGATACTGATGCAAACATGATAAACACGAGATGCGTATCATGTAACAACATGTCTACATGCCAGAATCAAGGCGCCAATACATTTCGACGGGACGCGGTGTGCGTGCTCGCTGGCGTTCTTTCCGTCGCGTCACGCCGACGTTGCCACGCCGGGCGCCTGTCCTGTCATATACTTGTAGGTGCGCGCCACGCTGCGTTGCTTTGACATATGAGCGTTTCAGCGCGTCTGGCGTCCCTCCTTCACAAAAAGAGGGAGGTGCAGTATTGTCTGGGTTAAGGTCCCTAGATGAAACAAGGTAGCGTCACTCATTGTTCTCGAGCCGTCCTCCTCACTCTCTCGATTACTCCTCTTTTTCTCTGCCATCCGCGTCTGTAATTGGTGCATTACTTGCACGTGATCTTGCAAATGGCTGGTGGTGTTATTTATTATTATGCAAAAGGTTCAAAACGAGTACGCATGCGCATATGGCTCCAGCGGGATTCTCGCCGTGACCAAAGACAAAATCGTAGCCAGAACATAAACTGAAGAGGAGGAGCGTTTCGGTGTACGCTAAGTCGACCAAGATTGTTTCGCCATGCTCGTTCAATGCAACATCTGCGTTTTTCAGCAATGCTGCGTTGCTCTAAACAACAGAAAATTGTTTCGCTCTCTTCAACTTACCTCGTGCTTTCCGAGCTGAAGCGAACCATGAAGTGCAACTATGAACCATTTCACGCGATTACTTTCGTGCAACTCCGTCAACGTATGTCGACGCGGATCTGCGAAGCGAGTTCACTTGTCGGGTTTTATTGAAACGCCAGGCGCGCGTCTAATGCGTGTCTAGTGCATGCCAGTTGGTACAAATACATGTGGGTATGCACGTATACAGAGCAGCTGTAGGTTGTAATCAACGCACCTTCAGAAATATTTCACTCTTGACCAGTTCCCGCTTGAGCCGAAACGCGCAGCTTCGAGACACCTCACTAGTAGAACTCCCACTTTTCAGAAAGTTCCCAGCACCGCATCAGGATCACTTGGCATCACGATTGTCCAAATGGGCACATTTAAAAAAAAACGTCATCGCAGTTCTGCAGGACGAGTGTTCGTACCAATCTGGTCGTAGTTTTTTTTATTGCGTGTGCACAAGCCGGTTGTAATCAATCGTCACAACGTCATGCCCTGTGGCCACTTACAGGATCCAGCAAGAAGCACGTTCACTGTGTCACAGCACGAACAAAACACAATCGGAGAAGTGGACTAGTTAGAACTGGACAAAATACCGCGGCCGTGGAACGAAAATGTACTACGCGAGACGCCATGGCTAGTGGTGTAAAGTATAGAACTGCACAACGTTGCCGGTTGAGTAACGCACATCCCGCTTGCTCTTGTGTTGTGCCGTTTATGTTCATATAGGTAACTGTTTATTCTACGTCTTATTTCGTTCCATTTTGTTTCATTTACATCTATTCATCGTAGCAACAGAACCCAAACATTCGCTTTTGGATGAAAGTTTTAAACCTTCTAAGGGGCGCTTCAGGCAAATAAGCGAGAAGGAAAAGGGAGGGTCTCGCTACCTTGGAAACTTGTTTCATCTAGGGACCTTAGTCTGGGTAAGGCATCGGCGCCAAAGGCAACATGTTGCATTTCGCGCCTGTTGCCGTCGGCCGTGCTGGCGGGCGCTGGTCGCGCCGGTCGCGGCTGACATCATACTATAGAGTGCTCGCGTTTTGCCAACGTAGCATCGCTGTGCCTAGCGTGCGCGCATGTCAACGCTACATTGGAGTATATTGGGCTCTTCAAGATGCGCTCAGGGCCGTTTTGCTATCTCCATATATACCAAATTGAATGTTACGGGACGTCAATAAATGTCGAAAGTATTTGACTGGTGCGAACATGATAATCCTTACACGCGTGTCATGTTAGAACATGACAACATACCACGCTCATAGCGTACTCGTGAATGTTTCGCTAGCTTCACATACACTAAATTTTGTATGACATGACGTGAATAGATGATGAAAGTAAACGACACATTCAAACATGATATTCATCATACAGAAGTCATGTACGGCATCATTTACCTCTGCTGATTTCAAAGTGGTATATCAACATTTCACATTCGTGCTTCACATATGATCGACTCTCACTGAACGTGGGAACTGTCAATATTTTTTTCAAGAACTATCGAAACTACAAAACACCCAGAAGAAGTATCTGAAAATTGTCAGTGACCAGCAGAAAACAATTGATGAACTTGTAAGTATTATTATCCAATTGAAAAAACAAAACGCTGCCAGATACACTCTAAGCTTGAGTAAAAGGCAACTCCCTCACTAGCATGAGCAAAAGGAGCGTCGCTTCGAACAATTCACTGCACAGCTCCAGCCCATGCAACACATTGTTGAGACACTCAAACCCAAAACGCCGCTTACACGCAGGTAACAAACGCAGTAAGCCTGCTACCAGAACAACTGAGCATACGAACAGCGTAACCTAAAAGTGGTTACAGTGTGAGTGCGAAAGCAAAGATACAGGAATAGAAAAGAGCGCTGACTTTCATTAATGATTTCATAGCGGAGTGGTGTGCATATTGTCAAGATAAGGAAAGACGCTGGGGCTCGAGCGCGTGGGCAGCGAAAAGAAGGTAGAAGAAGAAGAGGCAGAATGAAAACAGCTTGACCAGGATCGGGTGTTGTCTCTTGTTCTCTTTCTCGCTCATCACAATGACGCAGTCCGACAAGTGAACCCTTTGCAGAAAGCCACCGGTACGTGTCTTCTTGGTTCATCGGCATCGCGGGCTTCTCCATCGAGGAACGCTGTTCACGCTTCCTTGGCAATGGGGTCCCACCCGCCGCTTCAGCTACCCTTCAGACCATCAGTGAACGGTGTCCAGGCCTCGCCTGTGGTTGTAGGGCATGACCTTATTGACACCCTGCCACCGTTCTACGGCAGGGATCCGCACCGGCTCCTGTCCTTTGGGAATGCCGCTCACGCTTTTCATGGCCTACATTCCCGTTGCCGCACTCTTTCAACATACAAGCTGCCATGGAACGCTGTCCAGGCTTCTCTTCTCGTTAGCCCCAGCGGCGTGAGTGCTGCAACCGCTACTTCTTCGAAGACCGCGATCACTGACTCTTCGGGCTTCACACAAGACAGCGCCGTGAACCAGCGGCGTACTATCGCGCTACTCCGCGTCAAGACTAACGAACTGACAGCGTCAGTCTCTGAGCGAGCTCCTACAATGTTGCCAGAATTGCGTGCAACTAACGCCGTATTGGATGTAGATGTAGGTGCCTCGCACGACTTTAAGGCAAGCCCACTGGAGCAACGCAGGCAGCTTTGGGGCACCCTCTTGCAGCTCACAGACCAGCTCGACGGCGTTGCCTCAGTGATATCCACATTCTTACGTACTGCCCCACCATCGCCGTCCACCTACGAACTGCCGAAATTCGACGGGTTCCGGAATGACGCCAGTAGCTGGGTGGCAACCGTCAAAGCGCTAGCAATGCGCGTGGCCTGGACAGAAAATCAGAAACGGTATGTGGCCATAGACCGTCTTCGGGAAGGTGCAGCGGCGTGGCACCGGTATGAAGGTTGGAAGCAGCAGTCATGGGCGGAGTGGAGCTTCCAGCTCATAGCTGCCTTAGGTCTGATTCCCTGTGCCACCTGTCCATGCAACTCGACCTTCTCTCATGACGGAACTCGGGAAAAGCCCGACCTCGAGGATGTAATTCGAGCCCCTACCATCCTGTCATCTCTCGGTGACCAAGATGTAGGGAACAATCACGATCGTGTAACTCTGCCTTGCACATGCATTTCTGCTGTCATGGAACAGCGGCCCGATGGTGCAGCTGTGTTCGGTAGGTCTGTCACGACAAGTTTTGCAAGACGCCCTGCGACAGGCCCCAACAAACGCCATCCGGAGTCGTGAGACCATTCAGTAGACGCTGAGGCGCCAGCCTCCATCTTACGGGACATTCTACCGCTTCATGAAACGCACGTGCCTATGGATTTCACCATGCTCATCCTTGACCAGACGGAAGCGGGTCTGCACGCTTTAAATGATTCAGTAACTGAATATGAGAGCATTTCCGCCTTGCAAAAAGACGCTCCCTGAAAAATAAAGTATATCGAGGAGTTTCCTGCTGCTGACCCTGACCAATGGGACTACAGTCCTCCTCTGCAGGTCGTGAACTCTGCATCGGTATTAGACCCGGGAATACCACTACTTGACCTTCCTCAGGAGATACTGTCTTCGCGCTCGTTGTCGTTTGAAGACATGGAGGCGCTCATATCTATCGTACCAGACACAACTGAACCCCACCAGACCATGATCGTCGGAAACCAAATGCACTCCTGCCGCTTCACAAAGCAGGCCTTTCCGAGAATGCGAACAAGATCAGCCATAACCTGACACAGCCATGTTTGCAGATGACTCCTACATTAATTTTTGAAGACGCACATACGCTCAGCCGCGCAGACACTTGGCTCCCAAGGAATGTTTCCTTAGAGAAAATCCAGACACCAGCCAGGCTGAGGCAACTGCTATAGAGAACTTGTCGAGGACCAGCCCTCGTGCTGTTCCCTCCCAGGACACCAAGTCTTCACGCGACAGTTCGCCAAAAGCCATCAGCTGGACAACTTCAGAAAGTTCTGCTGTGGTATTGATGCCCAGCTATGAGCTGCGTCGCAACTAATTAAAAGAAATGGCTCAAACGTCTACACGGCTGCCTCACAGAGCGTCCCGTTGCAGTTCAGTCCACCAACGGCAGTGGAACAAACACCAGCATTTGCAGGTTACTCTGAAACCTTGCCGGAACAGTCAGGGCCATCCGCCTAAGCAGTATCCTACGAGTGGCCAGGAAAGGTTGTACCATGGGCGAATTCAACCGCAGCGACAAAGCCAATTCCGCCCACCACCACTGACAGATCTTCAAGCAGAGGCGCACCGTGGCGTAGACCAACCGGCTCGAGGCAGCGAGTATGTCCAACAGAGACGCTTCCCCCAGACCGTCACTCCATGTTGCACTATGGTTCGGGACAACCACCACGATGCAGCCAAGGCCACCCAGCAAAAACTTTGCCGCCAGCTCCGCGTGCGCGCAGTCATGGCCGAGTGTCAAGACCCAGAATCACGCTGGGGCTCGGGCGCGTTGAAGAAGAGGCAGAATAAGAACAGCTGGCCCAGGATCAGGTGTTGTCTTTTGTTCTCTGTCTCGCTCATCACAATATATAAACGAAATAGGAAAAAAGTGGGCAACACTGGAAGAAGCAAAAGAAAAAAAGCCCATTGTACTAGAAATAAAGTTATGAAGTGTGGAAAGTTGGGCAAGTTAGTAGGACATAACTTATTATCCGAACAGCGCAACAGCATCAGGACAAATCAGGAAGAAAACAAAGATACAGAATCATTCTTCTGATAATTCAGAGGAACGTGGGTAGCCTTCCCAGAAATGTTGAGGGCTTCTTTTACATATTGAGTTCTCTCGAATAAACCCCTGATAATATTTGCGTGCAGAAGGCGGGCAAGTATTCCTCCATACCAGTCTATGCTGGTGTTTCATCGGGTCGATGTGTTAGGTGTACAAAGAAGAACCTTCCAGTGACCACAACCTCCTCTCTTCAGTTTCATTCTCGTTCTTTAGACTCGTACCAAAATACAGGACAAGATGGATGAAATATCAAACTGCTATAGCTCTCCCGAATCAAGTAGTCTGGAAATTCCCCACAGTAAAATAGACTATAAAGGTCCAGCTTTAATCTCGGGAGACATTAATGCACCATGAATCTTCTGAGGACACTCATAAGATGCTCACAAAGGGAAGCAACTTAAGGAAGCTTTCGAAGATGCTGGCTTCATCCTCCTCAACACGCCAGACCAATACAGAAGCACTGGTGCTGCAAAGCAGAATAATACATCACCGGACCTCACGTGGGTTAAGCACCTGTTAAGAGGTACGCAGTGGGGCACATGGCCCCACAATAGTTACAGCGACCACTTACCTAATGTGATTGCCTTGGCGAAATTTTTCTCTGGTTGAGAAGGGTTTCTTCTTCGACTGCAATAAGAATCGGTCTCATATAGATGAATGGCCTGAAACAGCCACCCTTGATGAACACAGAAAACATATACGAGAAGCGACAATGAAGTCAAGCTAAACCAATAAAAGTAGGTTCCTCACGAGGCGGCGCCCAATAGGCACCTCCTAAACTTGTGAGATGCACGCATAGTTGCTTTACATACGTATAGGACTCAAAAGTCGGCTCGTAATCGTCCGAAGCTTAAGCTTCTTACGAGGCAAGCGACAGAGTACGCGTGCAAGCTACGTAGGCAACAGTGGCAAGCTTACTGCAACACAATCCAGGGGAAGCAGTTTTCTTTAAGTCAACTAATTCGAGGGCAAGTAGTTTCTTCTGTGAGGCCCGTGGTAGTGTTCTCCGCACTCGCGCCATGCAGGCCAAGTTCCCACCAAGCACGCCGACTACCTGCCACGACTTCAACGCGGCTAAGGAAACCATTAAACATGTTGTGCTCGAATGCACTGGCCTGCAGCCCGAACCCCCGGTTGAGCAGACGAGCCGCAGTTACCCAGTGTCTTGGGAACGACACTGGGATTGCGCGAACAGGATGCACCCCGTAACTGGAAAGTGGTGGAATTAACGAAGCGACGGCTGGAGCACTCGTAGCGCAGCAGAAACACGCCAGGTGCTCTGACAGTGCAGGCAACTAGAACGTCTTCATTTTAAAGGTCAGATCCGGGCTGTATATGCTCGTTGATCGCAAGCTTCAAAAGGCAAGATCGCACTCATAATCATCATAGCTAACTACACGGCCGGATAAATATTCATAGGCTATGGAACAATAGTGGGACGAAGCTTGCAACCAGGCAGATGATAGAATCAAACGTGAGGGATGTTGGAACCTCCTCAAACACCTATTGAACGAGAACAAAACTAAGCCTAACAAGTGAACGCCCCTTGCGCAACTAGTACATCAGGCGAGCCAGTCCGTGATTCAAGAGGTAATCATGCAGCAGCTTGCGGAAAAATATCTCCCGCTGAAACAACCAGGGACAGCGATGAACACATAGAGTACTTTGGACCACCGTGCGAGAAAATGGACCCTGATTCACTAAGGGTGAAGTGCGAGCTGCACTCCATGGTCTTCTTAGCAGATCGGCAGCTGGACCCGACGGCATTACTAACAAACTGTTAATGAATCTATACGACGACTCTATCACTTTCTTGACGGATCACTTCACCGGCTTATGGGAAAAGGGAGAATATCCGGAGGAATAGAAGCAAGCTAATAGTATTCTCATACCTAAACGAGGTAAACCGCCCAGCCTAGATAACCTCAGTCAAACTGCACATGCGTCATTCCTAGGTAAAGCCATGGAACACGTCATTCTCAACAGACTCACGCGCTACGCTAAGCAACATGACATACTCCTATATAACATGATCGGTTTCCGTCCCGGGCTGTCGACTCAGGGCGCCATGCTCCTGAACAAGCACCAGCTCATAGACGTTAGCCCAGTGCACATGAGAGTGCTTCTAGGTCTTGACGTCGAAAAAAGTTTTGATCGCATAGAGCATGAGGCCATCCTCGAGGTCCTATCCACGCTGGGTCTGGGCGAGAGGCGTTTCCGCATAGTCAAGTCGTTTCTTGGTGGGAGACAAGCGAGCCTCACACTAGTAGAACTAAAATCTATGTTGAGGGCACTGGGAAACAGAGGCACCCCGCATGGAGCTATGCCCTCACCCATTTTATGTAATTTAGCAATGACCAGAGATGCAAGGGAATTGGAGCGGATAGAAGGTATACACTTCGCAAAATATGCCGACGATATAACCATATGGAGCACCAACGGAAACATAGGCCAAACGGACACTAGACTTCAGGAGTGTGTAGACACCGTAGAAAGCACTATCGGCAAAAAGGGGCAAAATTTTTCGGCAGCGAAGTCAGAACTTTTGGTCATAAAAAATCGAGGTAGGGGTCGAAGACCCAAGCGCTATGTTCCAGGTGAAGAACCCAAGATTATCTTGCGCTGCCAGGGCGGATCCGCGATCAAGCAGGTCGAAAAAATTTAAGTTCCAGGCTTCTACATAGAAGCAGGAGGGAGCAACTCACTGCCATTAGGCATTTTTCAAAAAAAAAAAAACTGACTAAGTACTCAGGTTAATAAAGAGAATCACTTACCGACACAGGGGCCTTGGTGAGGACAGCGCTCTAAGGCCTTCACTCTCGGTCACTTCACCTACTTTGCAGGTCTCCTTCAATGCTCCAACACTCTTATCAGAAAGTTAGTCAAGGCTGCCCTAGGTATACCCAACAGTGCGTCGAACAAGAAACTCATGAGCTTAGGCGTGCACAATACTATGCAAGAAATAGCTTAAGGGGAGATGCTACTCGAAGACAATTTTTTTTAATATTCACCCTAGAACAATGAAACCTGAGCTGTTTATGGAACTTTTTATGCTGATTTCAAATTTATAATTAATTTTCTTGCAAGTTACACAAGTTTAGCTCTGCAACATGACAAGTGTAAAACCCTAACCTTTTTGCCCCCCCCCCCTCTTTTCATCCCTAAACTTCTGTAATTTTTTTACCATTATTAGCTCATATTGCTTTAAATAAAGTGTAGAGTGCAAATAACTAATTAGGAAGTACTTACAAAATATGTAATACGCGTGAAAATGATAGGCATAAAAAGTCCATATTTCACCTACCTATATAAAGGTATACGTACAATTTTTTTATTATACAATAAAATATTGAAATTTAAACTAGATAATTGCATTTCCCATGCTTTGGAAAAAATTGGGCAAAATTTGTTGCAGATCCGAGGACTAGAAGTGCCCGAAAAAGGAGGGGCACATTGGAAAAATTGGCAAAATATGTGTTTTGAGAAAAACGAGTTTTCAAGTTAAATTTACTTTTTATTTATGAATGATATCATTAAATCAGATGAAATTCGCACACCAAAAAGAACAATCCTTCCTGTAGTGGCCACTGCGACTAAAATACGCCAGCACCATGAGTTTGTCCCTCTCGGCTTTTTCGAGCCAACTGCTCGCTGACATTTCGCTCACAGACAGGGCCATGAAACGTTTGCCAAACTTCCACTCCATCTGGCAGAACCTTGTGCCAACTGCAAGCTAGGAAGAAGTTCGACAGGACTGTGAAATCCAAACTAAGTCAAGTGTCGTGCCATTTTGCAGCAATGCTTGTGGCACATACCGTCGTACATAATGACAATGTCGTCCCTGCTAAGTTCTCTCACTGCGAGCTCTTTCGACCTCACAAGATTGGCGCTGATGTCATCCATTGCCGCATCAAGAACTTTCCGGCTGACGGGTGTGAATGACTTTTGATGCATAGGCTTTCGCAAGCCAACAACTGCCGCAAATCGGACCAACTGCTCGTAGCCTATTCGTACAGAGCGCGCCGCACAACGGCTTTCACTTGCAAGCGATGCTTTTTTTCATTCATAACGGAGATAATTACACGAGAAAAGCATTGTTCAGCTGCGCTGCTCGACAAGACATGGACTCCGCAAATAGGTTTCACAGCACATACAGGCGCGCAGCGGCCAATGGCAGTCCTCGATTCGTACCATGTGACAAGCCAGTCGCGCGCTCAAAAACATGCAGAAGAGTGCTTCTTTTTATCATTTCTTGTGCTGCATCAGCGAGAGAAACTGTTGGTATTTGAAGAATGAGGCTCGAATTTTCGACTCCTGCGATCAACAATGGCGAGTGGCGGCGCATTATTGGCGGCAAGGTGCTCGAAAACTGCACACTTTCGACCTTTAATAGGCACCTTGTGCTCTTTAGATGTAATTTTAAAGCATTTCCAGTTAGGTCTCGACCTGTATTATTTTTTTCATAACAGCAGAGGTACTAATCTTATCAAAACAGGCGAAAATAAAAAATCGGTACTTGAAAAAAAAAAACTCGCATTTTTCCACCCGCATCTCTTCTTAAGTGCCACAGGTGGCGCAGCAGGAAAGACTAAGGAGGAGACGTGCGGGTAGGCTGATACTCAGGGCAATCGGTTCAGTCCCCAATAGATCTAAGAACCCGAAGGAGGTCGAGGTCTAACTGAACGCGGAGCTTGGAGATGTAATCAGAACCACTCACTCCTTTGACGAGAAACATGCAACCTGTACACAATGTCAGCAGGCGAAAAGTGAGAGCGAAAGATTTATTGAAAGAAATGAAAGTGGTAGGACAACGGATGGCGGCCGTAGACGCAGCCTAGGTGAAAGGCCAAGAGGCCTACATGGCCGTGGTGGTCGACAGCCAGGGAGGGGTATGAGACGCCAAGAATACACTCACCAAGGACTCTACGGTTGCGGAACAAGCCGTGATTGCTTTAGCTATCAGGAACAGAAAATGGTCATACATCTATAGTCACTCCAAAGCAGCAATTACGAGCTTCGACAAGAGCTATGTCGCTCGGACTGTGTTTAAACCTATGAATAAAGTCAATCCTATCTATACTGAAATCCGATGGTTTCCTGCGCATATGGGACAAGTGGACATAACTCGGGTCAACCTCAATGAGGTGACGAATGACCTGGCACGAGGACTCGCTTGCCATACCAGTCAGACCCGATCCTCCGCCCACTATCATTCCGGAAACTATAAATATATATTATTCACATACAACGACATCGCAAAGTATTATTACTTGGGGCTTAGGCAATTCCCACTGCCACACGCGAAATTGAACAGAGCTCAGACAGTCACGCTGCGTTTACTGCAAACCGGAACTTACCCCACCCCGTCTTTTCTACATAAAATTCACCTTAACAGTGAAATTCAAGGCAAGTGTGACGGGTGCGCTCGCATCATTTATAAGGGTATTGCTCACCATGACAACGACACAAAAAAGGGAGACGCACACACACATAGCGCTGTTTGTGTGTGCGTCTCTCCTTTTTGTGTCTTTGTCGTTGTGCGCTATACCCTTTTAAATGATGAACCCCAACCAACTAGCCCGGCAACGTGTCTTAGTGATGGCATCATTGTGATCAGACACATGCTGGCGGGTTGTACCGCGACTCTCGCCGACCCCGAAGAAAAATGGCTTTACTGGCGGATGATGGTGCGAAGCGCGTCTTATCAAGATCAACTACGGGCAGTCTAGAAGGTCCACGATGACGCCACAGAGCTCGGATTGACAATACCGACGCGGACGCGGCCCACAATGGTCTGAAAAGTCCGGGCTTCAAGACACAAATAAAGTTTTGTGAATGAATAGATGAATGAAACACTTTCAAATTACTAGACGGCCAGGCCACAACTTGAAGAACCGCTGAAAAACTTTGACTTCCCATTCGTCAGTGCAGCCGCTGCCGATACGTGCGAGAACACACTTTTTCCACAACCGACAAGGCATCAGTAGTATTCAAAGTGGCCAGAAGATAAACAAAGCAATGATATAACGAATGCTACTTTTACAATTCAAGAACTTATGGTAGCACTAAAGGAGAGAAATAGTAAAATAGCTTCAGCCCCTGACTTGATTACGTAAAAAGAAATACAACAACTGACTGGGAACAAACTAATCCCCGTCTTTCCATCATCAATCAAGTAAGAGAAGGTGATGATGTCCCTAACGAGGGGAAACATTCAAGTGTTATACCACTGCCTAAACCGAAGAAACCTTCCGACGACTTCAAGTAACCTTCGGTCGATTTTATTACCTTAAGTATTTCAAAAGGTGGTGGAGCGAACGGTAAACAAACGCCTAACATGGATGCTAGAAAATTGGGGGCACTTTAACTGGTCTCAAACTAGATTAAAACCCCACCTGTGTTCTTAGAACACACTCCGACGCCTATATGAGGATGTACTAAAAAACCGTCACCATTTTGGCCGAGCACTATTGTAGGTATCGACGTAAAGAAGGCTTTTGACTCGGTGGCCTACGATACTATACTACGACGACTGTCAGAACGACCCCTTGATAGAAGCCTGTACAATTAGGTTCATAGTTTTCTGAAGAGGAGGACCTTTTCTATAAAAATAGGCTGTTTCACCAGTCAACCATACACCAACAAAATTGGAGTTCCACAGGGCACTGTTATCTCGCCAACACTGTTTAACATAACACTGCATCCATCTGCTTTTTTTTGAGTGAAGTCCATCACATCTCAGCGGGAATGTATGCTGGCGATGTAACAATATACTGTAATGCGCGAGGCATCTCTACGCAGCAGCAGAAACTTCAGAAGGCAATTGATGTTACAACCAGTTTTCTTGGCAGACAAGGTCTTCAGGTTTCACCAGAAATCGTGCAAGACCGCAGTAGCACCAACAGGATGCTTAACCGCGTCTTGCTTTCATGCAGTTTCTTTGCTGTTCGCCCTGGATTTTCATCGCTGGACTACCGCCTCAAGACTTTATACCGGCCCAAACCACTGAATATGCGCTGTACTCAACGCCTCTACCCATTAACGCGCAGGATGACCTGCGCCTGAACTGCCTAGTCGAGCCTGCTTGTGACAGTTCTGGCATGTGCGATTGCAGCGCCACCATCGCACCACATGCTTCCTGGTCATTTGTGACGTCAATGCCTGCACCATTGTGCGCCCGGCACTGTACTGTGGCGTGTTTGGCAGAAAGCATAAATACCCTCGCCAGTGAACAAGACGGCAGCAGCACCGACAGGATGCTAAACCGCGTCTTGCTTTTCATGCAAGTACCGTAGTGCAAATTCCACCGTTTTGTCATATGCCCATTGCTTTAGATCATATGATCGATGTTTGCTACTGCTCTCTTGCCCACAGAGCTTTGTATCTTCTTTTGAAAATGCATTTTATTGCGTATTCAGGCTCGTATTACTTAGCGGTGACATAGGCCGAAATTCCTGTCCCCGAAATTATTAAAAAAACATGGTGACACGAAGCAGTGTATTGCGCGATACGTCGGTCGAGTCTAATGACAGCCTAAGAAATATTCCTGAAATGCCTAGTGAATTGTTGGCTCGGCAGAAACACATTGTTCAAGATATTGCCGATATAAAGTTTTTTCAGCGAACTGTAAACAACCATTTCGATGCTTTGGAATCACGTGTAAGCGCTCTTCAAAAAACGTTGCCTATCCCGTTGTTTCATCCGGTCGATTCTGCTCTGACATAGGTGCATTATCTCGGGCTGTCTCAGATTTAGCGAAAACAAATGGTGACCTTGAAAAACGTTCTAGGTGTAACAACCTAGTTATACACGGAATTGATGAACCAGACAGTGATAACACAGACGCAGGTTTGGTAAAGGTAAACAAGATTTTCGCAGAACAACTTGAAGTACCTTGCCCGCCTGTTGAGCGTTGCCATAGAATCGGCATTGGACGAGCAGGTCGATCACGCCCAGTTATACTGGGATCGTTCCATGCCAAACTTCCGAGCCATTTTGGTGACCATCTCAACTGTATTCAAAGAAAATTGGGCTGATTTACTGCATTGAAAACAGTGAACTGCTTGAATACTTAGAAGAGAAAAAAATTTATTGTCGCGTGGCAGCCTTCTGAACCTTTTGGAATGGCGTTTGGGTTTTGTTTATAGAAAAATTTGTTTTAAAACCCCCACTCCTTCTTTGAATACCAAGCAGGTTTCCAAGTTAAGTAAATAGGCTTGTGTAAGGTTTTTGAAGTTCAGTAATATTAGTGAATTTTACTCGCACGTGCACCTCCAATGATTTTGCCTAAATGTCTTAGGTTTGCATATTTTCCATTCTTTTGCAATACTGCACTTTGTATGAATATTTTAAGTGATTATTACTGATTTACCCAAAGGTATATTTTAAGAAAAAATATTTTAAGATCTCTCAGGCTGCAAATTTTTAAAATAATAATTCGAAAGGTTTGCAAAATCACCAGTTTTATCGTATGGAGCCGCGATTCGCAGCGGGTGTTGGTACAATTAAAATCAACTTTACACGTTAATTGATAGCGAATAAGCAGTTCTCTTCTTATGGTAAATATTATCGTCCCATTTTTTTGTTGTATGGAATAAAATTATTGTTGAGGTTTCCTGTTAGCGGCTATCTTCCCGTTTGGTCACACGACAGATGCAGCCTTAAAATATCCAATTGCCTTCAATGAGGAAGTTCAAAAATGATTTCCTTCTTCAAAACGAAAATTGCAATCATAATATTTGCCACTACAAAAGAACCGCTTATTTGCGTTCGATATACATATAAACGTGTTTTTATTTAGACCACCACAAGGTGCATATAGCGGCTCAATATGAATCAAATTGACAATTTTACGAAATTAGTACTTTTTCTCGTAAAGTTAAGCAGCTTGAGAGGTCGTAACTTATTTTTTCTTCATACCTTTTGAAAAGTAAGTATATTTAATAAGATATTCATACAAAATGCAGTTTTGCTATCGAAAAAATACAAACATAACATATTTAGGCTAAATGCTTGAAGGCGTGTGTGCCAGAAAAAAATCCACCAACATTACTGAGCTTCAAAAACCTTCCAGAAAAACCTTTACATAACATGTAGAACAAACAGGGTATAGAAATAAGGAGCGGTACTTTTAAAACAATTGTTTCCACAAACGACTCCTAAATGACATTCCGGGAAGTTTCGTCGGCAGCCACGTGATCAAAAATAGTTTTCTCTTGCAAATATTTTACCGTTACACTGTTTTCAATGCTGTAAATTAGCACAATATATTTAAAAACATTTGACGTGGTAAAATGGCTGGGACGTTAGGAATGGAATAATCCATTACAATTTCTGAACTTCAGGAAAACATCAAAATAATGAAAACTGCTTCGAAAAGGAAAATAACGTGGTTTTACATAAGTAAGGACTTTTCAGTTATTGCATACAACTCGTAAACAGCTTTGGACAGCAACCTTTTCGTTTCGTGACTGCGGTTTTGTGGGGAAATTGCGTTATGACCACACTTTTTCATAGACAGTGTCCGCTGCAGTTGGGATGAAACATCAAGCTCACTAATGAACAAATCGGGTCTGCCTGTAAATATTCCTGAGGAGAATGCCAACGTTCTTTCACGGTTGTCAGACCCACTCCCAGCTACATCGTCTTGAACATGACAGGTTCATGCCTCCTACAATGCCACTTTCCTACACTACATTGCAAGAAGGTTAGTCATTACGTTCCCGCAGTTCCCTTTTCTTGTAGCAGCTTACACCCCTGATTTCATTGGTGTCACTGAGACTTGGTTTCACGATCAAAAATTTGATTTGAATTTATGCCATCTGGTTATGTCGCTGTGCATACAGACCATCAAATTGGTAAGGACGGTGAAGTTGCTCTTGTTCTAAAATCACATCTAAAGCTTTCTGTTACCTCTCCTCCATGTAAGCTCCAGTACGTTTGATGTAAATTGTACATAGGAAACAAACATAATATTGTCGCTGTTTGTTTGTCATCCACCTGATTCATCACCGGATAACTTTTTTCCTGCTTGCTGATTACGTCGACATGCACAACTTTCATGCAGGTGTTCTAATCCTACCGGGTGACTTCAGCACACCTGGCCTTCATTGGTCTTCTCTTTCATGTCACGGTTCTTCAGGTATCGAACTGGTTAATTCGATGAAGCAAAAAAACAGAATGCATGTCTTGACCTGTTTTCTTAATTTGGAGACCTTGTTGACAACCTGTATGAATGTGAAATTATTGATGTCGCTTCAGATCACCAGGCAGTGTTCATGTCTTTCAAATGCCCGGTCCGCAAGCCCCACATTGCCAATCAAACATTTTTTTATCCAAATCGCTCTGACAATACATCTTGCAGCGTTATGTGAAAACTATGAAGCATTCGTGATGTTTACTAAAAACTGTCATGTTAATGCCATATTTCGACAGTTTCAAAAAAGTATACAAGCATGCATTCACCGTTTAGTTCCCAATAAAAGCAAAAAATGAAATCGTGACATTTCTTGGATGAACACAAAAATTTGGCAGCTATATCGCCGTGTTGGTCACCTCAGACACGCTAAAAACAATGACGACCCCATTTTCATTGCCTGGTTAACATCTGCCAAGCAGGAGCTTCAGTAGGAAGCAAAGCTTGCCGAGGACTTATTTCATAATGTCGAAGTTTCGGCACTGCCCAAAAATAACTCATGAGAATTTGGAGTGCTGTCATGCCTATTAATAATACTACATCTTCATTTACCATTAAAACTTGAATTTTAAATGGTCCCATGTGCATACTAACGCATTTAATAATTACTTTCATTTTGTCAACGCATCTAATTTTCAATGTTATCCCGTTTTTGATATACTCACTTTGCATTCCTTAAGTTTTGTTATCACGCCGTTACACTGCGTTCAGCGAAAACTGCGCCTGCAATGTTCAAAATGTTTCGAGCTGTAGTAGATCATTGTGTTATGATTACGCCCACATTGTTAGCAGTACAGATTATTCTAGAACCTACGTCATCGCTAGCGATAACGCTAGTACATTCGATGGCAAGTCTACAAATGCCAACATGCTTCGCTGCTTTTCAGTTGATCGATGGCCGACGCTCTGCTCCCCACTATCAGTGCCAGTGCCTCGCTGTAATCTCGATTTCATTTGTTGGCCACCAGCTCGGCCCGAGGAAACAGTTTAATTATCGGCCTATTCCATGTCGTAGAGAAGACACCGATGCCGACCACGACCAGCGAGTCAGCCGTAGGCAACAAAGTCTACCACCGGAGTACGGGCCTTTAGCCAAGAAGATTCGCACGTCCACCATGACGACCACTGTTGCAACGATGACTGCTGGTGCACCACTGCCTGGGCTATTGTGATGCGCCCACCCCGAGAGCCCCCGAGCTTCCATGGAGCTCCTAATGAACACCCGGATACCTGGCTCGAGACATATGACAGAGTCGCCTCCTTCAAAAGCTGGGACACCGAAGAAAAACTACGCTGCGTATACTTCCACCTAGAAGGCGCCGCAGAGACGTGGTTCGAGAACCGGGAGTACACGCTACGAAGCTGGGATGTCTTTCAAATGATGTTTCTCCGCACGTTCACGAGCGTCGTACGCAAGGAACGTGCTGCAGGTATCTTGGAGACGCGTGCGCGGCTCTCCAACGCGAACGTCGGAAGCTTTCTCGAGGAGATGACCCGGTTGTTCCGCCACGCTGACTTCACCATGGCCGAGGACAAGAAGGTTCGATTCCTTATGCGAGGTGTTAAAGAAGAGTTGTTGGCGGGACTTGTGCACAACCCACCGATGACGGTCGAAGAATTTCTCACCGAGGCGACCACAATCGAGAAGGCATTGGAAGTGCGCACAAGGCAGTATGACCACCGCTCCTTAGCAGTACACTACTCCAAGGGTCATGCTCTCAGCAACGATGACTTAAACGAGACAATCCGAGTGATTGTGCGGGAAGAGCTGCGCAAACTATTCATTTCGCCGCAGGCTCAAGTTAATTCTATCACCGACATTGTGCGAGGAGTTTGGCAATCGCGTCGAATTCTCCAAGCGCCACGGCCCGAGCCGGAGGCTGTGAGCTACGCCGCTGCAGGGCGAACGTTCCTCCCCGCTCACGTCATGATGCTGCCCCACCGCATTTACAAAGTCAGACAGCGCCGCCGAAACCATCATTTATGTCCTATCGGCCTCCCGTAGGCCAGCGCTACGCTCCTAGGAACACTGACGTTTGGCGTGCCCCTAACCACCACCCACTCTGCTACCACTGTGGTGAAGCCGGGCACACGTACCGCCGCTGCCAGTACTGCCGCATGGAACAGCGCGGTTTCCTCATCAATGCGCCGCGTCCACAGCTGGTTGAAAGACCACACGACATTGCCGACTGTTTCACCGGAATCCGAAGAACATCCCGAGGATCTTCCCGTTCATCTTCACCCGGCTACTACATGTCACCACACCGTCGTCCGTACACTGGCCCAAGCCCGTATCAGGAAAAATAAGGGCAGTGACCGATGTAGATGCGGTAGCTGCACGACGAAGATCCTCTGCCGACGACGACGACGCTACAACGAAACTTCGAGAACCCGTCATCACCTCAGCGTACACCCGACGTCGAAACGTCACGACAAGAAATCCTGATTTCGCAACGTCGAAACAGTGGTGAAAACTGTGGTAGCCATGATCCGACGCCTGAGCCAACCGCATCGCCAGGCGCCAACTATAGCGACCTCGACATTCCCATCAACGGCCACAGCGTCACAGCTCTCGTCGACACCGAACGGACAATTTTGTTATCAGTGGGACTTTCGCCACGAAGTTGAAGAAAGCTAGGACGGCTTGGGAAGGCGCGGAAATTCGTACAGCCAGAGATAACCTAGTAACACCAGCGGGAATCTGCGCAGCCAGAGGGACCATTAACAGCCGCATTTATCCCGCAAGCTTTGTTGTACTGCAGCATTGCTCGAAAGATTGCATTCTTAGAATGGACTTCCTGAGTCTCCACGGTGCGGTCATCGCCCTAAGAACATAGTAGATAACACTATCCACAGAAAAAGCACTACCGCCACGCACGCCATCACGAAGCCATGCCCTCAATGTGCTGGAAGAAGAAGTCAGCATCCCTCCTCGCTCAAGCGGCATCATTTCCATCGACACCCCAAAACCAGAAGAATTCCAAGGCGTCGTTGAAGGCAGTCAGCTACTATATCTCAACCGCAATATTTGTGTTGGAAGGGGAATCACTGAGCTACGGGGAGCAAAAGAACAGCAATGCTCGTGAATTTAAGCAATGAGTACAAACATGTGACTAAATGTACAATGGTCAGCTACATCAATGAAATTATGGAAACCACAAATGCTTTCCCTATCGCCAATTCTACAGAGCCTACTCTATGGAACGAAGCTCCTCACCCAGTTTTCTAGGTCGATCTGAGCCTTCCGAAGCATAAGCAAGAACAGCTCAAGGCCCTGCTTTTGCAATACAAGGAGTGCTTTTTATTGTCGTCGAAAATTTACCAGACTGCAGTCGCGAAACATCGCATAATAACATATGAAAGCGCCAGACCACTTTGATACAGCACCAACAGAGTTTCGACGCGAGAGCACGAGGCCGTTAAAAGACAAGTCCATGAAATGCTACGCGACGACATGGTCCAACCGTCAAAAAGTCCGTGGGGGTCACCCATGGTGTTAGTGAAGAAGTAGGACGGCACCCTACGCTTCTCCGTCGATTATCGCCGCCTCAACAAAATCACACAAAAAAGATGTTGATCTACCAACACGGTTAGACGACGCCCTGAATCGGCTCCACAACATGAAGTGTTTTCGTCGATGGACCTTAAAACTGGCTAGTGGCAAATCGAAGTTGACGAGAGAGATCGATAAAAAAACGATGTTGATAGCACCAGATGGTACTTCAGAAAACAAGGTTTTGCCATTTGGTCTTTGCTCGGCATCTGCAACTTTTCAACACGCTATAGACACAGTGCTGGCAGAATTGAAGTGGCAGACTTGTTTTATTGGGCGACGTGGTTGTGTTTTCCTCAAGCTTCGACGAGCATCTTTGGAACCTTGAAACTCTACTTCAAGAGATCAAGACTTCGGACTCACCCTGAAATGAAAAAAATGCCGCTCCGCATACGAGGAACTTTTGTTCTTGAGCCACGTGATAAGAAAGTCCGGAGTAAGACCTGATCCACAGAAGACAGACGCCGTCACTGCATTTTCGCCACCCACCGACAAGAAGGTCGTGCGTCAATTTCTAAGCCTGTGCGCCTAATACAGGCACTTCATCAGAAACTTTGCCCGCATCGCCGAGCCATTTACTAACCTGACGAGAACTGACCTCGAGTTCAAGTGGGAAACCCCACAGGAGGAAACATTTGTGGAACTACAATGACACTTGCAGATGCCTCCGATACTCGCACATTTCGACGAAAACGTGGAAAGAGAAGTGCAAGCAGCGTAGGAATCAGCGCCATCTTTGTGCATAGGGCTGATGTACTGTAAACGGTTATTAATTACGCTAGCCGGTCGCTATTTAAGGCTGAAAGCAATTATTACACATCAGAAAAGGAGGTTTGCCATCATCTCGGCGTCGTCAAAGCTTCGTCCGTACCTCTACGGCAGGCCCTTCAATGTTGTGAGTGACCGCCACGCCATGTGTTGGCTAGCTAACTTGAAGGACCCTTCACCTTGCGCGATAGAGCCTGACACTTCCAGAATACAATATTACCGTTGTTTACAAATCCGGCAGAAAACACTCCGACGCCGACTGCCTGTCCTGAGCCCCCATCGACTGACCGCCGTCCGAAGAACTGAATGATGACTGCTTCTTGGGAACGATAACTGCCGACGACTTTGCTGAACATCAGCGCGCGGACCTGGAAATTACAGCCCTAATCGAATACCTTGAGGGGAGGACCTCCGTTTTTCCGAAAGTATTCGAACGGGCACTTACGTCGTTTTCACTGCGGAACGGCCTCCTGCAAAAGAAGAACTTCTCGCCGCTTCGAGCCAAGTACCTTCTTGTAGTACTTTCAGCGCGCGGAAGAAGCGTGTCAACTGGCCCGCCTGTCCTGTCGCGGTGGTCTACTGACTAAGGTACTCGGCTGTGACCCGCAGGTCGTGGGATTTAATCTCGGTGGCGGCGGCTGTATTTCCGATGGAGGCAGAAATGTTGTAGGCCCGTGTTCTCAGGTTCGGGTGCACGTGAGAGGCCCCAGGTGGTTGAAAGTGCCGGAGCCCTCCACTACGACGTCTCGCGTAATCATATGGTAGTTATGAGACGTTAAACCTCACATATTTATCAATTCGCTCACCTGTGCATCAAGAATCAGCAGGCGGCTGACAGCCGCCGTTACAATCTTCGAAAAAGCTTGGTGGAGTACCAGCCGGGTGACCTGTCTGGGTATGGACACCGATACGCCAACGTGGACTCAGTGAAAAACTTCTACGACGGTACTTCAGACCATACAGAGCAGCTCGACGTGTTGTACCACTGCACTGCGAGGTTGTTGCCGACCGCATTACTAACTACCAACGGCACCATGCTCAACCTGAAGTCGTCCATGTAGTGCGCCTCAAGCCACATCATGCGCGAACCCGAGGACTGTATTTTGATTTTCTTGCTATGCTTTATTGCTTCTCTCTATTGTTTATTGCCTTTATTATTGTATCTTTGTCTTTTGTTAAATCATCGGGACGATGCCTTTTTCTGAGGGGTCCAACGCCACGTTCCTTTCCTCAAGTTTTGGTTTCACCCATTTACAGTAAGTTGAGCGCAAACCATGCCTACGATGTTCGAAAAGCTTCGAGGCTGTAGTAGATCGTTGTGTGAAAGTTACGCCCACATCGTCAACAGTACAGATTATTCTGGAACCTACGTAACCACTAATGATAACGCTGGAACATTTGATGGCAAGTGTATACATGCCGACGCGCTTCGCCACTTGTCAGTTGATCGACGGCCGACGCTCTGTCCACCGCTATTAGTGCCAGTGCCTCACTGTAATCTTATTTTTATTCGTTGGCCAAAAGTTCGGCCTAAATAAGCAGTTGAATCTTCGACCTACTGTCTGCTCTCTTCGTAGTTGTCTCGAACCCGTGACAATATTCATTCAGATCACTCCATTCCACGCATTACAATTAGTGTCAACGAAGTTTTAATTTGATTTGAATTAGATACGAATACATTTAGTGGTTCAGATGATATTCCTAATTCCAATTTACTTTGTAATCTTAAATAGAACTCTGCTTACCTAGCTAATATATTTTGAAAATCTATAGAAAGTTATACCATTCCTTCATCTTGGAAGCTTGTAAGAGTAATACTATTGTTGAAAAGGGGTAGCAAGTCTGGCATAACTAAATATAGACCAGTTTCTTTAGCTTCGTATTCATGTAAAAGGTTGGAGCATATAATATACAAAGGCGTGATAGAATTTCTCGAGCCAAACAATATTTCAACTAATGCACATCATGGCCCCAGAAGCGGTTTCAGCACCATCCCCCAACTAACCCAATTCACTTCCGGCATTGCGTATCATTTAAACCAGGGCCACCAAATCGATGCTCTTTTCATGGACTTTTATGAAGCCTTTAGCACGGCACTGCGTTTTCATCTTCTAACCAAACTACGCATCATCTTGAAAAATTCACGTCTGGTTTATTGGATTGCAAGTTTTCTTCATAATCGTTATCAGTATGTTGACTATAGTTCCACAAGGTCATTTGCTGTAAAGGTAGGCTCTGTGGTGCCTCGTGGGTCCGTTCTTAGTACCTTGTTATTTTCAATTCATATAAACAGTTTCCAGTAACATGTATCCTGATACATTCACATTTACACAGGTGATTGTGCTTTATACGATGTGATCGTTTCTGCAGGTGACGAAAAGCATTTTGATGATTCCTTCACCTCGTTTGGTGCTTGGTGCGAAAAATGAAAAATGAACAATAACTTTGAAAAGAGTGTTGTTCTGTCATTTACAAAAAAAGTAATACCGGTTACTGCAACATACTCTTTCAATGGTGCTTTTAGCCAGACCTATGCAGTACAAATATTTTGGTGTCACAATAACTCATGACATCTCATGGTCTATTCATATTCCTTTAAAACGTTCGAAAGCCTTAAAACAACTAGTATATATTCGCCGAACAATGCAGAGAGCACTGGAAAATATTAGAATTATAATGCTCAAACCTTTTGTTCGCGGTATTTTTGATTATGCTTCCACGGTGTGGTCACCTTACAACGCGACATAATCAGACTAGAAGCAGTTCAATAGAATGCTGCCCGTTTCAATTTTTGCAAGTACGAGCGCTACTTCTCACCATCATTGGCAGTACATAGGCTAAAGCCACAACGTATTTTGCTAAGTTGTGATGTAGAGTCATTAAAACTTCAGCACAACATAAACAAGTATTCATATCGCATTTCAAACACAGCCTTATTGTCATTCGCTCAGCCTTCCTCCACCTGTAACTTCTAAGAGCTCAATCTTGCTACCTTTTTTGCACGCAAAGATACATTCAAATACAGTTTCTTCCCCGAATAGAAATATGAAATTTCTTACCTGGTTGCATTCAATCACTCCCCCTGCATGATTATGTTACTATTCTTGTTGAAAACTAATATGTAACATGACCTTATTTTCTTTTTTGTTATAAGTGTGTTTCACTGTTATTTCGCAGCTACATATATTTATTCTTGAAAATGTTTTTGCACTCTATAACCCAACTCTTGTAAAACCCCTTTTACAGGGCTGCAGTATGTGAAATATGTAACATAAATGGATGAATAAATAAAAGGTGGGGTTAGTAGTTCTCCTACAACCCACTCACTACAGCAAGTAACAACTTATGCGAGTTTAAACTAAGCCAGCTGTGCGCAACACAAGAATAGAGCACATTGAGCACATTGAGGTATTAGACATAGTATACCAACAAACCGCCAAGTTCAGTGGGTAGAAAAAGCACTATGTGCACGACGAAACAGACAACAAAAGTGCTTCAAAAGTGGACCAATAGCACCTAGAGCCTATCTGAATGTCAATTTAAAAGGCTAGCACAAGCGCTCCTCCACTCAAGGCTGCTATATATTCTACCCCTCCAGCCAACGACGCCGGTCCAGCCTTAAGAAGTAGAATTCATCAACAAAACATACATTCGAATCGCCACATGGCTACCAAAATATGCCATGCTCCAAGGCCTGTACGAAACAGGCCTACTTCATCCCATTTGCGACTTCGTGAAGCCTACACTGCAAGCTCAAAATGAGCGCCTCAAGCTATCCAATGGTGCAAAAGCCATCGGAAACTAGCTAGGTGTAAGCAACTGAGACCTGCCTCAAATTCCACTTACCATTCCACCGTGCTGTTACAGACAATCGACCGCTTCCAAAGCTTATGAATCAAGCCTCGGACAATCAGCGAAGGGTGTAATGCACTCAGCGGCATATTCAGAACCTTAAAACTACCTCAAAAAGAAGAAATAATCTACACGGATGCCTCATGTGCCCTAGAAGGCTTTACCACAGGGGCACTTCTCAATCTGAGAACATGGGAAGCACCCTCATTCTTGATTGCACAATCTTGCTTGCTGCCCTAAGCAGCTGAAGGGCCCTGCCTTGGTGGTCTAGTGGCTAAGGTACTCGGCTGCTGACCTGCAGGTCACGGGTTCAAATCCCAGCTGCGGCGGCCGCCTTTCCGATAGAGGCGGAAATGTTGTATGCCCGTGGGCCCATAATTGGGCGCACGTTAAAGAACCGCAGGTGGTCAAAATTTCCAGAGCCCTCCGCTACGGCGTGTCTTGTAATCATATGGTGGTTTTGGGACGATAAAACCCGCATCTCAATCAATCAATCAATGAATCAATCAAGCAGCTGAAGAATACACTACTACAGAAGCTCTAGCCCTCTAAAATCAAACAAAATCATCGCCAAAAGCAATTCACTTCGCGGATTCGCAACAAGTGCACTCAAAACTAGACGAAAGGTACCGGTGTACGCCAGGCACATCCTCCACTATGCCACCTAAATTCAAGAACGAGAAGTCCGGGTACGATTTCAGTGTATTTCTGGAGACACCAATATATGGCGACACGGGCTAGTTCATAAATGAGGCTTGCAGCATCATAGCAAGGAATGACTCGAAGATTCCAGCTCGAGGCAGGCCCCAACGATGACCAAAAATGAGGCCCATGAAGCCAACTATCGAGCGAAAATTCATCGTCAATGACAACTAAGGGCTAAATTAGAACAATCTACAAAACACAATGTCCCGCCGCCAAGAGCCACCCGCCTCTACGAGGTCACACTCACAAGATTGCTACCCCGAAGTTTCACAACAATCGCGGTCCTTCACAAGGTATATCTCATAAGGTACTGTAGCCCCAACAGCGACTACTGCCACGAGCCGGCAACTATGGAACATATCCTATGGGAATGCCCCGTTCACGAATCAAGCCGAGCTGCTTTTATGAAAAAGCTCAACGTACCCTGCCTCAACTACAGCAAAACATTGAGGAGACTACCAATTGGGTACTTGAAGACCCGCTCATCAGAGCCAGGCTGAACTTGTGAGGGGTTGCCTTGGTCACAACCACCATTTCCTGCCCAGCAAAGGAAGCTGACCAGTTTGAGATCCCCCGTGACTTTTTTTCTATTTCTTACACCATGGTGCTGAAGCCAACAAGCGAGAGCACATTGTAAACAGTCCAATAAAGTTTTAAGTCAATCAATAAATCCGATGCTAGAACGACTTCTTTAGGGCGCTCCTAAAACAAAACTTGGCAACCCCTATGTTTACAAGTTTGGAATGCACTGATTGTTGATGAGTAAAGGTTTACTTGCACGTGGTTCATATTTGCAACAGCAGTGATCACCGGAGGTGCCGTTCTACGGAAGCTCATGCGTCACCTGTAGAGGCTCGAGACACCCTTCGATTACTGGCAAGAGAACGTTGAACTGAACCTCAAAATATTCGGGAGGATAATTCACAAAAAAGAAATTGTCAGCATAACTAGAAGTTTCTGCTACTCTTGTTCCCAGTAACCCTTCCGGGAAGTTCACACAAATCTGAGCTGAAAAAATCACAGCATATTTATGGAGTAAATGATTATGAGTGGGCCAAAGCTTCGGATGGTTTTATCAGTAAACCACGAATCCTTCCTCTGCCTGTTCATTCATCTGTCTGACTATCTGTCAGCCTGTCTGTTTGTCCGCCCGCCCATCCGTCCGTCTGTCTTCTGTCCGTGTGCCTGTATGCCGGTCGGTACATCCATGCATCAGTCTGGCGGTCAGTCAGTCTATCCCCATGTCTGTTCATCCTTCTGTGTCTGTCTTTCTGTATGTTCAACCATCCATCAACCTGTCCGCCCGTCTGTCCATCCGTTCATCCGCACCTCCTGAATGAGTCATAGAAATAGGTGGTCACGTACCCAGAGAGACAAGCATGTACAGACGGCTTTAGGGGCTTCGGCCCTTAAAAGCCGCCCGCGTCTTCCCACGAGTGAAACACCAGTAGATCCGTCGAAGAGTGGGGGAGAGAGGGGGTTGGTTGTTTCGTAATGCAGTATGGCTTTGCAATGCGAATTCCTATTTCATCAAAATTATTCCTATATAATGGTTGAAGGAGGATCTAAAATGCATGCTCGGGCGACATGATACGACAATAATAACAAAAGAACAGCGCCAAAAACGGAGGACAAAAACGACGGTGGCACTGACTTACAAAAAAATTATTTGCTGAAACGCCGCAATGTATACTTGAGCACTGTCAGATAGATATATGAGGAACGACAAAACAAAGACAACAAAATTCACCTCACGCGGCATCCTTATCGTTATAGCGCGCCATGAACATCACATGTGCCAGCGTTCACATGAATATCTATTTCTTTCTGTCAAAGCGCAATCGAAGGTCGGCTGGCACATGCACTGCCCAGTCTTGTCATTTCTGCAGCCTCATAAAGCTCGCGTGTCATTTGATTCTGACTACGCGTAATGACCGCACACTGCTGAAAATCGGATGAACAGCCGCAGTACCGGAAATGAATGCCGAGGGGGCCCGATACTGCACAGGCATATTTAGCGGGCTCCCTGAACCGCTCATTTAAACACCGCCCAGTTTAGCTCATGAATTTTCAAGTGAAGGGGTGTGTATCAAATCATGTCTTTCACCCATTGTGTGTGATTTAGTTGTAGCCAGCCACGATCGTGCCATTTAGAAATGCTTAGAATTAGAAATATTAGGAAAGTATTGCGCTATGTTGACGATTTCTTTATGTTGTCTCAAGCTTAAACCTTGTCGGGTATACTGCCTCGTTAACTTGTAGTTTAGACATTTTTAGTGAGTGTTTTAGATGCGGAAGCATCTTATACTCGCGCCTTGTAGTGCGCCGTCCGCGCCGTCCGCACCGCTTCTCGAACATTCGACAGCTGACGCGCGCGCATGCGCCGTCGCGCCGTCGCCCACCATCTGTGCCGCGCGCGCTTCTCCTTCGAGAACATTCGACAGCTGACAGCGCATGCGCCGTCGCGCCGTCGCCATCTGTGCCGCGCGCGCGCTTCTCCTTCGAGAACATTCGACAGCTGACAGTGCGTGCATGCGCCGTCGCGCTGTATATATACTCAAGGTCGGCGCTCGCTCGCTCAGTTGCCGCTCGTCGGTTGGTTTGTACGGCGCGTCGACGTCCAAGGTCGCGGTGAAATGAATTCCAACGAATCCACAAACACAATGATCGACGTCCCTTCGACCAGCGCCGCCCTTTCGCATACGTGTGTACGTGTTTACTCATTTAACACCCCCTCCTACAACCACGTTAACCAATTTAGCCATCGACCCAAGTAAGTCGCAATTTAACACCCCATTTCACAACCACGTTAACCAATTTAGCCATCGACCCAAGTAAGTCGCACTTTAACACCCCGTTAACCAATTATATGCTCCGCATCCTCCTCAGTGTTCCCCCGAGGGAAGCTGCGGGCAATCTTTTTTCTTCGCTTGGTATTACCCATGAAGGTTCGGAATCAGGTTCCTCAAATTTATGTTAACGTTACGTTCTTCCCACGTGTGTTGAGCATATGAACCACCTGCAAACAAGCCAATCCTTCCTTTTAGATCGGCACACTCAAACGTAGTCAGGCGCGCTATTGTGCTGGCATGCTACACACACGCACTGCGAAAGTCTTGCCATTACATAATTCTATGCAGCCTTAATCAGTTATCCGAACACCTTATTGAGCTTGATTTCTTGATGTATGTCTTGACCACCGTTCTGAGTGTCTGCTCGAAAAATCAGAACCAGCCGAAGGACTCGCTCGAACCCGTACAAAGAGGTATGATGAACGAAACTTTATTGTTATTCTCTATATGCACGGCGTCCCCCACAACCACAAAAAGATGGCTAGCAGGTGCGACATACATTTGGTTTTTTCAGCTACAGAAATGCTGAAGAGTATGTGCAAGGCTATAAATCCTGGTTCCAGGGGAGTGTGAGCCCGCCAAACCAAGCACCGGAGTAATTTTTTTCCATGCATTGAAGGGGTAGTGTATTCCCTACCCCTGTCCTCCAGCAAAAGGTACATTGGTCAAGTTGGTCGGTGTTTAAATGAGCGGCTGAGGGAGCACGCTTGCAATGGCTACACTATCAGGCCGCCGCGGCATTCATTGCCGAAGCTGCGGCTGTTCCCGTGAATATCAGCAGTGTGTAGACGTTAGAAGTCATTGGGATCAGATGATACGCGAACTTTATGAGGCCACAGAATTGGCAAAACTGGGTAGTGTATGTGTCAGCAGACCTCCGATCGGGCTATCAAATAAACAAATGAATTTTTGTCAGAACGCTAGCACACGTGATGTTCATGGTGCACTATCAGGATAATTACGTGGTCATAGGTGAATTTAGTTTTCTTAGTTTTTGCCGTCCCTCGAATTTTTGTCTGATACTGCTTAAGTACATAAGCGTGGTTTCAGCAAAAAATCTAGTTGTCAGTCACCACCGCTGTTTGTCTCCTTCTTTTTCTTGTCCTTTGTACTTGGCGCTGTTTTTATGTGAGGGAGGGGAAGTGTTGCTTTCAACGAGTGTTGGGACGCTGATGTGCAATTTAGTGTCTTGATAAATGGGGTGGCCGGTGAATGGTTGTGCAGCGTGATCAGTAGTTTTTGCTAGCAGACGCCGACTGCATCAGCCTTGCGAGGCAAGAGAGGTGGGGGGGGGGGCGACAGTTGGCACGAGACGCAGGCATCCAGCACGAGACTCGAGGCGAAAGCATGCGCAGTGGTGTTGCCGACGTCACCACCGAAGCCCGATTTGTGAGTAGGTGTGACGATAAAACACTCCGTATTTAAAAGAGGTCACTGAGTCGGGGAGCTAGGAAATAACCAACTAAGATGTCCCTTTTCTGAAAATGTACATGATCTTCCCATAAAACGAAGGTAGATCTAAGATAGCACGTCAGAAGTTCTAAGAAATGCCCAACTGATACACCAATATTGTTTTGAATTACAATGATACCATATGAATCAACGACGTCTTCAGTAGAACGTAACAATGCGGCTTGAGGTATAGAATAAAATAAACCTTAAATCAATTGAAAAGGCCTGGGGACGTTTGTCATGGTTTCGTTTCATAAAATCAACAATTTTCTCCGAGTTCCTGATAACGAAAGTGTCACAGATAGGTAAAATATTTAGCTTTGCCAGGTGTCATGGCCATAGATTTGAACTTTCAAAAGCACATCTATTTTGTGAGCTTTGCGAGGTTGAAGTTGGAGAAATTGGTTAGAAGTATAGCAAAAGAAGAGCGTAATTGTCTAGCAGTGTTTTTCACACCATTCTATTTGCAATAAATATTTATGTTCATGTTGTAATTACGAGAAACACGGAGACCACACTAGTTGCTGGGCCGGCCCTTCACTCGTATTTGAGCACTCCTTTTCTCATCATTACACTCGGCCACGTTTCGTGCATGCAGTCCTGCCAAATTTGGCCCTTCCCTGGCGTTGGCCGTCGCTTCGAAGGGTCCTGAGCTCTGACCCACCAAGAGTATAATGCTTCTGGCGGATGGAATTAGCTGCCTTAAGGAGGGAGGCCACGGCCACGCAGTGTCTTGGCTCGCTGAAGTGACAACGATGTCTCTGGCAGTCAGCCTTGGCTGCGAGTCGTTAGTCTCTATGGTGGGTGGCTTTGGCTGCATCGAGGTGGTCAGGTTCGGCCACGCTGAGACTTCACCTGGAAATTTGTCTAAAGGAATTCCGGTGGCCGACATTGACTGTGTCGTACGGTCGCACGCCTGAAATGCACTGCAGTCTGCCTTAGAGCGCAGCCTATGATGGCTCTGGATGATTGTGCCGGCAATCTTGCGCACCACGTTTGATATGCTGAACAATGGATACAAACTAGGCTGGACCAGGACGTGACCTGCGGCCCGGATTTCCAAAGATCGTTTGCTGCTTACTCCTCCAAACTTGTCGACGGCCAACTAATCAGCTATGCGTCTTATGGAGAAACCTACTGCGGTGAGATCTGCACTGCCCTCAGGTGGCTGACAAGTATTCAGAGTGAAGGGCTCCTTGTCATACATGAGTTCACATGCCACTACGTGGGACTGCTGGACATCAGGTTTTTCTTGGCTGGGATATATTCATATTGTCCAGTGCTTGCTCAAGAAAGACTATGGTAGTTGTGCATGTGCCATGAAAGACTATGAAATGAACGAAAAAGAAGATCTTGGTTGCGCGTTCTATTAAAGAGACCGTTCTGCTGCTGGTTTCTCAATCTCTGCGCCAAGAACTCTCTTTTGACATCCTGACAGTAGTGGAGGTGGTGGGTAGCAGAAACACAGAGGGCCCGAAGTTACTCACGCAGTATTTTCCTGATCATTTGTCGCTGAGAACTTTCGTAGACGGCAGTGTTCTGAGCTGCAGCACTTACTCCGTGTGCTTTGGCAGGCGGTCAAAGTGCCGGCACCGTTGTTGCGGTGCGCGCTCAACGACAGTTGCCTCTCTTATGAGTTCATGTACTGTTATAGGTGAATTTCGTACGAGGCCCACAAACACTGGTTTCTTAACACCCTGCTTTAGATAACGCACCTTGTTTGCTTCAGGCTTGTCAGAGTCAGCTCTTCAGAACAGGCGGATACCATCTGCATACATGGCGGCTGTTTCATTAGGTTTTTGCGTGCAGGCCTCAATCAGTTGCTTAAGCAGTCACGTTGGTCCAGGTTCGAAAATTTGGTGAAGAACTTTTCACGGAAGTTTTCCAAGATTGCAAAATGGCCTCGCGGTCCTCTTACCACGTGGGAGCAATATTTTCCAGTGCGAAATATGCGTGACCATGATTGTGCTGTTCGCTCCAGTGGTTAGATACAGCGACCCGTTCAAACTGTTCGAGCCAGTCCTTGACATCCTCTTACTCTTCCTCAAGGAAAACTTCAGGAATGCGAGGATGCTCAAGAGTGACCTGCGAGAGAAGAGTGGTCTGTGATGGAAAGATAACCATGGATGTGGCAGGAGCTACCATGCCGAAAAGAGGCGGAACAGGTGTGGACTCCGAACTTGGGCCTAGTAGGCGCCGACTGAATTGCTGTACTGCAGTCGTGACAAGGGGATGAGTCTCTGAACCAAGTGAACGGGTACGAGCAAGACTGTCTTGCATCAGGTTGTAGGCTCCAGCACCTCCACCAGTGACAATATGATCAGCCACGCTTTGGTTCCTGCGTGATGAAATGGACTCACCTTCGACAATTGAGGCATCGTCTTTCACTTTGATTTCTCTAAATGGTATGTCTATTAGCAGTAGGTAAGCGTCTGCACCTTCGACCACTGACTCGATTGCAAGTGAAGCACCAGAGTTTTATGCGACAAGAACTTCTTTCTCGGAGTTATCTCACTGGTCAGGCTTCTGTAGTGGCTGCTTATGGAGTGAGGGCCATTTCACTGACAGTCGCTGGTTGAAAGAGGTGGTCCTAGCGTGTCCATGCAATGGTCAGGCTTGTGGTCGCCTCTCATTGGCTGCGAATGAGACATGGTCTTAGTGTGCAACTGAGGTAATGTGGTGTTAGAAATGCATCCGAGACCTGAAAAACTAGACCTCATCTGTGTGGTTTGTTGTTAACTGGGACAGATTGTGAAGCTGGCTGTCGGCAAGCTGCAATGTACAGTTGCATCCTTGATGTGCGTCTATGCCTGAGCTCCATCCTTGGTAAGGGTCATGTTGGATTGTGCATTCGTGAACAGGGAACAGTTGCTCAATTTAAAAGCAACGATAGATTTGTTTCTGCTGTCCACCCAGGACCGCTGCCGCATGCCTTCGTATTTATGCCATGCCGCGCCAGCATTCTGAAGGTGGTTTATCGCCACGCCCCCCTTCTCTAAGCTTCGCGATCTCTAAGAGCGTTGACAGTCGCCATTTAATTCTATGATCGTGCTGAAAGCCGCGAAACTTCGGTAGATTGAAGGCAGCGGGTGTTTGTGACTCGGCAGGCGAAATTGCGGAAAATAGCGATTAGATTTGTGGGGTTTAACGTCCCAAAACCACCATATGATTATGAGAGACGCCGTAGTGGAGGGCTCCAGAAATTTTGACCACCTGGGGTTCTTTCCCGTGCACCCGCGGAAAATAGCGACGTGAGCCAGCTGAGTTGGTGGGAAAGTTCTGTGAGAGTACGGCGAATCATTCTGTGGTTCTCTGGTGAGGTCTGGTCAAGCTCCTGGGAGGTGGCTGCGGCCAACGCGGCATGCATCACGTGATTCCTCGGCAAGGCCGCAGACAACAGCGCAGAGGTCAATGATGTCAAGGCGTTGACCACGAGGCGAAGTCGCACGATAGTATGGCACAGGCATGGTGTAAGAATAAGTGAAATGACGGTACTGCGCCCAGCGCGACATTCAGACTGTGTTCGCCACTTGGGCTGTTTCCGTTTAATGCGACAGATGGCGTCACGGAGGGTAGGCCAAGGCGCTCACTGGGGAGCGACTCCGCTCCCGGAGCCTTCTCACTTGGTTATTACGCTCGATATACTAATGTGCGTGGATGTCAATAATTTGATACACTGTGACTCGGCTGTAACGAAATCAATTTCCTCATTTCCTGCACAGTTTATGGCTAACAGTGTTTTTGGATATAAATGCTCCTACAAAGTCAACGTTGGCCTGGAGAGCTGTTGCATTTTGGGGCAACGGCACTAAAAAGCTCGTTTCGTTGCAATTATGGTGTCAGTATTGTCGGCGGTGTCAGCGTCAGCATCTTTGAATCAGAACAAAAAAGCAACGTTTTCCGTGAGAAAAAATTTGAGGTGTTTGAAATAAGGATAGCAGCCTAAAGGCTAAGGTGCACTATCTATAAGGAAGGCAATAGTTTGCGTACGTATGCGTGCGTATGTGTGTGTTCGCGCGCGGATATCACTGTGGTGCTCTGGTTTCTTACCATAATAAACGAAGAACTTCGTCAGAAACATTTCAACCAATTTATCACGACATTTACACGCATTCTATGAAGATCTCGAATGGACACGACACATTTGGCACTCTTGCTATTAGCGTCATGCAGACTTCGGCCTATGGCAGTGTAAGCAGCATGATATGGTGGGAAGAACTTCATTGGGTCCCGAAAGTTGACCCTGGATTTAACCGTACCACACCCAAAATAGGAATGCCAGGTCAGTGCCATCAGCCATGCATTGCTCTGTTTTATTAGCCCGTGTAACGTGATCAATTGCTTATCAGACATTGAAACTTAGCTCACTACTTAAAGCAGTATATTTTGTGCAGCTGTATTCTTACGTCAACGATTCGGGACGCCGACAATCGTATTTCGTGTTTGATGGGGCACGTAAGGCGATCTAAGGCCTTCAGTTTAATAAACGGTGTTATGTCGTAAGTATCGAGGTCGGAAGTGCGGCTGCAATATTTCAAGACGATGACGATGAAGTGCTAGAGACAATCAAAAAACAAGAAAAGTTGGCTCTACGACGTCAAGCACGCCAACATTATTGTAATCATGATGACTGCATCAGAGAAGTAGTACGAACAATTATTTTTATAAAACTGGTTATTCTACAACATTAAATTTTTCTTGGTATAAATAGTCATAGATAAGACAGCTCAGAAAAATGGTATAGCAATTTCAAACCAGCAATTACTTTTTTGGCGTGATTAGGAAATGAGTCGGTAGCGCATACGTCCACACTTTCAGTGTCGGGTTGAGAAGCATCCTCCTCTTCACGTGAAAGAGGCCCGTCACAGATGAAGTCAAAGCGCTACCTCTTGCAAGTTTCTGCTGATTCATCATCGCCATGCTGTGGAGTCACTGTCTCTACGTGCAATAAATTTAGTGGTCTTTGAGTGGTAGTATCAGGCACTTCAGATGCAGTTGAGTCTTTTGGCCCCCATCGCTTCCGAAAAGTCGGCAGTAGAGCCAACCGTTTTCACAGAGCTTTTCTGTTTTTTTTGTTGCATGGTCAGGTATTTTGGGAAGTCCCGGAGCATAAGTTTCTTTGGTGCGTGCAACAGGACGTTTTTTTTTGTATTCTGCATAATGTGTGGCAGAAATGTCTTCTTCTGGGAAATGCTTCGTGCACATATGGTCAGTAGACTGCAAGGCTCTGTCAGCTTTCGGCATTGCCCATCGCCGCTTAACCCAACGTTCTAATTTACGCAGAGCTTTGAAAAGCGACACACGTTCTGTACAAGTCTGGCACCCCGACTTGCAATTAAGGACAATGCACACCACTTGCCGATTTCGAGGCACAGCCAGCGACAACGCCACTCACGCGTACTTGGAGTCGTATGCAGCGTTGAGGTTTACGTGCACTGCATCACAAAGCACGAATCAGCTAAACAAGTACACTGGCAGGGCTGAGAGGCACAGGACAACGCGTTTTTATATTACTGAGTTTTATGCACACAAACCTTTCGAGAAGATATTTTTTCGCGTGCGAATTTCAGAATGAGCGCCACGCAAATACCTGGCACGCCATACAATAGCAGCATCTCAATTCACGCGATGGCAACTACTCTAGCTTGAGGTCATAGGCGAACACAATCTGCCCACACCCTCTCCATGCGTGGAGCACCCAGTGTGAGCACCTAACTTATTCTCACACCACGGCCACAGGTTCGAAGTGCTATCCCATGACCCGCAAGCGGAGCCTGTGTCATTGTTGGCGAACAAAAGGGTTGGAATGGGGCTCACTGCGGTGGAATTATTGTCAGTGCGGGAAGTGTCGGCACCGGTACCTGGACAGGAGGCCGTGTGCTGTCTTGACGGTGGCGATATACGCTAAGGAAGCCTGAACGACATCCGTTGAAAGCTCACTGTTTGAATGAGTCTTGCGGCCAAGATCCGCGTGACGGGGAGCATACGTGACGTTCCAGAACGTATGGAGCCCGTAGGCCTTCTCAAACGCAGAGGGTATCGATGGCGTCCTGAAAGCACCGAATAGGCATTGACGCCGTCCGCGAATGATTCGATGGGAAGGTGCTGCAGTGTTCGGGTCGTGAAGTCCATAACTGAAACAGCATGTAGGGTGTCCTGGTTTATAAAAACCCGCGCTGCTGACGACACCCGAGAACCCGTAGAGGTGGCTGCAACCGCAAAGTTTTGTCGTTGGCCTGCGCCATTGTAATGACGAGAAGCAGACCGACAGCACGCGTTTCTTGGCCGGTCGTTTTATATTCTACATCGTTCTCCTTTCCCTCTAGGCTGGTATGCGCCCATGCCTGAGCACCGCTTTTGTCATTGAAGTAATAATATTTTATCTGCATTCATATTTCCTGTACTACGTTTGTTTGAATTCTTTTTAGGGGCGAAGCTCCTTATGGCGTGGCTTGTGCATCCCTCGTAAAACGTAACCACCAGTGGCACATACCCGAAATAGGTATAACGTTTGACCTCCAAGGTGGTGCCAGTGAGCAATTTCTTCTGTGCGTTGTTTAACAATAAAAAATAGTGCTCAATGTACATGCCAATGGCTGCTAATGGGGAATGAGAGACAGGAGCATTCGGCTTTACTCAATGCGCACGCTACGATCCCCATTAGCAGCCGTTGGCATGTATATTGAGCACTATTGGACAAGAAAGGGTTGCTACATTATACTCGCTGGGTGTAACCTCCTTAGTTTTAGAAAGGTTTAGCGAGCGTTGAGCCGCAGGGCCATGAATACAATGAACTAGTATATACCATGAATGAATTCGAGGTGGTTAGAGGGGGGAAGCAGATACGAAGCGCAAGCCGAAAGAAATTAAAAGCTGAATCCTCCTGTCTCTCATTTCACAATAGCAGCCACTGGCATGTACATTTATCACTATCTGACAGGTAAAGGTTGCTACGTTATACTCGCTGGGTGTAACCTCCTTGGTTTTAGAAAGGTTTAGCGAGCATTGGGCCGCAGTGCCATAAATACAGTGAACTAGTATATACCATGAACTCAAGGTGGTTGAAGGAGGGAAGTAGACCCGAAGCGCAAGCCTTAAGAAAGTGTGCGTGTGCCACCTCTCGTTTAGTCCTTGGAATGTCCACTGAATGGCGGTGCTTCTATATGGGGAATATATAATAAAAATATGCGAGATGGTGGGACTTGGAGTGTTGAATAGATGGACGAATGGACAAACAGACAGATGCATGGATGGACGCTTGAACGAACGCAGGGGCGGATGCATGAACGAACGCAGGGACGGGCGCACGAACAGACGCATGGACGGTCACACAGACGGACACATGGACGGACGAATGCTTCGCCCCACTCTCCATCATTCACGCCGTGAATATGCTGCCATTTCACATAAATTCCCCAGCTGATGAAAAAAGAAAACTATCGCTTGCGTAGCGCATGGTCCCTCAGCTTCGATGGAGTTTTTATTTGCTTGCTTGTGCTTTCGCGTTTTTTGTTGCTACAGTGAATCTAGGCGCGGGACATTGCTAAGCTGCTTAAAGCAGCTTTTTTTCCCCTGCTCAACCACTTACTTGAAACGGCATGTGGTACAAATAAGCTCCATCAGGACCTCGTTTTATGTATTGAAGCCCAAAATTAAGGTAAGCACGATGATTCATTCAACAATGGTGTCCACGCTTCTTAGCTGAAGTGCGTATACGTGTGTCGGCCAAAGGGATCCATGAAATCGCATAAGTGACGGCACGATTCAACAAGGCGTCACCAACACATACACATCACGTGCAGCCGATTGGACAAGCAGTCTAAAAGTAAAAAAAAAGAAAGACAGAATTGCCTAGTTTTTAGCGTAGACCACGGCTTTCTCAACAAAATCACACGTCTCGCGTGATTTTGTTTGTGACTTGCAGGTGCCCATCCCTTTGGTTTCTACACTTTATCGCCTCCTAGACAGGCGTGCGTTTTTTCCGCGGGCATGCACGCCTTCCTTCGTTTTCGAAGATAACTGCCATATGGCGCTCGTTCCGAACGTGCCTCGATGCGCTCGTTCGCCTTTGCTGAACGGGTTGAAAATCTCTAACGCAGCGCTTACAGAATACTATTCACCAATTTTCTCTCGCAGAACATTATATAAACGTTTTCGTTCATTCTCTCTAAACGCTAGTGTATGGTTTTTCGACGGCATTTGCAGTGAAACATGCACATAGGGGCCAATTTTTTTTCCACGCAAGGCACAAACAATACAAATACAAAGCACTGCAAGGAGTATAAAATGGCAAAGCGTCTTTTGCAGACAGTTCAAAGAGATGACGTGCTCCCGCGTTTGGGGCTCGACGAAGCAGTCGTGGTGGCGTCCGTGCTGCCTGACGAGAAGGGCCAGGTGGGTTGTCGCAAGTGCTGCGTCCTCCGGGTGCCGGAGCAGAAGACGCGCCGTGTACGAAGTCGTTCGGGCGTTTACGTCCGACAAGGCACCTCTGGCAATGTTGCCCTCCCGAACTTTGACGTGCAGCCAAACAGACGTGTCTCCTTCTCTCGAGCTTCTGGTTCCGTCTGATCAGCCAACGTGGTCCGCTCTTTTATTCTTTTTCGCGTGCCACGCGGGCATTCGCAGCGAGGCAACACTAAAGATGGAGGCACGTGCTTGTGCACTTCGCCGCCACTCCGTTGTCTTATTTGAGGCGTCGGGGAATCCCATCATAACTGGCTTCGGTGCTAAGCCGAGCAAGATGCCGACAGTTTTGAAGTCTCGAAATAAGCTGGTCGGATGTAGTCGAAGTGCCGGTCGGTGTGCGAAAGAAGGAAGCATCAATTGTGAATGCCACCGAATCACCGTGAAAAATGTAGAAGGGTGAGTAACCAGTAGTGCATTGGATGGTGGTGCTTTGATCGAACGCCACAAATAGTAAAGATTTCTCTCAATTGTCGCGAGCTGTCCCAAAGTACACGGATATCATTTCAATTATTGTGCGATGGAAGCTCTCCGTGATACGGTTGGTTCGAGAATGATATACTAATTTGGTATTGTGAACTGTGCGAGGATTTTTAAGCATCTTTTCAAGTACTGTGGACAAGGCAGTCATGGTGCAATCACTTAATAGGACACGGGGTGCACTGCGACGCAAGACAATGGCTTCAAGAAAGAAGTTTGTCACGTCAGGCGCTCAACTGGAGCGTAGAGGATTTGTCACCGCGTATCGCGTGAGGTGATGAACGGCTGTCGTGATCCATCAATATCCTGCAGATGTTACTGGAAGAGGTCCAACCAGGTCTATTCTGACAACATCGAAGTTTTCCTCTGCACATGGCATTGATTGCAACAAACTAGCAGACGGTGAAGTTGGTCGCTTGCGCCGTTGGCATACTGTGCAAAAAGAGACCGACTTTGCAACAGACGTACAGAGGCCAGGCCAGAGGACACGGCTCTTAATGCGATTGTATGTTTTTTTTTAAATTGGCAAGTGGCTAGCAGTTGGGTCATTGTGAAAGGCCTCAATAACCTGCGCACGAAGCTAACATTGAAGAACAGGAACCAAATGATGCCTATCATCAGTACAAAAATATGGATATAAGATGTTACTTTCAATGTTGAATCGCCTGAGCTGTCGGCACAGCCTGGCGTTAGGTGGCGTACACTTGCCACTGAGGCCTTCAACAATACACTTGCAGTAGAAATTCTGCTGCTGACCGGAAGCCAATTAAGTGCATTGATTGGAAGATAGTGGCCCAGCAAAGGTGAGTTACAATAGCGTTAGTTTACATGATGCCTCATCATGATGTGGCGAGGCATGAATAGGCTTGCTCTGACTAGATGGTAGCAGGAGAAGGCAACAAGAAAGGGCGTCGGCGTCTTGGTGTTTTTTACTACGTTTTTCATCGTCATCATCATCAACCTGACTACGTTCACTGCAGGACAAAGGCCTCTCCCATGTTCCGCCAGTTAACTCGGTCCTGTGCTTTGAGCTGTCAATTTATACCCGGAAACGTTTCAATCTCATCTGCCCACCTAACCTTCTGTCTCCACCTTGCCTGCTTGCCTTCTCTGGAAATTCAGTTAGTTATCCTGATTGCCCAGCGGTTATCCTGTCTGCTTGCTACATGCCCCATCCGTGTTCATTTCCTCTTGATTTAAACTATCATATACTTAACGCCCGTTTGTTCTCTAATCTACTCTGCTCTCTTCTTGTCTCTTAAGGTTACACCTACCATTTTTATTCCATTGCTCGCTGCGTCGTCAATTCAAGCGGGACACTCTTTGTGAGCCTCCAGGTTTCTGCTCCGTAGCTAAGTAACGGCAAGATACAGCTGTTATATACCTTCCTTTTAAAGAATAGTGGTAATCTACCTGTCATAATTTGAGAGTGCTTGCCAAATGTGCTCCACACAATTCTTATTTTTTTAGTTACTTCAGTCGTATGGTTCGGCACCGTGGTTATTACCTGCTTTAGGCAGACATAGTCTTTTACAAATTGAAGTGGTATATTATCTATCGCGAAGCGATGCTCTCTTCCGAGGTTGTTGTACATTACTTTTGTTTTCTGCCGAATAATTTTAAGACTCATCTTTCTGCTCTCCTTGTCTAACTCCGTAATCATGAGTTGCGTTTCGTCTCTGAGTTACTCAGCAATGCAATGTCATCGGGGAAGCACAGGTCAATAAGGTACTCTCCATTGACTATTATCCCTAACTGTTCCCACTCTAGGCCTCTGAAAACCTCCTGTAAGCACGTGGTAAATAGATGGGGGAGATTGTATCCCCCTGCTTTACACCGTTCTTGATTGGTATTCTGTGGCTTTCTTTATTAAGCACTATGGTAGCAGTTGATCCCCTGTATATTTCTTCCACGATGTTTATATATGCTTTATCGACGCCCTGATTCCACAGTGTCTGTATGACTGCTGATATTTCTACTGAATCAAAGGCCTTCTCGTAGTCTATGAACCCTATGTATAGTGGTTGGCTATATTATGAGCATTTCTATATTACCTGATTGATGGTATGAATGTGGTCGATTGTTGAGTAGCCTGTTCAAAATCCTTCTTGTTCCGTTGGTTTATTGAATTCTAATGTTTTCTTGACTGTGTTGACAATTACCTTTGTAAATAGCTTGTATACTACGGAGAGCAAGCTGATCAGCTGATCTTCAAGTCCTTGTCATCTCCTTTCTTATGTATTATTATGATGTTAGCACACCTCATAACAGCATGGCTGGCTTTTCTAACACATTCTGTCCTTCATCATTCAGTATATCTGGTGTTACCTCATCTTCATCAGCAGCTTTACTTCTTTTCACGCTCTACAAGGCTTTTCAGACTTCTTCTATCATTATTGGTGGGGTGTCATCTGGGTTACTTATATTTCTTATAGTATTAAGGTCATGGTTGTCCCTGCTACTGTACAGAACTCTGTAAAACACCTCCGCTATTTTAACTCTCCTATCCCTATTGGTAGTTATTTTGGCTTCTTTGTCCGTTAGTGCATACATCCGAGTTTTGCCTATACGAAGTTTTCTCTTCACTGCGTTGACGCTTCCTTCGTTTTTCAGAGCATGTTCAATCCTCTCTGTGTTATACCTTCTTACATCGGATACCTTGCGCTTGTTAATCAACTTAGAAAACTCTGCCCGTTTTATTTTGTCTGTTCTAGTTGAGACTTTTATGCTTTTACGCTTCTTAATGAGATCCTTCGTTTCCTGGCAAAGCTTGCCAGTGTCCTGTCTAACTGCAGCACCTCCAACTTCCACTGCACACTTCGTAATGATACTCGTCAGATTATCATTCATTGTATCTACGCTCAGTTTAGTTTCCTCAATAAGAGCCGGGTACCTGTTCTGAAGCAAGACTCTGAATTCCTGTACTATCCCTCTCAGTACTAGACCATTGATTGGCTTCTTGCGTATCAATTTCTGTCATTCCTTCTTCAATTCTTGGTGAATTCGAGACCGTATCATTCTATGGTCACTGCATCGTACCTTGCCAACCACTTCCACATCCTGCACGATGTCTTGGTGTGCAATCATTATAAAGTATATTTCGTTCTTGTTTTCGCCATTAGGGCTCCTCGATGTCCATTTACGGTTTCCTCGTTTTCAGTAGAAGGTATTCAAAGTCCGTAAATTATTGCGCTCTGCGAATTCTACTAGTAGCTCTCCTCTGGCATTTCTAGTACCGATGCCATAATCTTCCACTGCCTAGTCTGTATCTTGCTTCTTCCCTACCTTGGTATTGAAGTCGCCCATCAGTATAGTATAGTTTTTACTTCTCATCGCCGATTCCACGTCTTTAAAGAATCTTTCAACTGAAGCGTCATCATGACTAGATGTAGGCGCGTAAGCCTGTACCACCTTTATCTCGCATCCCTTATTGAGCTTACTTATGATACCTACCACCCTTTAATTATGATTTAGTATTCCTCTATGTTACTAGTTATGTTCCTGTAAATTAAAAACCCCACTCCCAGTTCTCTTCTGTCAGCCAAGCCCCGATAACAAAAGACGTGCCCATTCTGTAGCACCGTATAGGACTCATCTGTCCTCCTATCCTTACTGAGCTTTAATATATCCCATTTAGCACCCTATAGCTCCTCGAATAGTAGAGCTAGACTTGCTTCGCTAGATGAGGTTCTGGCGTCAAACATTGCCATTTCAGGTTCCGTCAAATGTGTATTCGAGGAGCCGAAGGACACAGCAACCGAGGCACCCGCACAAATTATTTAATGATGATCACCAGCATTACACGATGTGGTCAAAACATTGTGGCAAAATGGCGCCCGTAAAGATATGGGTGGAATGTCTGTACAGCCTAAACTACAGTCAAGTATTCATGTTCGTTGATCAAGTAGTTTCTTTCAGGATCTGTGAGTGCTGAGCTGGCGTAGGCGACTGCTCTTCCGCGACCAGTTTCGTCACGCTGTACGAGAACGGCACCAATGCCGTTATTGCTAGCGTTGATGTGCAGGCAGGTAGGGGCATGCTCGTCGAAGTGACAGAGGATGAGGTCAGATATCAGCGCTCCCTTGAGGGAGTTGAAAGTGATGTCACAATCAGTTGTCGAAGAGAAGGCCGTTCCAGACGCTAGAAGCTTGAGTAGGGGGACCCAATTTTTTATTTATATATTTTTTATTCATACGTGTTGCAGACCCCTAGGTCCAAGCAGGTGGAGCGTTACAAGAGGACATAGTTGAAACAATAGGTGGCATTAAGATTGGTTGGGGCGAGTGTTTCATATACTGATAGTAAACACAAAGAGCGACATAGCAAATTATTTCATAATAACGCATGTACTGGACAAAAAAGCCACAAAACACCACAAATTTATACTTTATATGTTGTGCGATTAGGGTAAAATAAATACACTATAAATGAAAAACAATAAACACAATAATTTTCACCGTTCAAGCCAAGAAAGTAATGAATGTACAAGTATACAATAAATACAGCACATACAAGATGGAAAAGAAAACGAAAAGAAAAGAAAAACAAGCGATGAAGACGAAACAGAGAATAAAGGGGGGGGATTACAGTGAACTTATAGAGGCCATCGGGTGTTGCGAAGGGCATCTTGTCTTTATCCGATTTGTCCATAGGTATTTTCCCATACCATGCGTGGAGGTCGAACCTTGAGAACTATTAAGCGCCCTGGGGGGGAGTCAAGCGCATCGTCAATTCGTGGCATCGGATATGCATCTTTGCACGTGACAATACTAAATGCTCAATAACTGACGCAATATCATACCAAGCCGGCCTATTTCCGGACCAGCACAACGAGCGACATCCAAAAATCTAACGTTGGCCGAATTATGTCACGCATCAGTATGTCGTCTTCGATGATTTGGTGCTCTGCGGCAGACACGTGGTATAGTCGGCGGCGTGTGATTGATTTATACTCCGTTTCAATGTAGTGCTCTACGACGGGCGTGTGCCCGAGATTGTTGGCGTGAACGTCCAAAAAAATCTTTCATTTTGAAGTAGTGCCAAAAGATCTTCCATTTGCGCTTTAAGAAGATCAGGATTAATTGTGGCATATAAAGCAGTGCTAGTCGCATGGTCTTTATTAACAGTAGGCGACACTGGTACATCGTTATAAAGGGGAATTAGGACAAGAGGTTTGGTGTCAGCAAAACAGGCCAACCGGGTACTCTGAAGGCAAAAGAAGTACGAATATGTAGTGTTACGGCAGTGATGAACGCTCGGATGTAACTAAATCAGAACAAGCTAGGCGCGATAACGATCCAACTTATATCTTGCAGACACATTTATTGAGAAATGCATCCCTAGTAATGATCGCAACGGGCGTCAAGACATTCTGGTTGCCAGGTGGAATGTATCAATTGGCCGCCATAACGAATTGCAGTTGGCGAGTATCGTCATCAGAAGAAATTTCCGCAGATGTGTAATGAACTACCCGCTGATGGCGGTATATCACGACCGACGCTGAAGAAAGTCTCGTCCGATTATAAGAGCGTGTCGATATGGCGGGAGAACAAGAAACGGAATTTGAGGAAAGATGCCATCGATAAAAACTCAAGCTGTGCACACACCTTTGATCCGAACATGTACTCTATGGGCACACCAAAAAGAGGGTCCAGAGTACGGTGTCTTCACTTGGCGCAACCGTGAACACCATTCAGTACTAATGACGGAAAACGCCGTGCCTGTGTCGCGCCTGTGTGGAATTTGGCTCATCACGAAACATGCAGATTTTCCTCCTAAATCTGCACTTCTCAGTTTTGCTCACCTGTGACGAAGAAAGGCGATGCGGGAAACGGGAAGGATCGGCTTCTTGGAGGTTCTTTGCGGATCGCGAGCGGTGTTCGTACCGTTGGTAGGGTTTACTGTTTTGTGGTATCAGACCAGGCAGCTGGTGTTTATATAGCAGTAGGGACTCCACCTTTCGTTAAGTTGGCGGAGTCGGCAAAAGCAAGAAATTTGACCACGGATTTCACAATTGTAGCATACAGGTCGAGATGGCCACCAAGAGTTGGGAGGCGGGAGTGACGGTCCTGGTGAGAGACCAGTCACCAACCCGTGAATTGGAGATGGGTGGCGTGGTGTTGGAGAAGAAGGCGCCAACACCGACCCTTTCATCAGTTGGCGTCAGGAACTCACGTACACCTCATGGCAACAAGTTCTTCGCTGACGATGTTGCACAGGCTGCTGCCAGGTGACGACGTGTGGAGCTCAAGAAGGGAAGAAGTAGCTTGTGCCTAGATCTCGTCTCATATATTGATACGAATAAATGCACGTAGCTAGCTGTCAGAGGGTGCGCTCAGATGAAACGTGTAAGGTTGCAGACGGAGCAGATGGAGCTCATCAAGGCGCTGACATGTTGCGACAAGTTGTGAGACAGTAGCGGGGCTCTGTACCGCAAGTTTGTTGAATGCTGCAGCACCTATGCCATTGAGCAGATGGCGCGACTTGTCGGTCTCAATCATTAATTTATCGTTCACTCGGCGACAAAGGGCGAGGAAATCTTCCTCGTAGAACGTGTATGACTCGCCGTTTTGCTGGACGTGCTCCGGTAACTTCTTCTTTACAATGCCTGAACGAATGAAGGCGTTCGCAAAAATCTGCTGAAGCTGGTGTTTAAATGACACCCCGTTTAGGAAACCAATGTTATGGTCCAAGAACCAAGTTTTTCCTATGCCGGTCAGGTAAAAGGAGCCGCGAGCGAGCTTCGTAGAGTTATCCCAGTGGTTGAGGGCACTCGTGCAGTCCTATTCCTCCAACCAGTCGTCGACGTCGCCACCAATAAGGCCGGCAAACAATGGGGGTTCCTTCTGCGGCATGGTGATAAAGCAGGAACGAACTGCTGTCGGGGCATACGTCCTGGATGATGTAGCAGAAGAGCCCTTGTCTTGGCGCATTGCCGAAGTAAGTTGCAGCAAACGGTGACTGGAACGCAGCTTAAGGGGTGTATTGAAGTGAAAGGCGCAGAAGCAACGACACAGCGAGACGACTGGGGAACCGAACAGCGCAATGAACTACTTCTTAGACAACGTTCAGGCCTCAAAACTCTTTTCTGTATTCGCACTTGAGCCAAAGCCACGCTGGCCAAACCCGAGCGGTGACGATGAGTATTGACAGGTGAGAAGATCGTATGACTCCACCTTCTATCTTTTTTGACTGATAGCCCACGGTTACATTGATGTAGTGTTTTCCAGCTGTAGTGGTGGTTACTGGCCGAATTTATGTTGTCACTGGGATACACATGAAAATCTGATTGCCTACCGCATGTACATGTGTTAACGGCCCAGAGTGGCATCCCGGTGGTCACCTAAACTGTTGACATGCTTCACAGCTATTGCGCACATCGGCGCGCACATTGGTCTGCTCTTCAACTACCTGAATTGTTCTTTTATCACATGGAGTATGCATGGTTCATTGGCCGATGTCTCCGCTGTCAGAGTCATCGCAAAATGGGTCATATTATCTCTGTACAAAAACTTCTCGCAGCACCGAGCAGGTATCATTCGTCCGAGGAGTTTTTGTGCCCCTCAACAAGATGGTACAGTACCTTCATGGTTGCATATTCGAAACATCGGGTTTACATCTGCACTTGTTACAGAGGCAATTATTGGCGCTAAATGTCCATCCTCTTGCTAGTCTTCAAGCAAGTGTACTCGGGCAGAATATATGTAATTTGCCTGTTTTCTTGCACGACACAAGTGGATTGCGTAGAAGGCATCGGTGATGCGAATCGAGATCCCAGTGCGATGACTCATGTTGAAGTAACATTATGAGAGCGCAATAAAAACTCGAACAAATTAGTTGCTTGAGGTATTCGACAATTTGAGTTTCACGTACGTAGAGGCTTTGCGTACGTCGAGCTTGTACGTGTACACTGTGCGCATACGCAGAACATAGCTGTCGTGCGCTGGCTTCACGGACGTACGTCGGATTCGATTTTTTGCGTGAATTTCTTGTGCACGTAGACAGCAGGGAAATTTCAGGATACCATTTGCAAGCGCTGCGGGCGTTGCGGGCGGAGCGGGCGCCATAAGAGTTTTAGAATAGCGTTCGCCCTGCTGCGAACCGCAACGCACAATTGCAGCGACACCGTAGACTCAAAACCAGCTCTTGCGGACTACATGCTGGCCGCCATTACCGCAGTCGATTTCAGATTTTCTGCGTGCGGTCCACGAACGCGAATGCCGATTCGCATTACGACACATGCGCAGTGGCAGTGACTGCACCGCAAGGGCTCACGGTGCGCTATTCTAAAACTCCCAAGCATCACGCGGGCGCTGAAACAAGATACCGTGAAGAAAGCGACAACAAGATATTGTGTCGAGAATTGGTTACCGCAGTGTTCATGACGCCCAGCAGATGGAGCTACGTGATAGCTTTCACCGCGCGTCGCGTACGTGTAGCTGAACGCGCTTTTTATGGCGTGCACGTAACATACGTGAAATTTTCACGTTTGCGTACGTGAAGTTCCTACGTACGTGAACAAGGAACTGCGCAATAGGTGGAAATCATCCACGTCAAAGCATCAGTATACGTTATCACTGTACATCTTCACTAGAACGTCGTCTGCTTTTACGCAGGGAAAGGAGAAAAAGCTATAATATATATATATATATATATATATATATATATATATATATATATATATATATATAATACGAAATGAGTTTTAACGGACAATATTGCAAAGAAACTAAAGGGGAAGTTATTACATCGGATCGTAATGTATATGTGGAGAAAGCATTGTGGATGAAACGATAATTTGCCGTTGGCAGGAGCCAAACCTCAAATGCGACCATGGAATAACCAGTTCGATGCTCTACCAACTGACCTACCATGGCAGCTATTCTCCCACTCACTTTATTGCGTTTATATGTGAATTAAACGTGGGAGTGTCAGTCAGCAACACAAGCAGCCATGGTTGGGAGTGTGGAACACTCTTTATCAGCCTGTTTAGGGTCCCGTGTAACGTGAACCTATTGCAAGCAGGTTGCTTACCAGTAATCCCTCATTTAATACCTCAAGCCACCAAGTCTGCCAAAACGAGACCCTCATTAGTGATTGAAGGGCTTGTTTTTTGTTAGACACAATACTTATGAGATCTAACAGAGAATAACTCAAGAAACGTGTAGGGAAAGTTATTAGAAATAATTGTATTGTAAATGTGAAGAAAAATTGCGGAGGAAAAGATAATTTTTCATAGGCAGGTACCAAACCTGTGACCTTTCAATACCGCATTACATGCTCTACCTACTGAGCTACCACGGCGGCTATCCCCCATTCACTTTATTGGGTGCATATGTGAAATAAATGCTGGAGCGTCAATCAGCGCCACAAGCAGCCAATGGTGGGAGGCGTGGAACCCTCTTTATCAGTCTTTTTAGCGTCACGTGTCACGTGAACTTATTGCGAGCAGGCAGCAGACCAGTAATCTTTCGTAAACTCAAACTTGTATACTGAAAATGTGGATCAAACAGCTTTCGCATGTTTGAGCTACAGCAGTTTTGACGTCATCAAGCTGAAGGTGGCCGTTCCACATTTCCATGAGAACTAAGTCACAACAGAAAATACAATTTTAACTTCGATTTTATACTCTCATTCTTGTAGCGTACTCAAGATTATCCAGTTTTCCTTTGACGTAACGCAAAGCAAACAAGGAGCAGCGCAAGATACATAAAAACTGTTATTACACAACCACAATATTCTGTTTGTACCCAAGCACAATGCTTCACTTTCGGTGAACACAAAATCCTGAAAGTGGCAGCATGCTTCCCTAATATATCATCAATACGACTGCGCAGAAAGTGAAAGCAAACAACACAATTCGTCTAATACAACAAACAAGGCTGTGTCTATGACGGTCAGATATTTTATGCGAAATATTCGAGCTGTCTCGAGTGGTACGTCTAGAAAGACAGCAAATTCATTGTCAGTCATCATCGTCCAGATAACGTCAACACACCATGCTCTAATATCTGCCCACTGAGGTGAAGGCAGAGTCTCAGAGGTGTATGCACCGTTTCTTTTGATTATGTATTTTATATAGTGCTATGTCATTGCACACCTGAAGGCACGACTTTTGAAGTCTTTAAGATCGATACATCACCTGGAGTCGTTCACGTGAACTAAATTGCTGTTGCCCAGAAAAGCTAGTTATGAACAGTGTTATGGGACGATAGCAAAACTCGAGAAAGGAATGTGGCAATGTTTATGTAACTGGCGTAGAAGAATACAATTGAGCTTCAAGAAATACTTTGAGCTGTGTTCTCAGCGGCAGTTCTCAATGTATGGGAGCTATTCAACTGCCATTTTGGGAGCGTGCTTAGTCAGTGGCGCATATTTTAAACCCCCCGAAAGAGGAAAAGGATTGCTTGCTCAAGGTTTGGCGCTAGTTTAGGTTTCATTTAGGAGATTGCACATCAGTGCTATATCATAGTGATCAGCCTGACTACGTCCACTGCAAGGAAATTGCCTCTGTCATGATATGCCTATCGACCCGGTCTTGTGCTTTTTGCTGCCGCGTTGTACCTGCGAGGTTTATAACCTCATCGGCCCCCCTGACTTTCTGTCTCTCTTTCGCGCGTTGGTCTTGTTTTAAAGTCCAGTTGGTTTCCCTAAATCACCAGCGTTTATTCTGCCTATGTGCTACGTGCCTGGTCCACGTCCGTTTTTTTATTGACTACTGTATCCTTAACACGGGCTTGATCGCTGACCCACTCCACTCTTATTTTTCTCTATCTTTTTTTCATTTAAGCACTCGCTGCATCGTCCTTAATCTAAGCTGAGTTCTCGTTGTAAGCCTTCAGATTTATGCTCCGGTGGAAAATAAAAGTAATATGCAGCTAGTACATACTCTCTTCTGGAGGGTTAGTGGTAGATTATCATTCATGATTTGAGAAAGCTCGTCGAATGGGATCCATCCCACCCTCATTCTTGTAGCTATTTGTTTCGTGGTTCGGTTCCATGGTTATTGCCTGTCATAAGTATATATTATCCCTTAAAAATTCCAGCGTCTCTCCCCATACCGCTAAGCGCTGTTCTCTGCTGACACTAAGTACATTACATTAGTTTTATGCATAATACTTTTCGGAGCTACTCTTCTGCTTTCCACCTACTGTTCAGTAATCATGAGCTGTAATTCATCCCCTGAGATTTCCACGAAGGCAATGCTGTCAGCGAATCGCAGGATACTAAGATACTCTTCAATGACTCTTATTCCTACCTCTTCTCCATCGAGGGCGCTGAAAACCTTTTGTAAGCACGCTAAACACGCAGTGAATAGCACTAAAAAGGTTGTGTATACTTGACTCACACCCTTCTTTATTGGGATTTTGTCCCTTTCTTTAGGGAGAACTATGGTGGCTGTGGATGCGCTGTAGATTTCTTCCAGTGTGTTTAGGTAAATTGAACATATGAAGGTCTCGAGGAAAATATCGATGCCCGTTTTTTTTTTTTTTAGTGTGTGAGGCATCTGTACTATGATATTCTTTTACATTTATCCGCTCTAAATGCCTCTACAGGAGCTAGTTTATTATATGGTGAGGCAAAATGTTTGCATGATTTGGATACAGATTCTAAAAAAAAACGCTTTTAAAGTTCTGTCTTTCATTGCCGATGCAAAATAACTTCAGTCGGTTTAACATCTTCAGTCAGTTTAACATGGCCCAATAAGCCCCGCCACGGTGGTCAAGTGGCTAAAGTACTGGGCTACTGACCCGCAGGTCACGAGATCGAATCGCGGCTGCGGCGGCTGCATTTCCGATGGAGGCGGAAACGTTGTAGGCCCATGTGCTCCGATTTAGGTGCGCGGTGAAGAACCCCAGGTAGTCGAAACTTCCGGAGCCCTCCAATACGGCGTCTCTCATAATTACACGGTGGATTTGGGACGTTAAACCCCATGTATCACTCACTCACTCGCTCACTCACTCACTCACTCAATCAATCAGTCAATCGATCAATAATTCAATTTATCTGTCCATCAATCAATCAATACGACACTTTAACATCAGAACAACGTGACGAAGGGGAGGTAAATGATGCAATGATCTGTACATGACTTCCGTGTCATGATTATCATGTTTTGACGTGTCTTTTACCTTCGTCACCCATTCACGGCACATGATACCAAAATTAGTATATGTGGGCCTAGCAAAACGGCCGCAAACACGCTTTTAGCGTGGTATCGTGCCATGTTCTTACATGACACGTGTGTCAGGATTGTCACGTTTGCACCAGCAATATATTTCTTCATTCATTGACGTCACGTAACATCAAATTTGGTATATGTGGAGCGAGCAAAATAGCCGCGAGCGCATCATGAAGGGCCCATTATACTTCAATGTAGCGTTGACGCGCGCACACGCTTGGCACACCGACGCTACGTTAGCAAAACGCGAGCACTAATAGTTTGACGCCAGGCGCGACCAGCATCCGTCAGCGCGGCCAAACGGCAAGCGGTACGAAATTTGTGCCGATGTGTTACCCAGACAACAATGCGTCTCCCTCTTTTCAATGGCCACTCACTATGTTTGAAGATTTTGAGCTGACAAGCGCAATGCGTAGACGAGGCGCTCATGATCACGTCTGCCAAAATTTGCAACGCTACGCGCCGTGGAAAAGGGTCAAACTTCAAGATCAAAGCTGCTCCCTCTCCCCTCTGCCGGCGCACGCGTAGAGAATGAAGGCATGACGTGGGCGTAGCAATGGCCCTACGTACACGGCAATGCAGTGACGTTGGTCCTCTACGTAGACGATTCTGCTCTGACGTTGTCAACAGTATACCACGTGACATGGCAAAAATTATTTAACACTACTTGCGTAGTTTATGTATTTGTTGCTTTAAGAGATTAATAAAACTTAGTATCAATAATGACACACAATAAAAAAATTGCGCACGTTTTTCTTTAATTTTTTTCCCTTCAAATGCTATGAGATGTGGGGCTAATGTGCCAGCGTTTCGCATGCATTCGTGTCCCCGTGGTCAGCGCATTGAGCAAACGACTGCTGTGGAACGCTCCTACGCGTTCGCGCACTCATTGTGCTCATCTACTCTACTACGTCTAAGCTAGCGTTTTCAAACCATCCCGCAGAAACAGGCAGAAGACCACAAAATAACGCTGGTCAGTAAAGCGAAGCTGCTCGCGTGCTCGGGGGTTGGACTTGTTCGGGCACGTCATGCACACGTCATCTCATGGTGGGATGCTGGAGAGGGCAGGGAAGAGATTTGGCTTGCGAAGGCTACGCGGAGAAGCGGCAAGGGTTTCGAGCTTGCCTGCTCCCATCTTTCTCTTCCGCAGCTTAAAAAAAACCCTGTTTTCTCCGCTCGTGATGAACCGATTCCAAAAATTTTTGTGGCAAAATGTTCCTCATTGGACACCCCACAAATTCCACTGTCTAACTAAAATTCGGTATGGGGCCTGGTGAGGGGCCCTTTCAGTGACGTAGGGACGCCGGACGCGCTGAAACGTGCATGCGTCAAAGCAACGCAGCATGGCGCACGCCTGCGAGTCTATGGCGAAACCGGCGCCTGGCGTCGCAACGCTGGCGTGAAGCGAATAAATGAACGCCGGCGAGCGGGCGCACCACGCCGCGTCGAAATGTATTATCACCTTGAATGCGGCATGTAGTCGTGTTCTCGCATAACACACATGTCATGATTCCCTTGTTTGCATCAGTGACATACGTTCGTCATCCATTGACGTCACGTAATACCAAATTTGGCATATGTGAAGCTAACGAAACGGCCGTGAGCGCATCATGAGTGTAGCATGTGATGTCGTTACATGACACGCATCTCATGTTTATCGTGTTTGCACGAGTACCATACTTCGTCATCTATTCATATCCCGCAATATGAAATACTACCAAATTTGGTATAAGTGAAGCTAGTGAAATGGCTGCAAGCGCACCATGAGCGTGAGATGTAGTCATGTTACATGACACGCAGCTAATGATTACCATCTTTGCACAAGTCACATACCTTCGTCATCCATTCATGTACCGCAATCTCAAACTTATAGGTGTGGGCTTGACAGTTGTGCCGACATGCGGTATCCCTTCACGCCCTTCGCATTTATTGTGCAGGTGCTCGCTGCTGCATGCCGTGTCGAGCCCTTCGACGCTGTCGGCAGCAACCAATCCGGACAACGCCCCATTCTCCTGCTTGACGCTCCAGCACCGTTCCATCCAGCACCGAAAGATGGCCCCTGCATCGACCCCCCTCACCGTACTCCTAGAATTTTCAACAGCGCCACCCTCAGCGACATCAGCTGCCCAACCGGGCATAAAAGACAGCGCTCCGCAGCCGACACTTCGTGGGCTTGACAGTTGTGCCGACATGCGGTATCCCTTCACGCCCTTCGCATTTATTGTGCAGGTGCTCGCTGCTGCATGCCGTGTCGAGCCCTTCGACGCTGTCGGCAGCAACCAATCCGGACAACGGCCCATTCTCCTGCTTGACGCTCCAGCGCCGTTCTATCCAGCACCGAAAGATGGCCCCTGCATCGACCCCCTCACCGTACTCCTAGAATTTTCAACAGCGCCACCCTCAGCGACATCAGCTGCCCAACCGGGCATAAAAGACAGCGCTCCGCAGCCGACACTTCGTGGGCTTAACAGTTGTGCCGACATGCGGTATCTCTTCACGCCCTTCGCATTTATTGTGCAGGTGCTCGCTGCTGCATGCCGTGGTGAGCCCTTCGACGTTGTCGGCAGCACCCAATCCGGACAACGCCCCATTCTCCTGCTTGACGCTCCAGCACCGTTCCATCCAGCACCGAAAGATGGCCCCTGCATTGACCCCCTCACCGTACTCCTAGAATTTTTAACAGCGCCAACTTCAGCGACATCAGCTGCCCAACCGGGCATAAAAGACAGCGCTCCGCAGCCGACACTTCGTGGGCTTGACAGTTGTGCCGACATGCGGTATCCCTTCACGCCCTTCGCATTTATTGTGCAGGTACGTTCGCCCGACTCCCTTTATGCAAAAAAAAAACTAGCAACCGTTTTTTGGTGCAACTGCCATGCCAACAGTATTTCTTGTGTTTTGTTATGAATATCTTTACATGTGCGAACATTGTCCTAAAACTGCTACTGTTATCAGGTGACGTAGAGCTTAATCCAGGCCCTACCACGCGTAGCGCAAACAGTCAAACCGACCAAACTATCCAAGCACTTCTAACAAAACTAGACGAAGACCAGGCTCAAATTCTTTCCGAACTGAAAACGATAAATGAACGACTAACAGCAATCGAAGTAACATTAACAGAACTTGCAACTCGTATCACAAAATCTGAAGAAATGTGCGCATCTATCCCGGAACTTCTTTCCAGCGTAGGAACTTTAACAAAATCATCAACCGACACAACAATTCTGCTCTCCAATATGGAAGGCAGGCTGAACGATGCCGAAGATAGGTCGCGTCGGTGCAATCTTCTTTTTTATGGAATCCCCGAAAAAGAAGAAGAAACTTGGGCAGACAGTGAAGGGTTTGTTGCTGACATTTGCAAGAAGCACATCAAAATTAACCTTGTGCCGAACAATATCGAAAGAGCGCACAGAATCGGAAAACGTCAACCAGAAAAACCGCGCCCAGTAATTGTTAATTTCTCCCAGTTCAAAATAAAAGAAGTAATCTTATCTAACGGCTTCAAACTAAAAGATACGCCGTACAGTGTAGGTCAGGATTATTGTTTCGCTACCCGCACTGCCCAGAGAGTGCTTCTACGCTTCACACGTGAGCACGGCGGCCCTTTCAAGCTCCGTTACAAGAAGGTAGTTATCGGGAAAAAATCGTACCACTATGATGCAACCCGAAAAGAAGTCAAAGAAATTTTTCCACGTGACAGCTAGCAATTTCACATCCCAGTAAATGTATTGCCAGTTACCTCACCCTCTCGCCATACCCAGAATCGCCCCGCCAAACATGCAAATGACGTAAGCTTTTCTATTCTCTACACAAACATAAGAAGTATCATGCCGAAACGCGACGAAATATGTACCATAATTGAATCTTCTGATTGTGACGTCGTGATGTTGACAGAAACATGTCTTTCACCTTCCATCAAAGATTCTGATGTTCTTTCATATCTAACCAATTTCGCATTGCATCGCCAGGACCGTTTATCTGGTCGAGGTGGTGGCGTGCTTATCGCTGTTAAACATACAATACGTCACTTCGTTATTAGCATTACCAGTCCACTGGAAGCCCTTTGGGTAGCTTGCGAAAGTTCCCATGGGCTGATCATACTAGGTGTCTGTTACCGCCCCCCCAAATCAGAGCCCAACTTCAACATCAACATTAACGACACCCTCGACAAACTACACAAAATGTATCCCTGTGCAAAGTTCCTAATTTGCGGGGACTTCAATTATCCGTCCATAAAGTGGTCAAACAACAATTCCCTTCGCAGCGGTGAATGCGGCGAATTCCTAGCCTGTTTAGAAAACTACCAGCTAACACAAGTAATAATCCATGCCACCAGAGAAACATTACACAGCTCTAATATATTAGACCTTATTCTAATGTCGGATCCAAGTAGCCTGCATTCTCTCCATTACCTTAAAGAAATAAGTGATCACAAAATTATTCTTGCCTCTTTCAGTTTTACTTTTCCAGAAAATAAGCCTACACCAAAGCAGATAAAACTCTACGGTCGTGGCAATTATGAAAAGATTAACAGCGAACTTGAACAATTTTACATTTCGTACGAGCAGGGATTCAACAAGCGCACCATAGAAAATAACTAAGTTGCTAGTCGAAAAACTCAACCAACTGACTGATGCATATATTCCAGGAATAAAAATTAAAAACAAAACATCCGCCCCTTGGTTTAACAATGCGATTAAAAAACTGATAAACCGGAAAAAATGCCTGTTCAGACGTGCCAAAAAACAGAACCAACCGTCCCTATGGAAAGAATATTCTGACTCCATACGATGCCTCTCGATTAACATACAAAACGCGAAACGCGATTTTTTTCGAACAACACTATCAGACATGCTCAAAAATAACCCTAAAAAATTCTGGCAAACAATAAACCCAAGAAACATCTTGCCGATAACCTTATCCGGTACTAATGACAAACCGCTCAGTGACGTAGATTCGGCTAATGCCTTAAATCATGCCTTTTGTTCTGTTTTCACTCGTGAACATAGCTTTTTCGCGAACTGCGGAGAGACCCTTGAGTCTATTGTAAGCGAGCCAATGTCACCTATTGAAATATCTGCAAATGGAATAAGTAACGTAATTAGAAAAATGAAACTCTCATCTGCAAGTGGAACTGATAACATCAACAGCAAAATATTAAAGAATACATCATTCATAATTAGCGCAGCATTTCAGCTGCTCTTCTCTCAATCACTTTCACAGGGACAGGTACCAAGTGATTGGAAACTCGGTAAAATCACTCCATTGTTCAAAAATGGCAACAAAGCATCCCCATATAACTACCGGCCCATATCGCTTACAAGTGTCCCATCCAAAATTATGGAGCACATTTTCTTTACCAACATCATTAATCACCTCGAACAGCACAACTTCTTTCACCACCCTTCCCAACATGATTTTCGTAAAGGCCTGTCGTGCGAAACACAACTTGCTGCCTTCATCCATGACTTGCACACAAATCTTGACCGGAACATCCAAACTGACGCCATATTTCTTGACTTTGAAAAGGCTTTCGATAAAGTTTCTCACCACCGCCTTATGACCAAACTTTCTTTGCTTAACCTCGACCCATTCGTCTTGTCCTGGATTAATAACTTTCTCACTGACAGAAAACAGTTCGTCGTCATAAATACAGCCAGGTCTGAAATCTCTCCCGTCCTCTCCGGTGTTCCCCAGGGAACAGTACTTGGCCCCCTGCTTTTCCCGATTTACATCAGCGACCTTCCACACTGTATTACTAACAATATAAGATTATTCACCGATGATTGCGTTATTTACGCAACAATCTCTAGTCATGAAGATCAAATAGCTTTACAAACAGACCTAACAGCCGTTCGAAATTGGTGCCACAAGTGGCAGATGAGTTTAAACATTTCCAAATGTAGATCAAGGTCTTTTCACAGACGTACTAATCCGTTAGTGTACAACTACACCCTACATAACAGTTTTCTACAACTGACTAACTCGTATAAATACCTTGGAATACAGATTTCAAGTGACCTATCATGGACCCTCCACATCAATCACGTCATTTCAACAGCTCGTAGATCTTTAGGTTATATCCAAAGAACCCTGAAGTTTGCTCCCAGCCACTTAAAAAAGATAGCTTTCACCACAATAATACGCCCCAAACTGGAGTACGCCGCAGCAATTAGGGACCTACACCAGCATTATCTCATCCAAAACCTAGAAGCCATCTGAAACCGCGCTGCCAGATTCGCCTTTTCCGATTACTCATCGTTCACCAGTGTAACAGAAGAAACGTGCCGCATTCATTCCCCTTAGTCAACGCCGAAAAACTGCGCGGCTCGCATTATTCCACAAATTCTATCACGCATCCCCACCCAGCACTTACGTCAGCCAACGCCCCCATTTCTCTGATCGTTGTTGCAACACTATGCAAGTACATTACCCTCGTCCCAAAACTACCACATTTGCAGAAACTTTCTTCATTCGGACAGCTAAGGAATGGAACGCCCTACCGGATACCATTGTTAGCATTCAGGATGCAGAAACGTTTAAAAATTCCCTGACAACCATTACTGAAGTGTAATAGCTAACTGAACTGTGATCTGCCATGCTATTTCTTGTATAATGGTTTCTAGTGTCATCTTCCTAGTATGGAATGTATGTATATTTTGTGTACTTAGCAAAGTTTCGAAACCTTTTAAGTGGTACCTTTTGTCACTGAAAAATGTTTTCATCCAGAGTCCTCAAACAAATGTACCTGTTACCGCCCCCCCACTCTTCTTGTATGCCCACCTCTCATGTAATGTCTCTTCTGTTAGGGACCCTTGAGGAAATTAAAATAAATAAATAAATAAATAAATAAATAAATAAATATGTGACGCTAGCGAAACGGTCGCAAGCGCATCATGAGCGTAGCATGTAGTCAAGTTGTTCTTTGACACGCATGTCATCATTTTCATGTTAGGTTCTGCGCTTGTGTTCACCATGCAATCATGTCATACCATACCAGGTTTTCAACATGCCATGTGAACGAATCCACCACAAAAGCTGCAGGACCATAAAATGTAAATCATGACATTCATGACGTACATGTCATTGTTTTTATCTCACGACTAGTCGAATATGTTGTTCATACAGTCATGTTATGCCATACCAAGTTTGGTATTGATACCATCATCGACACCGCCAGGAGAGCTAAAAGTCATAGGCGGCTAAATAGCTAGCTAGCTAAAAAGATAGATAGATAGATAGATAGATAGATAGATAGATAGATACGCTGGAAGTCGCCGAATCTCGCTAAGAAATGCGTCGCATTTAAAAGTTGCAAGCAGATGACTCCCTCCATACTTCTACACTTGAAGGAGATCGTCAAAGGTAGAAGGGGCCATTTATTAGGTCGTGGGGGGTGAGCTCAGAAGTGGCCGACTAGTTAATCCTATTTTTTCTAACTCAGAATGACAAGCGTGCTCACCGTAGTCTTCGTTGTCTTCATCCACGTGCGCAACAACATTATTAGCGAACACACACAAGGACGACAGGCAGAGGGACAGCACAATAATTATCTTCTATGTCATTCTTGTGCATGTTCCTTAGTAATGTGGACGCGTACAGTTAACACCAGCTAGCCCAGCTAAATGCATTGGAGCAGGGGTCCGAAACCTTTTTCAGGAGAAGGGTTGAGTAACCCAACACCAGTGGGGTGGTAGCCACATGGATGAGTGGGTAACGGTGGTGACTTTGCTACTAAACAGATGAATTCTGTGAATGGACAATACTGCTATAAAAAACTGAAAAAAAATCACGTGTATTTTCAGCGCTTATGTAAAAAAGTTTCGAGTTTGAAACATACATTATAGGACGAAAAAGCTCTTTTAAAGTCATTTCCATACGAACATTCTTACACAGCTCATGAATTCTACCCACATCAATGTTGCCAAGCTAAAGACACAGAATGTCGTGAAAGTGTTTGTCTGTAATGGTTGAAATGAGGAGGCAGGGTTTTGACATTAAGCCGGGGGACACATAATACTGCCTCGTGGGCCTGAGCTTGCTGACCTCTGCATTATGCGTGTGTCATCTATCGCAGAAATCGTGGAATAGCAAATGCAACCTCCAAGTAGAGTTACTCTGAGATTATTTGCAGGAATGATAAACTACTGTTGACCTTGCAGTCAATATTTAAAAGAACTGGCAGCTGGTTGGTCCACTGCTTAAAGCAAAGGTGTGGCAAGTAGTCTCATCAAAGAAAACATAGGATCGTAGGTATGGTGGCTAGATGATTTATTACAATTGCATTAAAAGGCACACTCGAACGAGCCATGTGTGCCAGAATTAGGAAACAATTATAGATTTGTAACCCATTTGCTTCAAGGAAGGTTCTTCTATATAAAAATTGGAGCCTGGCAACCTAATTAGATTTATCACAACAGTGGGTGCCTGCCAAGGAATTGAACCTGCTTTGCTAAGCTCCAATTTTGTGAAACTCGGTTTCATTATTTCCAAGCTCTAACTGCAGTAGTCGGCCTAGTTTTTACTGTTTTATGTAACGTGCTAAAGTGAAGATAAACGAACAATATGAATATAACTTGAAAAGCAATACTGATACCAGGAAACTCAGTGACTGTGCTACGCTGCAGCCAGTAAAAAGAATATATTCAAGAAGGGGAAATCTCCTGCAGAATGCTTGCCCTTTTTAGGTTGACTCAGCCAAACGTTAACATGCTGTTCCATGCAAACTGCTGTCACATTCACAAGGATGCCCGTGACCTGAAAGTGCAATACAGAACAAAATAATTTTTAAATCTACAGAAGTCCGTTGAAATGCTGAGAAGGCAGGTTTTAAGTGAAGTGCATAAGCATACAGAACAAACAGGCATGCTCGCTAAGGTGACATGCTCTGAAGGCAATGCAGGTAGCACGTACCTGTGACAAGATGTCTACAAACTTTGTAATGATTCGTGAAGCCTGACATAGGCCATGCCCTATCAGTATAAGTTTTTGCCTGCCACACGTTTTGGCAGAGTACCTTTTAACTAATTTATGTATTATTCTTCCACTCGAATGCAGTGAATGATGACAGTCCTATTATGCCATATTTACTTACCAATTCTTGCGAGGAAAAAAACAACAAATATGCCCACCTGAAATGAGGCTTCTGCAGGAAGACTACTTACCTAGCAAAATGGACACAGCTGCAGTACGCAGGTAGTCCTCCTACACAATAAGCTTTCTTCCTTCAAGACGCTCATGGGATCACCTGTTATTGAACACTTTTTGTAATATGTTCAAGGCCATCAGTTTTCTTTATTAAATGTCTGTTTTTGTGACATTAAATTAGAAGGGAACACGGCTAGTGATTAGCACTTCTGAAATCCCAAACATAACCACACTGCTATTCAGTGTTTGGCTGCTTTAACTCATGCATGAACAACGTACCGTTACACTGTTTCTTCTCCATGATGCCTAAGCGTTAAACATCATGTTCTCATTACTGCACGAGTTCAGCCAACACCTTCTAGATAGTTAATAAGACCTGCGTCCAGGGTTTTGTGGTCACCACCCACCGGCTGAGACGCAAACTAAGAGCTCTCGAGCGTTCCATCATTCAGCTTGCCTTCGCCGCAGTCATTAAGTTACAGCCGCTGAAAACGTACCATTCTGTAGTGTGTCGTGCACTGTCTGTGCTATTCCGTTGTGTCTGCCGTGGATGCTTTTTTTCATCATTGTGTCTGACGACAAGCACGATGCCAAGCAAGTGCTGTGTGGCAGCATGTACCGGAAATTACTGTGAAAATGGTACAAATGCTTTTTTTTTCGCGGAAGACAATCAAATGCAAATCAAATGGATACGTGTATTTCTAGGATAGGATTTATTGCCAATGAAATACAAGAAGATAAAGCTTTTATATCAATAGTATTCGTGCTATTTCTAATATTGAGCGGTTGAATTTGTTTGGGAGTGTGTTTGGGGCGCGGGCAGTTATGCTCACATTGAAGCGTTGCATACATATTGTATTTGTTCTGTGACCGTTTTTGTGTATGCTAGCAGATGTGATTCGAAAACGCATCGATGCTATGGTTGTCAACGAAAATCTGCTGGCTTGTAGAGTTTCAAGTATTAGCACGCTTGAACGTTACCCCAATACCTGGAAATCTTAACAAGTTGCAATAAATAACAGGTATGTATACAGTTTCCACGGTATATAATTGGTAGCAGTTTGGATATGTTTCTGACCTGAACGGCCTTTTGTTGAATAAGGTAATTGAATTGTGTAATATGTAGAGAGACAAGAAATTCCAAGACCCTCATTCACTGTTGTTAATTTGTAAGCAGAGCTAGTTTGAGTATATAATTACACTGTGATGTTGGCGCTAAAGCACTGCGAATAATCCAAATGAAGGATGTGTACTGCAGTTTAAATGTGTCCCCCCTCTCCTTAAAAGTACACAAAAAACTGGGAAATGACTTTTGACTATGAAAAAGCAGCGGAAGATGTCTCACTGTCTTACTTTTAATCTTGAATTTCATATTAGAAGTTTATATTTGACTTTTCATATTCATAATCATATTTGAATCCGCCACAGTGGTCCAGTGGTAACAGCAATCAATTGCTGACCCGAAGGTGGCAGACCGCATCTCGGCTACAGCAGCAGCATTTTAGATGGAAGTGAAAATGTTGAAGTCCACGAGCTAAACTTTAGGTTCATGTTAAAGAACCTCAGGTGGTCCAAATTTCCGGAGCCCTCCACTACGGTTCTTTCATAACCATATCGCAGTTTTCGGACAATAAATATATTCAATATATTAGCTGAATCAGACAACTTCCATGTTATCATTTAGTGGCTTCTGTTGAATGCTGGAGCGGAACAGCGGAACGGAATTACTTGTAAGGAAATGATTTAAGATACCGGTCAGTATGACGCGTGCGTCGGCAGTGGACGCACGCGTGGGACGGCAGTAGACGCGAGCCAGCCGGCGCGGCGTGACGTTGCTTCACGGTGGGCGCAGGCCTTATGAGTACCTAGATGTTGGTTCAGCATGGCTACTGTAAGTCAAGAGGTAAAAAACTGGCGGATTCCACGTACAGTGGGAATCCATGATATGCGTTGCACGAATGAGGAAGGTTGATGTGTCAGTTTAAAATCACCACAACGTTACGAGGTGGAGGTAAATTATGTCGTACACGACTTCCGTGTCATGATTATTCTGTTTGAATGTGTCTTTTACCTTCGTCATCTATTCACGTCACGTGATGCCAAATTGCGTATACGTGGAGCTAGCTAAGAGGCCACAAGCACGCAATGAACGTGGTATGTGTTCATGCTCTTAGATGACGCGCGTGTCATGATGATCGTGTTTGCACCAGTCATATGCCTTCGTCATACATTGATTCCACGTAACACCCGTAACACCAAATTTGGTATATGCGGAGCTAGCGAAACGGGCGCGAGTGCATCATGAAGGGCCTATATACTCTAATGTAACGCTGACGCGCGCGCACGCTGCGCCCAGCGACACCACGTTAGCAAAACGCGAGCATTCTATAGTCCGATGCTAGGCGCAACTGAATCGACCAGCAACCGCCGGCGCGGCGCGACGGCAAACGGCGCGAAATGCGACATGCTGCATTTCGCGCTGATCCGTTGTACTGCATCTGCCTCTTTCCGTGACGGTGGGACGCCGGATGCGCTGAAACGCACATGCGTCAAAACAACGCAGCGCAGCACGTGTGTGCGAACGGCGCCTGGCGTTCCAACGCCAGCGTGACACGACGAAACGAACTCCGCCGCACACACGCACTGGATCACGTCGAAGTGGAGTGTCGCCTTGACTGTGGCATGTAATCACGTTCTCACATGACACGCAACTCATGAGTATTATGTTTGCACCAGTCACATACCCTTGTCATTTATTGATGTCACATAATACCGAATTTGGTGTATGCGAAGCAGCTAGCGTAACGGCCGCGAGCGCATCATTTTTGTGGCATGTAGTCATGTTGTTACGTCACACGCATGCCGTGAATATCATGCTTGGATGTGCCATTTACCTATCTCGTCCATTCGCGTCACGTAATACTGAATTTAGTACACGTGAAGCTAGAGAAACAGCCACGAGCGCATCACGCACAAAGCATGTAATCATGTGTTTGCATGACACGCGTCTCATGTTTATCATGTTTGCGCCAGCCTCAAACCTTCGTCATCCATTCCCTTCCCGTAATACCAAACTTGGTATAAGTGTAGGAGCGAAACAGCCACCAGCGCATCATGAGCTTGGCATGTAGTCATGTTGTTACATGACACGCATCTCATGAATATCATATTTGCACCAGTCTAATAAGTCCGTCATACATTCACGTAGCGTGACAGCAAACTTGGTATTTGTGACGCTAGCGAAATGACCGCGAGCGAATCAAGAGCGTAGCATGTTGTCATGTTGTTACATGACACGCATGTCATGAATTTCAGGTTAGGGTCTGTCGCTTGTGTTCGCCATGCAATCATGTCATACCATAGCAGTTTTGCAACATGTCATGTGAACAAAACCACCGCAAACACAGCAAGACCATGAAATATAAAGTATGACATTCATGACATACATGTCATAATTTTCATGTTATGCTCGTCATGCAGTCATGGTATGCCATACCAAGTTCGTACCGATATCATTATCTAAACGACCAGGAGAGCTTAATGTCGTAGGCAGCTAGATAGATAGATAGATAGATAGATAGATAGATAGATAGATAGATAGATAGATAGATAGATAGATACGCTCAAATTTTCTGAAATTCGCTAAGAAATGCTTCGCATTTAAAACAGCAAGGTAGCCGAATTATAGACATTTGTTCAAGCAGGTATGGTCACATTGGATGAATCGGTATTACAACAACGGCAGGGTCAGCACTTCTGCAATATGCATGAGGCAAAGTATAACACATTCCTTTTAGTTGCAGAAAGGCTTATATATAGACCAGAGGGGTCGTTGTACGAACATATGTTTCCGAGAGCATATTATTAGTTACACATCAGAGTTCCCATTTCGCCATACTCTGCAGATCAAGTGAATTTGTATCATGGTTCCCTAACTGCAGAACCTGTTCTTTAGCATTATAACAAGTGGATATGTGGGATGATCCAAGATCTTCACAATCAGATAGCTAGAGATATGTGCGTAATTTTCTCATGTGTTGCTGTTTCACACAATTACATATCTTTTCGAAGTAATAATTCTAATATAAGTTGCGTGTTTTCTGTCCTTCGTACCGAAGGTTCTATAATTTTAGTTTGCACGATATTCATGGGAGTGTAGTCACCGCCAGTTAGATTTCCTTTTGTAGATGCTATCGTAGATTCCGTGTTTTTCTGCTTATGCGCCTTCCATTCTAACATAGTTTCACTTCAGAGTATACACTTGTCCTTTTCTGTTCTATCTCTGTTAGTATTGTATTACCAGTTCATCAAATGGTGTTAGCCTAACACAAAGCCATCACGAACAGAACGCGGAGACATAACATTTATAGACCCTTACCTACACTGCTCTCTTTAAGGAGATGAAAAGTCACGATGGCCACCATCTTCAAATATAAAGCACAGAGAACCGGTCTGTGGCTTCATGTGAAATATATTTAATATGCAGCCGCATAATAAGAGATGTTTGAGAGTGTATGTTTGTTTGTAAAGCACACAACATCTAAATTACTTCTCACATTAAAAATGACAAAATTCTGTTTTGCGTGGCAAGAACATTGAACTATTTCTTGGTGCAAAAGCACTGGCTGTAAGAAGTTTCGCTAGCCTTCACAATGTTGCACATGATGCGTGAAACGGGGAATAGTTGCTATTCACCAGCTGTAATAAGACAAAGCGCCAGGTGTGCCACTAGAGGAGGGGGGTTGTTGCTCTAATTAACCAGTCTCTAACATAAAAAAGATGCTGTTGTGTAGCTTGCACAGTTACACGGAATTTAAACATCACCGGTAGAATTCTGTGAATTTCAATAATCACTTTTTGTGCCACTATTTGCAGCATGAAAGCCAGTAACATGTCTTTCCCTCAGTACAATAAGACTTGATGAAATTTTCGTTCACAACTACATTACTAAGAGGTTGTTGCGTCATTTATACTTCAGAGATGTTCGGTGTGGGCTGATAGGTCTTGTTCTGGTGATCGTCTTTGTGTGTAATGATGGCTCTGAACACACAGACTGTGGCTCTCGTAATGGCGAGGTGCTTCATTTTCACATTGTCTCCAACAACAACATATCACAAAGCTTCTGGTCAGTCTGGTATTCTAGACGTGCAATAAAGAATGATGCCTTAAAGAGAAATTCAAGAGCAAAATGATCTTTCGCGCATTCGTGAAGTCGTTTTCTACGATGCCAAGGCCACGGCACTTGTTTGGGAGAAGACGCCGAATAAGAGAAAAAATGTGCAAAAGGAAATGTGGGGGGCGACGCCACTTTTGAATTATTGCACCATCTGCCGTACGTCACAAAGTTTGACAGTGCCTATTAAGGCCTAAGTAGTTCCTAGTCAATGAACATGAAGTACATTTTCCCTTTTGGGTGGCATAGACTTACCATACCAAACTTGTGGAAATTTCATTAGGCCAGCGGGACGAAACTACAATAAATGCGCTTTGAGTCACACGTACAACAAAAATTTTATACTCAAGCAATAAACCCACGATGGTGAAATAAATGATATTTGAGTTCTCAAAGCAACATTCTTCAATCCAAACCAATTCATTGTTTCAATTTATTGTCTGTATATGAAAGCCTTGTGGTTTTGTGAAGGTATAAGATAACAGAACAATAGTGCGTGATGATATGATGACAGAGGATTTCAATAAGATGAATATGCGGACCTTGAAGTGTCAGAACTACAATTTGAGTACTGGCGGGCTCCATACATTTCAAACACCTGCAGTGCATGTTTCTTAGAAAATGGGCCTTTGACTTTTTTGAACACATAGTTGCAGTGATGATGGCGTAAAGACTATTCTTTGAGATTATGGAGCCAAAACAGACACAGGTGAAAGAAAAGAGGATTAACCTGATAGGCCATATGTGATAGCGATAGAAATACAAAGGCATCAAGAGAAACAAGTGATACGTACTTAAATCGTTAATTAGGCGCGAGTACAGGAAGCCAAAATGAAGACGAGGTTAGCAATGCGGATTTGTTGGTGTTTCATGCTTCTCTTATGTTGGCGAAAGGAACAAATATAAAGGCCAGTGTTAAAGTACTTTTTTCCATGTGTCTATGTTTTTATGCACCGACATCTAAGAACCATACGAAGAGCTGACGTTCTTCTCAGTACAAAAAAGTTGATAAACAAATTGATGGTCTGAGTACAAAACATGGGGGCTATTGCATCGTGGATATTACATAGAACCAATTCTTTTGCTATCTTTTATTAATTTCCACATGATAAGAAGTTGTCACTGCATAACTGGGTACTGTTCAGGGCTATAAACATATTCGTAAAGTGCACAATAACTGAAACTTCAACTTTACTAGCTAGGACGTTTCCCTGGAGGAGCAATGTGATTACTCACAGACTTCTCTGGCTGACGGCATTTTCTAGAGGCTTTTGAATCTTGGTGTCGCTTTATGAGATACTTGCGTACTTCAGCTTCTAACATGACATTGTGTACGAATACTTGCGACACAACAGTTTGTGCAAAAGATGCCAAATGTTTACAATTCCTAGCAGTTTTTCTTGAGTGGTTCATCTTGCAGTGATTGCTGTCAATGAGTACAAAATAACTTATAAAAGTGCAGAGGAAATAAAGCTTTTCTTTTATCAAAATGACAAAAATAGATATATTGGCTAGCGTTCTGGCTAGCCATGTTAGGGTTTCAGTATTTACTCAGGGCATTGCACTGACGTTTCGTGCATGGTGAACATTTCGTATTCAGTGATAAAGTTTGCCCAGCTGATTTTAACTGCACAATATAATAACCATTTTCAGTTCTAAAGATTTACGTGTCATTTTCGCTCTGTGAAAAAGTGGCAAAAAGCACCCAGATTGGCATTTTCAGATGAATCGCATGATTTGTAACCCAAAAACCAGTGCCACAAACGTGCCTCGTAATCACAAAAAAGTCACAGCTTTACCGCAAAGCTGAAGCAATGAACGCGATAGCAACAATTTGAAAGGTCGCGCGCAGAACGAAAAACAGATCGAAACGCGCCCCGCGTTTTAGATGCGGAGCATCTAATACTCGAGGCTTGTAGTGCGGCGCCGTCCGCAAGCTTCCTCCTTCTTCTTCCACCATCTGTGCATCCCTTCCTCCTCTACACACCGCGCGCGCTTCACTCCTCCACCATCTGTGCACCCTTCCTCCTCTGTACACCACATGCGCTTCTACTCTTCACGAACATTCGCTAGCTGTATAATGTAGCGCGCATGCGCCGTCACGCTTCGAGAACATCGGCAGCTGACGCGCGCGCATGCGCCGTCGCGCTTCGAGAACATCGGCAGCTGACGCGCGCGCATGCGCTCGTCGGTTGGTTTGTACAGCGCGTCGACGTCCAAGGTCGCGGTGAAATGAATTCCAACGAATCCACAAACAAAATGATCGACGACCCTTCGACCAGCGCCGCCATTTCGCATACGTGTGTACATGTTCACTCATTTAACACCCCCTCCTACAACCACGTTAACCAATTTAGCCATCGACCCAAGTAAGTCGCAATTTAACACCCCGTTAACCAATTATATGCTCCGCATCCTCCTCAGTGTTTTCCCGAGGGAAGCTGCGGGCAATTTTTTTCGTGCTCAAATTACGCACGAAACGTAATCACAGGCACGGATGCGCAAGAATAAGCGTCTTCTTTGTTACTTTGAAGAGTCTGGAAAGCGCGCACTTATCGCGAACGGAGACTGCAATGATTGCAGTGACCTTTGTGCGCCCGGTAACTACAGCAGAATCGCTCCTTGTAAAGCCCGAGGCCAGTCAAGGCGTACGTACGATCCTCCCCTCCTCGCCACCGCGAGATAAGGGCGCGTGAGGAAGCGTCACTCTCCTTCTCTAAGCCGGGCAAAGTACGCGTAGGAGATCAAAGTCAAGGGACGTTCAAGACCCTTGATGTTGGGAAAGTAATGAAACTCTACCCTACGCACTCGTTTCCTCCTTGATTCTCCTCGTCCGCTTGCTGCACGCGTGGCGCACGGCGCTATTTTTCGTCGACGCTCCCACAGACGCGCCGCAGAATTCATTGGAGACGATTTATTTGCGGCAGCTTGCGCATCACAGTAGTGCTGATTTTTTTAAATGATGACAATAAAATCAGAAAAACACTGAGGCAACCGTTTGTTAAAGGATAAGCTTCTTGCGAAGGTCGTATAAGTGAGCCATGCTATTAAATAAAAGCTCTTGTGGGGAGTTTTACGTTGCGTATGTTTTTCTGGCGTAAAATAACATGTTGTACGTTTGAATTTGATGTAGTTCCGGTAGTGAAATGTACGAATATGTTCGAATTTTTTGGCGTGCTTGTGCGCCGGTATACGACACAGGTACTTACAGCGTCACGTATTGCAACGACTCCGTAGATGGTGGGTCGTTTAGCCATGTTTTCATCTTCTCGCCGTGAAAGTAGCTTTGTGCAGTGGTCTTCAAACTTAAAAACGCCTTTGAACAATGTAAATACGAATAAGTGTCGCCAACAGTGACTCATCTACCACAATAACAGAAACATAAGAAACTGATTATACATATTTCTGTGTTCACGTTTTTGTGAAAGAAACTAGCGAATGGGTTACTTGTGAGACAAGAAACTCTGCACCAGGAATGTCATCATAACCTGTGCGTCGATAGCGACCGAAAAATACTATCCAGACTGACTGATCATAGTCAAAAGTACCCATGTGACACTGGTTCAAAGATAATATAGTATCTTATTGGGTAATGGAAGACATGCTTATGCAGGTGTGACCATAACAATTGCACGGCAATGGTCTCCAAGAAATTGACTCGCTCACTATCACCAGACTATAGCTTTTTTTTCTCGTTGCGCCACTGTATTTATTTCTTTTTTTTAATGAACCGTATCTCTTTCATAATTTTTGCGTGGTAATTCCTCCTCTAAAAACAAATAGCAAAAATACCCTTATGGTAACCAGCACAAGTTAGTGTCATCTCTATTCATCCATTCATTTGTTTTCTCCAACAAACGTTTTCGTGAACGAATCCTAGCAGTCTCAAAAAGCGTTATCGAGAAGCTGTGTTTTCCCACGTAATTGTTCGCAGTGAAAGCAGACTACAGTGTGCATTTCCGACAATTGTCGATGTGCGTGCGAAGTGATAAAGTATGAGCTGAATATTTTCATTAATTTAATTTGTTTATTTAGAAATACTGCAGACCAGCATATTGGTGCAGGCAGGAGCCACATTAGCAACGTCAATGGTTTTGTAACAGCAAAAAAACTGCTATCCATGCGTTAACAGAACTGACATGTCTGTGAAACAGCAAATGATTTGTAACACCTTTTAACACTCTAATTACTAAGTAGATAACGTTCCAGCAACATAGCAAAATTGTCACCCGAAAAAGTCTCATGAGGCAGGGAATTGCATTCATCAACTGTTCGGAGAAAATGACTGTATTTTTTGTGAACGAGCAGATTTTATTTCTGGAAAGGTAGAGAAAAACAAAAAACGATGTGAATGGTGACGAGTGGGGTGAAGCATGTGGACGGATGCACGCACAAACGAACGGACGGACGGATAGATGCACACACGGATGTACGAAAGCGTGGACGGACTTATGGACGCTTCTTCCCACTTATCATCATTTACTCAGTGGATATGCAGTGACACCGATTTTATTGACATCCAATGCAATGCAACTGGCTACTACGACGACACGGGACATACGACGCACGGAGCAAAGATGTTCGCCCCTAAACAACATGCATGTTGAGGAGCACGCCGAAACAATATTTCAAATGCAGCATTCGGTGATGCTTTGATACGAGCAATAAGAAAGGCGCCTTACCTCGCAAAGTACACTGTTCTTCGTCAGAATGAAGCTTTTCTGCCGATGTTGGGCCGCCACTGCTGCTTGCGCAAGCCATCGCGTTTACCTTGGGGTATCATAAAAAGTGCGTAATCTCTTTCACTATGCTTGTTGCAGTAATAGGCACAACAGCGCGGCTTAGCTCTCGTGGAAAGTACAGAAAACAAAGCGCGTGCTACGCTTGTTACGCAGAGCGTCGGCGAAAATTGGCATGAGCGAAAAAGAAAACACGAGCAAATCGCAATATTCACGTGTCTCCAAGGGTAACCGCAAAGGAGATCAAGCATCGTGCAGAAAAAGTGTCGGAGACCGGAAGGGCACGAAAAAGGGGGGGGGGGCGAGGAGAGAGAGAGGGGTCAAGCGTCCAGTGGCGAGTACAGTGAATGGCGTTACTTTCCCATGATCAAGGGGCTTTAGAGGACGTGTGATCATTGCGCCATTTTTTCGGTACTGCCAAAAGCGCAGCAGCAGTAAGTGGTCGATATAAATAGCTTGCCGTTAAAACGGTGCAGAACGTCCTTTGGGGTGGCTTAGTTGTTAACGCCGCGCTTTCATGAGGCAGTGGTCCCGCGTTCGAATCCACGTGCCGGAGTGGTTTTTTCAGGTTTTTTTCTTGAGTTTTCATATATACAGATACGTACGCAGATATGTTTCATGACATAGACACCGACGCTGATGCCGGTGGCAAAATCCAGCCAAGAGTGTCCATATAATTGCTATCGCAATGATAGATGCCATGAATCGCTTTTAGCATTAGCCAAAACGCAGAGATGTGGGAGCTACAGTTACTTTCAGACGCCGTGTGCGTAAAGCACACCTGAACTTGTACTCTCGTTATCACAACGAGCACGAAGGTTGGTCGACACCAGTAAAAGCAAGGCAGGTTCGTGTCCTCTGGTAGAGCAAGTTTGCGTGAAAAAAGATGTCATTGCTCACTGAACTCTCAATATTGGCTGACATTGCATGTAAAATGCACGTAATACGTTACCTCGTGTCATCAACGCTGAGGCAGACAGGCATCATGTGGCTCCGGTGCGAGGCGTGCGCAGACGTAATCAATGCTTGGTACAGTACCAGACGCCAGTGATGCACAGAGTCGAGTCGGAAGACTCATGTACGCGAAGTCCAGCACCTTTGGGATAAAGCAATGCGCCTCAAAGTGAAGCCCCCAAACGTGACTGCTCTGCACAGGGGATTTGTACTACCACTGCAGCCGTCAGAAAGCGCGCATGAACCCGATTCATTTCCGTCATCGAGGTTCGTCGCGGGGAAACCTATGCAGCGATACACTTGATCACGACTTCAACGGGTAAAAGAAAATGGCGCAGAAGGATTATGGCGTTGCAGCATGTCACTGCAGCCCAGGTAGCAGAGGAAAATAAAATCTCCGGGAGCAATAAAAGAGAAAGCTGTGGTGTCGCCAAACAATCAAGTTTCAACGCGTGCGCCGTGGCCCCACACTCGCAAGCAGCCGCCGAGCATTCACCAACAGCACAGCTCTCGCAGCGGCGGGTGCGTCAGAACAGGAATATCGGCTAGAACGTCATCATAACTTGTACCGGCTGAAATGGTGACATAGGGGAAGTAGGGGTCACCTCATGCTACCTTCAAGGGTCTTAATGCCACGAGGTGCGGCCTATAATACTGGATCGCGCACGCGAACTTCGTTATTCATATAAAATACCTTGCCTGCTTTATTCGCTGTTGATCATTTGCAGATGGTACACGCAGGTACACGGGAACTGATCCTGCTGACTATCTCAGCCATAAAATTTTGTGTCAGTACCACTTTAACCCAAGTTTGCTCTTTGACCCACTGTGCTGTCTTCTTGTCTCTCAAAGTTACAACTATCGTTTTTTCCCATCGCCCGCTCCGTCATCATCAATTTAAGCTGGATCCTTTTTGTAAGCCTCCAGGTTTCTCCTCCATGGGTAAGTACTGGCAAGCTGCACCAGTTATATACCTTCCTCTTGAGGGTTGGTGGCAGATTTCCAATCACGGTTTCAGAATTCTTGCCGAATGTCACCCACTCCATTCTTAATCTTCTAGTTATTTTGCCCTCAAGGTTCGGCTCAGTGGTTACTAGTGGTTCCACGTAGGTATATTATTTACAACTTCCAGCATCTCTCTAAGTTTCACACTGTGCTGCTTTCTGTCGAGACTGTGGCACATTACTTTAGTTGTATCCATCTACTTTTCTTTTTTCCGTGTTCAGTTCAGGAATCTAAGCTGTAATTAGTCCCCTGAAATACTCATGAATGCAATGTCATAATTGAATCGCAGTTTACTAACCCAATGGGCATTTAAACACCGATGAATTTCCACTGGACAACCGCTTCTGGAAGTCTCGGTCGTCCACTGGTCGTCCGCAAATCGCCGATCGAAGTCCAGCGGACATCCGCAGGACTCTAAGGCGCATGCTAATTGGTGATCCAGCGGGAGTCCCGCGGGTGTTCAGGGCAGATATGCGGATGTTCAATGAACATATAAGCCGTTTTATTGTACTATTGTTTTTGAAACCTTATCTCCACTAAACAAGCATTAGGTAAATCACAGACCATTATCAGGCACCTAGTCGACCATTCATTTCTGTTTATAATGCTTGCTTGATTGATTAATTGATTGATTGATATTTGGGGTTTAACGTCTCGAAACCACCATATGATTACGAGAGACGCCGTAGTCGAGGGCTCCGGAAATCCGGACCACCTGGGGTTCTTTAACGTGCACCCAAATCTGAGCACATGGACCTACAACATTTCCGCTTCCATCGGAAATGCAGCCGCCGCAGCTGGGATTCGATCACCTGACCTGCGGGTCAGCAGACGAGTACCTCAGCCTCTAGACCACCACGGCGAGAATTTATAATGCTTAATTGGTGCAGCTGGTCATATATAATAGAGGAGGTTCGGTGCGAAAACAACAAACAAAACACAAATGCTGTTTGTGTTGTCTCATTCAAACACCATCAGTGTTTTGTTTGTTCCCGTGTTTGTCTTTCCACCGTGCTTCTTCTATCTTATCTATATGACCAGCTGAACCAAGCAAGCATTGTAAAAAACAAAAATAAACGTCCAACTATGTGTCGAATAATGGTCGGTGATTTACCCAATGAATATATGGGGGAGTTTGCACACCAATTCACATGAGAACTTACTAACTATATTGAGATTTGCATTGTTCTGCACTTTTCACATTCATTTCTTCATACAAAAGAACACGTTTTCATGCATTGCAAACTGCTATATTGCAACTGCCATTAATTGAAAAGCGCCATGACTTCTGTCATCACATTTCCCGAGGCAGCATGACGACGCAATCTGTATGTCTCCAAGATGTAACGATTTGGCCGCCGACTTTCTGTCTCCTCATAGCATCCGCCATGTATGTATCCCATCTGTTACCGCCCCGTGTATATTTCATATGTAACCTTCTGGTGTGTCTTCCAACTGTCATATTTTTGCTACCGTGTTTAGGTCTACTAAAGTGTGTGTATTGTATGTGTCCTATAAGTACCCTATCTTCATACAGACCAGAAATTAGGCCAGTTCATAGCCTGTATCGTGCTGCATAATGAAGGCTGTTACAAGTGGTATGCATATCAATGAGCATGCGAAACTGCAAAAAGATTTATTTATTTTCATCTACACTATACAGCTTAGAGCATTTGATAGACAATATTTGAACAGGTAACGTATATCAGCTGGTTGTTGAAGACAAATAAGATTAACACATCAACCTTAGCCCAATGAAGCTCGAACATGCCACTGCCGCTGTAAAAGTTCTTACTTCTTCAGATTTAATTCAGAGTACATTTATTTCTCCAACACAAACAAATGTTTTACGTAAGAAACTCATCACAGCAGTAACTTCTGACCAGAAGGCTCTTTTCAGGGCATTCTAAACACTATGGAGAATTTACTTAGATTAGCTTTGCACACCCAACTTAGCCATCTGTTGTATAGTATTATGTAAAGTATATCACAGTGACTTGGTGGCCATTATAATCTAACGACAAATGTATGCAGCTTTACAGAGTATAGAAGACATAACCATCATAACATCAGAACCAACTCACATGGTAATCAATTTTTATTGGAATTATTTAAGGATGGGATATCATCGTAAAAAACGAATGTGACAAACGCCATCAGTGCAATAGCAGAGACACCTGGTTGGCACCAAACTGCAGTACTTATCATTCATCATTGAAAGTGACACTACAGCTCACAACCAGCAATACACTTAATGTAAACCTTGACTGCTGAACTGAAGTCCGCGGGATCGAAACTCAGCTGTGGTGGCCGCAATTTTATCGAAAAAAATAGGCTTCAGTTAGACATAGGTTCACTTATCAGGCGGTCAAAACTTTTGAAGTCTTTCACTATGGCATGCCTGATAATCATATATTGTGGTTTTGAACACGTCGAACCCAGCTATTAGAAATTCTATGAAATATTACGCAAAACGAGGCAAGCAAATATGATAATGTACGTTTTATAATGTCACCATTCCCCTTTTAATCTATGGACGCAATTTGCAATATTCCAGAATGCCTTCTTTCAGTTATCATTAACAATGTAAAACATGGTTAAGTATCACTAACATATCACACATGGTTCGGTATTGGCAAAGCTAGGTATGATTATGTATGACTGTAGGAAATCACTTGATTGCACTTATGCCTCGCCACGGTGATCTAGTGGCTAAGGTACTCGGCTGCTGACCCGCAGGTCGCGGGATCAAATCCCGGCTGTGGCGGCTGCATTTCCGATGGAGGTGGAAATGTTGTAGGCCCGTGTACTCAGATTTGGGTGCACGTTAAAGAACCCCAGGTGGTCGAAATTTCCGGAGCCCTCCACTACGGTGTCTCTCATAATCAAATAGTGGTTTTGGGACGTTAAACCTCACAAATCAATCAATCAAATTAATCATTGATTGCACTTATGGCATGAAATTCCAGAAGACAATTAACTAATGGAACAAACACATGTTAAAATAAGATATTTAGCAATGTTTTAATGAAAATAGGATCATTGATCTACTACAGCCTTATCGCAATGTAAAAAAAGTTCAAATTTAAAAGTGATTAATTGCACATAACACAAAAATTAAAACATGACACACAAGTCTTGAGGGCACCTTACTAAGTATAATTTTCAAAAAAATATATGCTGTAGAAACTTAGAAAGCAGCGCTGACACATTCAGAGATGTGCTTTGTGATTGCATTAAAATTCAGCGCTAAGAATAGGAAACCCCCTTTTTAGATCAGTCATATTTCTAGGGGGACACTAAGTAAAACAATAATGCCGTCAGCTGCCTAATAAACTAAGAATAACGAAATTTTGGTGGCGACAACAAGTGAGTATGTTTGCATGAAAACTTTCTGGCAGTTGTGTTTCTACACAATCCCACTTGAAAAAAATTCTTCATGCATGTCTATGCTTCGAGATATCCTGCTCCGAAGCTCAATTGTGCTTTTCATAATGACACATGCAAGGCAGTGCGGAACAGCATAATATTACTCCCTGGTGGGACGAGCAGTCACTGCTAGCTATCACCAACTGGTAGTAGAAGGGTAACCATTATGATGTTTGCCTATTCAACCCATCGTCATATTACACGCGGCCCATCAAGGAGTAGCAGCCGTGTGCTAGTGCTCACTGTCCTGCATGCGTAATGATGCAAGCCGCAACTGAATTTGCTTGCATGATATCTAAGCACAGGCATGCAAAACTTTGTTGCATCTGTGCAGAACTGTGACTGGCTGAAATTTTTAACACATGAATAGGGGCCTGTCAGTCTTTCGTAAGTTCAATAATGCATCTTATTCAACGGCACGGCTGACAGTAATAAGTATTGTTGCACATTGTCTCCCCCTAAACACATAGCTGTCTGCAAAGGGTGCTTTTACACGCATAACTTACAGCACAGACTTTAAAAAAAACAAACAAAGGGCTTAATTTTGAATACCTGAATCTGCGAGCTACTTGAATAATGCAACCAGGTGGCTCTGTGAGGTCCCCTTTTCATAGAAAACAGAAGACTTGCGCAGCTGTTGTACGTCTGCAGCCAACGTTTCCACGAGCTACCACTGATGACAGGCTTGTTCGAAATTCTTTCACACTCAGTTTGCACAAGGAGCATGCATAGGCTGCGATGGAAACAAAGAAAAAGCAATTTAGTGGCATGAGTCTTTTGACAAAACTAAATGTTTCAGTCTTTTCAAAATGAGTTAGAACAATCTGTCTTAAACTAGCAGGATGTACACAAACAAGAGATGTTACAAGATAAACTTTCTTGGTGTTCTTGGCGAACACAGTTCTGCCTTATGAAATAATATGCAATTTCCACATCACAAATGTGTCAAAACCATGCTTATTGCGCTCGTGCATAGTGCGTTGACATGCGAATTCAATACCACAACACACACATGATGGTATGCAATTTCATCAATTATTCATTGCAGGTAACATATAAAATTAAAATATGAATTTGATTTCAAATGCAACTATTGTAGCTTTCTTCAAGCTGCTCACATTGAAACGATTATATCTATAAGGTCAAATAATGTCACTAAATTACTATTGTTTCCAGCTAAAGTATGGTCATTAGTTTCAATGATTCTTGTTGGCTAAAAATGCAGTACGCCTCACATAAGCATCACAGGCTGTCTAATGAAAAAAAAACAACATGTAATTACGTTTAGCAAGGTTTCAGCCCTAAAGTTGGGCGAGGTACATAGTATATTCAGTAAACCAATACAAAATAACGAAATACAAACATAGTGGAAACACTCAGAGTAAAATCTTAGGTGCTCGAACACGTGGACAAATTACCGAATTTGAGCTCGCACAGTAATGTATAGCAAGTCGGCTGCATTTAGCCATGAAATATTCATTGCCAAAACACGTTGGTGGGCTAGTTGGTTTGAATCCATGAAGAGTGAGTAAGCGCGAAACAGACAAGGACGTAGAAGAGACAGACACGTACAGAGCACTACTTTCAACTGATCTTTTATTTTCGCACGAACCGATAAATATATACCGAGCGAGCGGAAATAACATAAACATAAAGAACATATCGCGGAATCACATCGTAGAACCAAGCACGTGTAAATTGCACTACATAGTAAAAGTACAAGTCACTGTGTCGAATCAAGGTAATGAAGTTCTTTTTGAGAAAGCGAAACTGATGGTTGGCTAACGCACATGTCAGATAATTTCGCGATTTCGTATGCCTCCATAATCTCCCTTGTCATTTTGCCAGGAGCCTTAGATAGAATTTTAGTTTTTTCGAAGAGGGGTATACATCCACAATCTCGGCAATGAATGCCCAAATGGCCCGAGATTGCTTTCGTGACGTTATAATGATGTTCTTTCAATCTCTGATTGATACATCGGCCAGTTTGACCAATATAGGTTCTTCCACAAGAAAGCAGAATAGCATAAACAACATTGCGAATGCAGTTCACAAAAATTGTTCGATGATTAATAAGGCAGGTGTTTGCACTGTTACACTGTGAATTAACGCGTCGACACAACCTATGTAGACGTTCGGGAGCTGAAAAGATCACATCCACTCCTGCCTTTCCCGCGATCCTTCTGAGATTATGCGATACACCATGCAAGTACGGAACGACGGCCACTTTTTTTGCTGTACGACCATTACTGCCTTTAGGTGGGTGTTTTAGCTTCCTGCTCAAACCCTCTGCGACAGAGCTCAGCACACAAATTGGGTAACCAGACTCTGCTAAGCGCTTGGCTTGGTTCAGAAAACTGCTTTCAACTTTGCGATTACAGGACTTCCTAAGAGAGTTATTAAAACAGGATTGTACAACGGCGCGTTTCACAAGCTTTGAATGGGCGGAGGAAAACGGCAGGACGGGCTTATTGCCCCTTGGCTCATAACTCCAACACACTTTCTTAGATGAAAAGTAGATACCTAAGTCCAAAAACCTAATGAAATTGCCCTTGGGCTTTTCATGCGTCAAGACCAATGGAGAAAGGGTTTCCGTGAAAGTGGTTACAATTTTTGAAACCTCATTGTCGAAACTACATGAGTCATTGTTTAAAACAATTAAGAAATCGTCGACAAATCTAAACACACGCACAACATCAGGGTGATTTTTGAGGCGATCATAAAGGGCCTGGTCGTGATAGGCTAAGTACAAGTCACTTAAGCAAGGAGCAATACAAGAACCAATACAGATTCCATTCTTCTGTTTAACAACAGTACCATCCCATGAGGCGTAAGTGGAATTAACATACAAATAAAGAAGTTCCAAGAACTGATCGCAAGTCAAACCGGAGGCGTTTTGAAAACGTACTGATCCAAACTTGTCTAAGCAACGGCCTACACATGTCATAAGGTCATCTTGAGGGAGAGAATAATAAAGATCCTTCAGATCAATAGAGAAGGCTAAAAAGTTTCTGTCATGATTGTTTTTAAAGAAATCCACGACATGTTCAGAGTTACTTACTAGAAATGGATCTTCGACTGGCAAAAGCTTCAAAAACTTCTTTAAAAATACTGCTACATATTTCTGCCAGCTAGCGTTTTCCGACACTATCACACGGAACGGGAAACCTGGTTTGTGCGTTTTTGCTGAAAAAAATACATCAAGATGATTCTTCGTGCTTTTTTCAATGGATCGAGACAAATGATCGAGCTTGAAGCTTTTGCACAAGTTTTTTGCGTCGTTTTGAACTTTCTTAAGGGCCACGTCTTTATGAACCCTAAAAGTAGACGAAATAGATTCATGAGCTTTTGAATTATACTTAGTCCGATCTAAAACCACAAAACCACCTTCCTTATCCGCGGGAACAAGTGTGAGCGAATGCTCCTTCATATACTTAACAGTTCTGAACAAGGAAAACTTTCCTGCTAAGGAACGGGAACGCATAAGTACATCCACACCTTCCGATACACACCTATCCGACTCGGCGTCAGGCACTTGCTTGGAAACTTGTCGCACCATTCCCAACAGTTCGGGAGCAGATTTCTTGGGTTCAACAGCGAACTTTGGCCCAAGTTCCAGTACCTCTCGAATGTTGTCTGGTAGCGTGGTGTTGCCGATGACTTTCACCTGGCTTTTCGGCACAGGGGTCTTCTTACGAAGGCTCTGCCTCAGGCCTGGCAAAACGTGATTCCATAGGAATTCCGTCGTGCGGTTGATGATCCGTGAAAAGTGAGCCCAAGCGTTTTCAGCTCCTGTAGTCTTCAGGAGCAGTCTCAAGATATCTCTGTACATTCGCACTTGTCGATGCCATTCCGAGCGCATTAGTTTGCAGATCCGAATGCCGTGGCTGATTGAGGGCTGGCAGAACCCAAATAAAGCGAGAACTTCGGGTGGCAAAATTTTGTGACGGACACAGAAGCCGAGCATGCGAGCTCTACAAGCTGCTGTTGCAAGGAGCGGGACTAGGCGGCAAGGTTCAACGAGGTACCACGAAGGAATGCCCGATGTACTAGAAATAAACATTGCCAAAACACGTTGGTGGGCTAGTTGGTTTGAATCCATGAAGAGTGAGTAAGCGCGAAACAGACAAGGACGTAGAAGAGATAGACACGTACAGAGCGCTACTTTCAACTGATCTTTTATTTTCGCACGAACCGATAAATATATACCGAGCGAGCGGAAATAACATAAACATAAAGAACATATCGCTCTGTACGTGTCTGTCTCTTCTACGTCCTTGTCTGTTTCGCGCTTACTCACTCTTCATGAAATATTCAGTCGAAAATGGAGTTCACGTATAACGAATAGCATAAAATGCACGGGTTGTGGCCGCATCAGGTAATCTATGTTGCAGGTGTATACCGTAAGTTCGAATTTTACTAAACGAGCTGCATGAACACCTAAGCGTAAGGCAACTTTTGTCAACCATACCTAAGACGATGCAGCACGCTGCATACGAACACGCATCAACTCAAGTATCACGGTAGTTTGTAAAGACGCGTGCCGACGAGGATGCACACACCGGCATACATTCGTCCCTTCTCAAGGAAAAAAAAGCTTCTCTGATAGTAGTCATAACGAATAACAAAACTGTAGCTGTTTTAAATAAAACGTACAGCGTGTCAAACTGCCGTAGACACGTTCACTTTAATAGCGCACAATACATATGGCGGGCTTAGGCGCCCTAGCCACGATCAATGCCTACAGCTAACAAAAGCCCCAAAATTATCAAACAAACATAGTGGTCACTCGGAAGCAGGGCCGCCCTCCCACACCTCTGCCGACAGAGGCGGGCGCCATCTCAACTCAGCTCAAATCTGCCGTTGAGTTCCCGCTGCGTGTGCATGTGCTCCCTGCTTCACATTCCATACAAAAGAAAAACTAGTCCGTGCTTAAGTTCGAACAACCTTGCCTTTACCATGAATAAATGCTACACACAAACGGGCTCGCCACGTACACAAAAGCTCACTTATCCTGCACATGGTACAAAAAACGTGACGAACGCGGTGTTAAGAGAGCGCCCACAGCAGCAATGTAGTACACACCTGGTGATTGCTCCACGATACGAAGCCACACGTCCTCGCTTGAGTGTAGCGCATCTTCATAATCAGCAGCACTAGTAGAACACAAAACACGAACACAGAACGCCAGCAAACTTCACACACAAGAGAAAGTGACTCAAACAAAACCCTTCACGAGGCGCTCATCGATCGAGCAGCGGGTAACACGTCCAACCAAGTAAAGGGTTTACAGCCGCGCAGACGCACGCCGCATTTGCGCATCCTAACTTCTTAATGCTGACTAAAAAGCTTTGTTATGGCATTGAAATATGTAAAATATATGTGCATATAAACTGCATAAATACGGAAAGCGTATATTAATTTGATTTTTAAAAAATAAAAGAAACGTGGAACTTTATACACGCGAAATTTAAAACTTCTATTAGAGGTACACATTAAACGCGATTTGGAACAAACAAATGAATAACAGAGGTAATAACGATCATGAAGTACTCATATATTGTAAAATAAAGTTATACAATTGTTGATAGAGGCACGAGATTATAATGCGACTGGTATGGCTATATATCAAACAAATAACAAAGTATACGCTGCGGGACGCCGTGTATGCAGATATATATATATATATTATATATAGGTATGAGATATGGCACAACGGGAGCGTTGTCAACAAGGATAAGTATATTTATTTCCCAACAGACTCGGGAGGGGTCCTCCCTTCATCAAAGGATGAGTTATGCCTTCACGAAGACTTCCCATTTCTTCACGAAGACTAACTGGCCCGTTGAATTATTACTCCACTATATATATATATATATATATATATATATATAAAAGATAGACTATGTAAATTTTTTGATAGTGGACAAGTCCTTGTGAAAGAGCAGTTCGGGTTTTGTGAAGGGAAGTCAACGGAGATGGCACAACTCAGCGTAAAAGGAAAAATACTTTCTAAAAAAGATGAAAAGCGATTCACTGTTGGATTTTTTTGAAAATTTCAATAAAGCATTTGACTCTATTAAACACTATATTTTATTTTAGAAGCTACCTTTTTATGGCATTCGAGAAGTAGCCTTAAAATTAATTCGCAGTTATTTTTCGCATAGACTGCAGTACACGTGTTATAACGCCTTCCTATCACAATTGAAAGAATTATTCTATGGCGTACCGCAAGGAACTATTTTAGGTCGAATATTCTTTATTATCTATATCAATGATATTATAGCCATCCCAACAACTCCTGCAATCACGCTGTACGCAGATGATACTATTGTGTTTTTCTCTGACATGCAACTCGATAAAATAGGCGTTCAAGCTAATGCATGGTTAAAGAATTAGCATTATGGTTACATATAAATAAACTTAACCTGATTGTTAGTAAAACAAAAGTTATTGTATTTAAAGCACGTAACAAACCACATCATTTCGAACTTCAGCTTGCATTTGAAAATAGTGTAATTGAACGTGTTTCTTCCTACAAGTTTTTAGGTGTCTTTTTTTGAAGAACACTTAGATTGGCCCCATCACATTAATAAAATTCATGCCAACATATCAAGGTCCCTCGCTGTACTCCACAAGCTTAGAGAAAGTGGCAGCTAAATTACACCCTAATTCATTCACACCTTCACTACTGCATAATGATTTTGGGGTCTACATCTAAAACTAATATTGTTAGGCTAATAAAATTGCAGAAGAAAGCAATACGATATGTAGAAAACTGATCATACAACTATCACGTAGGTTTATACTTTTTAGAACACTGTGTTCTAAAGGTGAATCAACTATATGAGTTTCATTTACTCTGTTAAGTTTTTAACGAAATTAATATTAATCCTTCTAGATATATTGAGCTGCAATCTAGTAGCTATGTGCCTTACGAATTAAGATACGACCATTATAGAATACCACTTGTCCGAATCACCCATGGAACGCAAGCACTTACATATTTATTTCTTAGTCTTTTCAACAAACATACTAGGGTTATAGAAATCGCGCAGAAATCTTCGTCTCTGAAATCTTTCAAAAGACATATCAAAGCTTACCTTCTATCCTGTCCTCGAGATTGATAAGTTCTGTATATAGCGGTCATATGTTTATCTGGTTTCGTTATTTGTAGTGTTATGAATCTTTTATTACTCTACAAGTATGTACTCTATTTACTCTGTACAAAAACAATGTTACGCATGCACTATTAGTGTGTTATATTGTATTTATTTTTATATTGTATGCTCTGGGTGATGCTTTCGGGTACTTGCGTCCCGTCAGGCAGAGGACATCTGCCTTTTGGCCTTGTATCCGAGAGATACATGTGTCATAAATAAAGACAACAACAACAACAACAACAACAACAACAATAATGCCAAGGATTGTATACGGGAAGTTATTAGAACGAATGTAATGTAAATAAGAAGAAAGAAAAGTGGGCGAAAAAATAACCTACCGCGAGTAGGAATCGAACCTACGACCCTCGAATATTTTTTCACCAACTTTTCTTTCCTCTTATTTACATCACATTCGTTCTAACAACTTCCCCTATAAATTTCTTGACATTATTGTCTGGTAAATCTCTCTCTCTCTCTCTCTCTATATATATATATATATATATATATATAAATCTCTCTCTCTCTCTCTCTCTCTCTATATATATATATATATATATATATATATATATATGTATGTATATATATTGAGATTTAACAGACAATAATGTCAAGGAATTTATAGGCGAAGTTGTTAAAACGAATGTAATCTAAATAATAAGAAAGAAAAGTTGGTGAAAAATATTCGAGGGTCGTAGGTTCGATTCCTACTCACGGTAGGTTATTTTTTCACCCACTTTTCTGTCTTATTATTTACATTACATTTGTTCTAATAACTTCCCCTATTTATTTTGTGGCATTATTGCCTGTTAGATCTCCTTATTATTGTGTCAAAACACAGAAAAACGAGCACTTTGGTATAGACTTATTTCCATTATTTCCATATATATATAAAGGAAACAAGTGTACACCTAAGGGCCCATTTTTCGTCCTTTACGCAATAATAATGACATCTAACAGACAATAATGCTAAGGAAGGTATAGGAGAAGTTATTAGGCCAAATGTTATGTAAATGAGAAGAAAGAAAAGTGGGTGAAAAGATAACTTGCCGTGGGCAGGATCTGAACCTGTGACCTTATAATAACGCGTTCGATGCTCTACCACTGAGCTACCACGACAGCTATCCCCTCAGCCACTTTATTGAGTGTCTATGTCAATTTAAACGTAGAAGTGTCAGTCAGCGCCACTAGTAGCCATGGTGGTGAGTGTGGCAGACTCTTTATGAGCCTGTTTGGCGTCACGTAGCACGTGAACCTATTACTAACTGGCAGCTGACCAATAGTCCTCCGTATTCAACCTAAAGGCACCAAGTCTGCCAATACGAGACCCTCGTTAATGAATAAGGGAAACAGGTGTATACTTAAGGGCTCGTTTTTCGTGTTTTACACAATAATAATGAGTTCTAACAGACCATAATGCCAAGAAAGGTATAGGGGAAGTTATTAGGCCAAATGTAATGTAAATGAGAAGAAAGAAAAGAGGGCGAAAAGAGAACTTGCCGTGGGCAGGATCCGGTATATATATATATATATATATATATATATATATATATATATACACACATTACGTTCTTCTCGTTATGTCCCTGAGGTGTCCGCTGGACGCAGCGAAAAGGATGTAAAAATTTATTCTGACATTAGTATCCTTCGGATGTCCCATGGACATCTGCTTAGGACGTGGACGTTCGGACTTTATCCGCATCTCCGAAGGAGTTTCATTGCCCATTGGGAAGACACTCTCCGCTAACTCTCGTCCATAACTGTTTCTAATATAGGGTTGTGAAAACGCCCTGTCAATACACGTGGTGAATAGCATTGGAGAGATCGTGTATAATTTCCTGACACTTTAGTTTATTGGGAGTCTGTCGCTTTTTTTATGGAGGATTATGGTGGCTGTTGATTCACTGTAGATTTCTTTCACTATGCCTATGTAAGGTTCTTCTATTCACTGATTTTGTAGTGTCTGCTAAACTACTGATGTCTCGACTTAACAAACACCATCTTGTAATCTATGAAGGCTATGTATAAGGGTTGGTTGTATTTCGCGCATTTCTCAATTACCTGATTGTTTGAAATAAAAATACGATACCTTCATGAGGACAGGATAAACAATATTAAGCGCTTACTATGAGCTGAAAGTTTAATTTCGCAGCTTTTAGATTAAACTTTCAGTTGCTAGTAAGCATTGCTACTGATGCGCTACGCGTTCTGCAGCACTCTTCCCTCTCCTTGCAGAGACACTAAGTGCGTTCTTCACAGACACTAGGCCCGTCCGCCCGAGACACTGGGCGGGTCCTTCACGGAAACCGGCGGCGTCTCACGGAGGCCCTGGACGAGTATCCATGGGGTAGGGCACCTTGCTCCTCGAATGTCTTGGCACCTTCAAAAGGCCGGCGCATCTAGCGTCGAGTGGCCTCCTCGTCCACATTCTGTACTGGCGTTTTAAATTTCACAAGACGATGTTCGTCTTGTGGAATCGGCGTTTGTATTGCTGAAGCACGTGGACGAGCACAACGAGCTGCCTACCCAGCGTTACAGATGATCAGATTGATCATGGCTCGCTACCTTACCGAACAGATGAAACGCAGTGTCTTTGAGGAAGCCTTCATTAGAAGGTGGCATGCACGCTTTTTTGTAGTTCGGAATGTGAATAATGAATTTCCTGTACTGCGGTATTAACTGACTGGCAAGAACGAAAAAAAAATTTGCTTTTCGTCGCACGAAACATGTCAGTCTGTTTGAACTTAGTGCTTTTTGTGTTTCCTTTTCTCTTTGTTTTCTTGAGTGATTTGTGATCTGTGACTGTATTGCAGTCTCTTGTGTTACATCGTGTCTATGTTCTCTTGTTTGTACGTTCCACTGAAGGGATTTTGTTACACCGGACAGTTGTACTCACATAAAGTTTTGTTATAGTTTGCAATAAACTTCCCTATTTTAAACGTTTTGTTTTGTTTCTTTCTGGCTGTTTTTTGTCTCGCCACTACCTGGATGCTCATCACCCGTTGGTGGCCCTCGCGAAATCCTACCCGAGAGACCGGCGGGGCCTCTCTCTTCGTAACAGCGCTTGTCCCTGGATATCCTGTTCGGATTCACGTATCGCCCACTTATTTCAAACAAAAACGACTCTCCAACTCACCCAATCAACCATTTAGACAATCTATTACTTGTTTAATAGTATTAATGTGGTCAATTGTGGAAAAGCTTGTATGAAATGCTTTTTCGTCCTTTAGTTGGTTGATTTGTAATGTCGCCCTAACTTTACTAGCTATTATTTTTGTGAATAGTTCATAGAAAACAGACAGTAAGCTGATCGGCGAAAATTTTTTGAGTTATTGACGTCTTCTTTGTTATGTATTAAGATGATGAGGCGTTCTTTCAATATTCTGGTACCCTTTCTGTCAAGAGGCATGCAACACATAATAAGGACAACCACTGGTGATTAAAAGTGACTGAATTCCCAAAGAAAGCAAACGCATGAAGGGGAGACAGAAAATTAGGTGGGCTTACCAGAATAAAAAGTTCACAGGTGTAACGTGGCAACGTAAAAAGAAAACAAGACCGGCTTGATTGGCAGATTGTGAATACGCCCTGTTGTGGGCGTAGTCGGGCTGAAGCTGATAATGACGATGATGTATAATAAGATACATAATACAGGATGATCAGAAAACGCCGATACTATACCATAGTTTGCGAGTCGTATCGCTGTACTGATGCAGGCTACTTTAAATGTATCCGAAATAAGACCTTGTATAGCGATACATGCACCTTAGAAGCTGCCAAGCATTGCTCATGAGTAGGCTCACCCTGGCGTTCGGCGTCCGGCACTGATGAAGAACCCCTTATAGCTGCCATGTGACCCAATGCCGCAAAGGTCATCACGCTGCCGGCCAGGTTAAGGAGAGCCGCGTTGACAGCAAGAAATATGTGCGAGCTGTGCAGAGCGCATGGCGTAAGCAATTGTTAACACTGTTTCCCGAAGCATGGTTCTCTTAGGTACTGCTTTGTTTGGCTATCGGCGATCGCCTTGTTCATAAGACAAATTGAAATAACCCAGCGTTTACTATGGTGTAATAGCCTTGAAATACTTGCCCACATCATTTTCAGTATCAACAAGACATCACTGTCTCATGGAAAACGCTCTTTGTTAGAGGAAGGAATGCAAGCGCAATGGGCATAAATCTGGCTTCGTTTAGGCTTCGACTGAGTTCACAGCGCGCTTATTAGGCATTTTGAGATACAACTATGTAGGTTTATCCGCAGAAATTATCGAAAGACGCGATATTAACTATACATATAGCGCAACGTTCTTAGTCCATTCGTTTTCATTGGATGCAAGACTTCCACGTTTCAGCGAATGCTTGATCCCTTAGCACAGCCCTTACAACATTAGCAGATATAAAGCTACAAATGCAGCAGATAGTTATGAAATGTTCAGCGAAAAGGCGTCAGGAATTACACGAAGAAACTCTATCGAACATCAGCGGTTGTGGGGAGAAGTTTCTTGTACTACTACTACTAATAACAGTTGCTGTGGTTTAACGTCCCAAAACCACCATATGATTATGAAAGGCGTCCTGTTTAAGGACGCCGAAAATTTCCACCACCTGGGGTTCTTTAACGTGCGCCTTAATCTAATCCCATGGGCCTCAAGCATTTTTGCCTGCATCGAAATGCGGCTGCGGCCGCCGGGATGCGATAACACAACGCGGGTCAGCAGTGGATGATGATGATGAAAGACATTTATTAAAAAGAGAGAGGTACGGGGCCAAAGCATGACCCCACTACATGGTCGGCGTCCTTAGTCCGGGACACCGCATGACGAGGCCCCTACTCGCGCCCGTCTCACCAGAGCCCGTTGAGACTCTAGTGATGAGCAGCTGAGGAGGGCAGTCTCCCATGCCTCTCGGGAAGGGTTAGGGAAAGAGGGTAGGTGGGGATTTTTCGGACATGCCCATACCATGTGGAGGATATCACACGTCTCCCCACAGTGTGGGCACCGCCCATCTGTGTTCGCATCGAAATGTTTTAGGATTGCAGGACAGAGTAGAGTACCTGTCTGCAGGTGCCTTAGAGTTCACTCTTCCGCCTTACTCAGCCCCTTTGCAGGAACCGGGTAAAGGTGGTGAGTGTCGCGATAATAGGTCAGAATTTCTTTGAACCACAGCAGCGGTGTATTGGCCTCCGAGTCATAAGAGCCAAGGTGAGGAGCCCGGTGGGTAAGCGCTCGGGCGGCCGCGTCAGTGGCCTAATTACCTCGTAAGCCCTGATGGCCAGGAGCCCATACGATGCGTTTCGGGGCTGGATCAGCGAGAGCCCAATTTAGAATTTGGCTGGTTAGGGGGGATATCACTCCTGTGAAGTAATGAGCACATGCTTTTCGGGAGTCCGTGATGATAACTTTCGAGTTGGGGTCTGCAGCAGCAAGTGCTATCGCGACTTCCTCAGCGCGCTCTGGATTTTGCGCTCGGAACGATAGCCCATTGACATGCTTTTCCCGGTGAACTACACAGGTCGTGTAAAATCCCTTGGGCGAAGGCCCTGCTATATCTACGTAGAATACACCAGGTCGGGAGCCATGTTGCCTCTCAAGCGTCCGAGCCCGCGCCTGTCTTCTGCTTTCGTGCTTGTGCTTATCCATGTTACTGGGGAGTGGAGAGACCGAGAGCATATGCTGCCACAGTTCCGGAATACGCTCCGCCTCTTCTGCAATGCAAGTGTGCTGTATATGTAAGCGGTTCAGCAGGCGGCGCCCGGGAGCCGTCTGCACGAGCCGCGTATATTGATTCATAAGGTGGGCCTCCCACAACTCCTGGTAGGAGTTGAGCACATCTAATGCCCTCAGTTTGGCGTTGGAAGTGGCCACCGGGAGATCCAGAGCTCGTTTAGCAGTCTTACGAATGATGGCATCTCCTCTTTCGTCTTCTTGCTCGTTAGTGCGAAGTTATGGGACGGCGTAGAGGATCCGGCTAGTCACGAAGGCATGGGCTTGCCAAAGCGCGTCCCTGCCCCGCAGACCACCCCGCTTGTTGGAAACGCGGTGGATCATGCGCCCTACCTGTTCGCCTATTCTCTTGAGTTTCGCTATAGTGGAGTCCGGTCTGAGTCTGTGGTGAATGAACAGGCCCAGAATCCGGAGCTCCTCCACCTCTCTGATGGGAACCCCAGACAGGGAGATGTGTATGGCTGACTTATCTCTTGGCTTCGCTCTAACGTGCAGAAGCTCTGATTTGTTTGGAGCACATTGGAGTCCACAATCGTTGGCGTATGCCTCGACTATGAATGCGGCCTGCTCAAGGCGTTCCCGCATTTCACCAAGGCTCCCTTCAGTGGTCCAGATTGTAATATCATCGACATATACTGCGTGTTGTGTGCCTTCCACCCTGGCCAATTTGCTGGGAAGGCGCATCATAGCAATGTTGAAAAGGAGCGGTGATAACACTGCTTCTTGTGGGGTACCCCGTGTTCCCATAATGTACGGGCCATATTCCTCGTCCTCGATCCAAAGAAGTGCCCGGAGTTTAGAGAGAAAATCTCTGACATATGCAAAGGCCTTAGATCCGCAATCGGTGGAACTCAAGTTAGCGAGGATGCTGCTGTGTTTAACATTGCCGAAAGCCCCCTTCAGATCAAGGGCGAGGATGGCTTTATCATTGTGTTGCTTAGTTATGGGCTATATGACGGCCCTATGGAGCTGGAGAAGGACGTCCTGTGCAGACATGTGTGGGCGAAACCTAAACATGGTGTCTGCAAAGAAGCCCTTGCCCTCAAGGTATGGGGAGAGGCGATCCCATACCATCGTCTCCATAAGCTTGTCCGCGCACGAAGTCAGTGATATGGGCCTCAGATTTTCCGTATTCACAGCCTTGCCTGCTTTGGGGATAAAAGTCACAAGTGACGTTTTCCATTCGAAAGGTAGCAAACGGCCGTCCTAGATCTCGTTCATGTATTCCAATAAATGGAGGTAGGCTGTTTTAGGGAGGTTTGCCAACAGGTTTACTGTTATGCGGTCCAGCCCCGGAGCTGTACCCCTGCGCATTTTAGCTAAAGCCGCTTTAAGGTCATGCAACTCAAAACGGGCATCGAGTTGGTGATTAAGCTTACCAGAGTACGTGTACGCCGGCGCCAGCAGGTCCTCCGTACGACAGAGATACCTATCGCACAGAGCATCCGCAAGCTGTGCCGGAGTGCCTTGGTACCCTTGCATAGCTCGCCGGAGCTGCTTCTGCGCCTCCCCTCTCGTTTGAGAGGGGTCTATGAGACTGCGAAAGAGACACCATGTCCCCTTTGAGCTCATCTGACGAGCTGCAGCGTCGCAGCGGGCTATCCAATTTGAATCTGAGAGTTGGGCAGCATACGCTGCAGCCTGTTCCGTGAGTTGGGCTATGCGGATACGTAATTTTCAATTAGTCTTGTGCTTTTTCCAACGTTTTGTTAAGCTTCGGCGCGCCTCCCACAAGTGTAGGAGGCGAGTGTCAACTGCGGAGATTTCTTCGTTGGTTTGGAGGGTAGTAACAAGTCTTTTCTGAATGTTGTTTACGTGTTCAGCCCATTCTGCATAGCCTCCAAAAATTAGTACGGGAGGGATAGTCTGATTGCGAAATTGGGTCCAATCGGTCAACTTGGCTTGACCGCATTTTTTATGAGCTGACTTTTCCAGGAGTGTGACCCAGAGAAGGCAGTGACCGCTGCCTAGAGAATCGCCCAATTTCTCCCAGGTAGCATTCTTAGCATTTTTACGAGAGAGAGGTCCGGAAAGGTGTCACGGGTTACCGAGTTCCCCACTCGAGTGGGGTACGCCGGATCCGTGAGCAGCGTGAAGCGAAGGGTGGAGATAATCTCCGCCAGCTTACGTCCTCTGGCCTTCTCGTAGTGATAGCCCCAGTGAAGGCTGGGAGCATTGAAGTCTCTTACGATCACTAAGGGGTCCTTGTCTGCCAACTTGATTGCCCGGAGAAAGATTTCGCTAAAGGTTACGCGTGGCTTATGTGGGGGGCTGTATATATTTAGGATGTGTATTGACTGGTCGCGACGTCTGAGAGGCAGTACTCTGACCATTGTGTATTCTTGTTCAGTACTTAAGTTTAAATCGACCTGAATCACGGTATATGCCTTGTTCACCAGGATGCATGACGAGGGCCCCCTCTGGAAAGTGCTATAACCAGAAAATTTAACGTCCAAATCAGGCTTCTGCAAAGCAAGCAAGGCGGGCATGTTTCCGAGGGACTGCAAGTAGAGCTGGAGGTGCGACCGCTTTTTCCAGGCTGTAAAACCTCTGCAGTTCCATTGTATAATCTCAAATTTTTGTAGATATTTAGCTTGTTTGTTAGATCGGCTAGCCATCTTTTAGTATTTATTTACGGTGCAGAGGACCGGTCCGGACTTAGAGCCGGCCCCGAAAAGCCTTCTTCTGCTGTATCACGGGAGGCCGGCTTGCGTATAACCTGCGGGGAGTCGCTCTGAGTGGTGTTTTAGATGCGGAGCATCTAATACTCGAGGCTTGTAGTGCGGCGCCATCCGCAAGCTTCCTCCTCCTTCTTCCACCATCTGTGCATCCCTTCTTTCTCTACACACCACGCGCGCTTCACTCTTCCACCATCTGTGCACCCTTCCTCCTCTACACACCGCGTTCGACAGCTGACGCGCGCATGCACCGTCACCCACCATCTGTGCCGCGCGCGCTTCTCCCCTTCGAGAACATTCTACAATTCCCCTGATTCTCCAGTGGACGCGCATGCGCCGTCGCGCTGTATATATACTCAAGGTCGGCGCTCGCTGGCTCAGTTGCCGCTCGTCGGTTGGTTTGTACGGCGCGTCGACGTCCAAGGTCGCGGTGAAATGAATTCCATCGAATCCACAAACACAATGATCAACGTCCCTTCGACCATCGCCGCCCTTTCGCATACGTGTGTACGTGTTCACTCATTTAACACCCCCTCCTACAACCACTTTAACCAATTTAGCCATCGACCCAAGTAAGTCGCAATTTAACACCCCATTTCACAACCACGTTAACCAATTTAGCCATCGACCCAAGTAAGTCGCACTTTAACACCCCGTTAACCAATTATATGCTCCGCATCCTCCTCAGTGTTCCCCCGAGGGAAGCTGCGGGCAATTTTTTAATTTGGGCGATAACCGAGGGCTGCACGGCTTTAAGGACTGAGTTAGAGACTTGCGCCACAATTTCGGGAAGTGCTTGCGTTAAGGCTGCCGTGAACATGTCCTGAAAGGACTCGCGGACTGCTGACATGATTTGAGAGGGGAGGGCTGCCACGCTCGCCTCTAATTGCTCGGTTTCGCGCTATAGAGACTCGATGCAACCGATGAATTCGGTAATGGAAGCTGGTCCAACTACCGTGTCCGCGTCCTGCCGCGACACGCTAGTGAGGCGGGATGTGACGGAAGAGCCGTCATCCCCGTCCTCTGCCTCGGCTTCCTGCAATGGCTCGGAAGACCAGACCTGCTTGGCTTCTAATTCCTGAATTTGGCGCTAGAATTTGGTTCTGGCGCCCGAGTTCCCCTATCTGCTGCTGTAGGGCGGTTTCGGTAGAGGAGGGAGAAGGGGAAGGTCTGGAGACTGCCCCACCCCAACAGCTCACCTTTGCTTGGACGTGTGTCAAGGGTGGGAAGTCCTTGACCAAGACAGGAGGCTCCAACGGGGTCCCAGACTTTACATTGGTGGAGTGCCCGGTGTTGGTCTTCTTGGGTTCTGGCTTATTCGACTTGGCGGCTGGTGCTTTCTTGGGGCCAGTATTGGGAGTCGGGGCCTCTTTGTGCCCCCCCCCCCCATGTTGTCCTCGGCTTGCATCCGCGAGGAGATCCCGACTTGACCGGCTGCCGGAACCATCCAGCACAACCGGAAGCTTCAGTCTTGTGGCCACCGCCGCAGAGGAGGCAGCTCGGAATGCACTGGTGTTCCGTGGGGCCGTCAAGAGTAGCAGCAGGTACCTGAACGCCGCAGCTTGTGCAGTGGCCGGGCTGCGGGCGCGGGCAAGTATCTGCTCGATGGCCCACTGTGCCACAGAGTGGGCATGCAGGCACTGTCTTCTTATACAAGCTAACAGGGAGCCGCTCGCAGTTGTATAACACCGTCCGTGGCACCTTGGTCCCCGCGAAGGTGATCACCGCAACCGGGGTTGCGGTGATCACATTCAGCAAGCTCAGTGCTGAGCCAAATGTGATCACCTTCAGCAAGCTCAGTGCTGAGCCAAATGCAGTGTCTGTGCTTGCGCACAGACACTGCATTTGGCTCAGCACTGAGCTTGCTTTTCACAGTTTCGGACGTTTCGTCTTGAGAGACATGCACGATGCCCCGACAGAACTCACTGGAGAGTTTGGCATGTCCCCGGAATGTTAGATGGCGGCCCCCGACTGGCAGCTTATTGTCCCGGAGGAGTCTCTCGGCGGCGTCCACTGATTTGAGCGTGCACACAAGTACATTTTGATCCCAGAGGGGCCACACCGAATATCCAACACTTGCATCGGCTCCGAGGATGCTGCGGACTGCAGCGCCGACTTGTCCAGGACCAAACGTGGCCTTGAGGTCGAGCGTCTCACGCGGTTTCAGCACCACTATGATGTCGTCTTTTTCGATGCATGGCGTGTTCTTCGGCCGCCACTGGAGTTGCTTTGCGCGCTGCGAGGTGACGCTCAGCGCGTTCTTGCCCTGTGCTTGCTGAGGGCGAGACGCTGCTTGTTGTTTTACTGCAGGAGCTCTGGCGTCTCTCGACGCCACTGCTGCGTTCTTCCTTCCGCGCCGGACGCGCAGCATATCCATGAGGTACTCTTCCTAGGTTGGTAGAGGTGTCTCGGTTTGAGCGGTATCCATCTGTATGATCTGTAGGGACTCCGGATCGTAGCCAGTGACTTGATTTGGAGTCGCCATTGCCGGGAAAACCCCGGGTAGGGCCAGCACGGCCCTTACTGTGGTTAGGCGTAACTCCGCGGTGGTTTGGCGAAAGCTTCAAGTGACCGAAAAAAGGGTCACAAGATGGCCCACCTTGACAAGACGTGATGTCTACGGTTGCGACTGACATTCTTGGAGACGGTGGTAGAAGGCTTGCAGGAGAACGACTTGATGTGACGCAAATAATTACGATATTTCACAGAGCCGACGTGGTATGCGACCGCTCCCGTCGATCGACGCCAGCGCCCCCCCAGAACACTCTGGCGCGTGGCTTGCATATATTACCGTATAAAATCAAAACCTATAGTATTCGCATTGCGCAAAGACTGTCGTGCCACGAAGCACAATTCAGGAGCGTCCTCTCGAGAAGAGTCAGTACGCACTCACTGCATGTTCGGCTGTGCAGTACAACAGACGAACAATGAAGCGACTGCATACTAGCCTTAGCTTTAATGCTTAGCAGGAAACGAGCACGATTACTTTGCATGTTCTCTGCAGTAGTCAACAAACCGAGCTCTCCGTGACTTGATACTTGCATGTAGTATTGGGAAATGTTTTGTACTGCATTATTTCCCCAGTATTGTATGCGATGAAGTCCCATGGACCCACGACTTGCTCTTCTGTAACTGAGCCATATAAAATTGGCCTGCGCTGTGCTGCTTATGTGTTCTTTGATAGGTGGCAGTACACTGCAAGTAATTTGCATCTGTGCACGTGTCAGAGCAAATATTCTGCGCGCCCTGTAAACGCAGTGACGCAGCGTGGCCGTACTCATACAACGGTGAAATTTGTCAAATTGCTTTCAGCAGTGCTTTGGAAAAAAGGCATCATGAGGAATAGAATTTTTGACTGGACGTGAAACGCCGTGAATGACTGAGAAAACGCATGTTCCGAGGCAAAGTACAGACGCCTGAATCGCACAATCGCTGCCATATTCGTTGAGTAAAAACACTTCTGAAAGTTCTCGTGCATTTCTATCTTTACTTCTGTCCAGAACCTTCACATCATGAAACCGACTTTTCGTTCGTAATGTTTGCGTAGCGCCCCATGTAGTCTGCCGAACGTAACCCTCACACCCTCACAGTTGGAACGTATATTCTGCGTGTCTTCGACTTTTCAATAAACTAGTTACGCAGATCACCTACCAGTTTAGAGAACGGAAACTGTACCTTTGGGTTGTTGTATAAAAAAAACATGCAAATATGTAGCGGTGGTGTACCGAACTGCGATACCGCGAGGTGAGGCGGCGTTGGCAGTACTATCATCATCATTAAACAGATGAATTTTTTTTCGCTGCAGCTGGGGGGCTTGCTGCTGGTTTACGCTACTCACCTTCCTTAGAATTTTGTTTTTTTTTGTCGTTTGTAAATCACGGTTCCCGTCTTTAATTATCGACAGGCGACCTAACTGCCCTCGACTGGCAAAAAAAAACGTCAACCATGTAAGGTTTGCGTCGTTTATTGCGAGTGTCCAAGCAGGTATGACCAATGTATACAGTCGTGTCCGAACAAAAGTCACCTATACATATCGAGAGCTTCCAACCCATGTGCAAAGACTATTGAAAGCTAACAAGCATATTCATATAACTGAACATTGAGACCGCGGAACGAATGTCGCTCTCATTTTGTTGTGGCGTTAGTTTATAGCGTGGCTTCAGGACAAGCGACCGATACTGCCATCAGATGCGGCGCTTGCCCTGAAGTGCTGATCTTGAAGTGAAGTGAATGCACGATGTGGAATCGGGAAGGAAACTGTCATTGCCGATGGACAGCTCGCCCAGTGAGAGCAATGTGGTTTTGCTAAGCTTGTTAAATAGAAATTGAGGGTGCGTGCAGTTCTGAATCTTTCTCCCTTTGCAATGCTACATTGAGTACTTCACAAATGTGCAATGTCGCGTCATGTCGACAAGGTAAGCACTAGTTTTAATTCTCAACCGTGAGGCCATATCATAGGTATTATGTATTTGTGTGATGGGTCTAAAATGTTTCAGGCTTGGTATATTTATTTTTAGAGTCAAGTAACCCAGTTACTACCGCTAAAATTTCTCGTCGCAGGTTATGCTTCGTCTGCCGAGTATGCAACGAACATGTATGCTAAAGAAACAGAGTTATCAGGTGTGTGCTTACAGGTCGAAAAGACACCATTTTAGGAAAATTAGTGTTAGGCATGCATTGTACATTTTTGTTGTTTTACATCTTTGTTGGTGCTCTTACAATACACTTAACAACTGCTCTTGAGCTATGTTGTTTGTTAAGCTGTGTGTGCGACTGCACCAAACCAGCGCCGTCAGAGAAGGAGGTGAAGAAAAATCATGAACTATTTTTAGTGGTGTACTTATTCTGCGCTTTTTGAAATGAATGGCACGGCTTAGAGGATGCCATTACTGCAACACTGAAACAAATGGCGAGGTGCAGCACTTTGTAAGATTGACAATGTGGTGCAGGTGAATCGAAAAAACCCTTGAGCACACAAGCGTCTTAGCATTTCACCCCCTTTAAAATGTGGCCACTGTGGCAGGGATCAAACCTGTGTTGTTGAGCTCAGCAATGCCACACAATCTAACTATTTGTGTTACAGTTTCAACGTTATTGAAGTGTAGATTTCATGCCGTGGTAGACAGTCAATGCTTGAGGCCAATCTAAAGCACACCTCAGTGATTTGCGTAGTAAAACATTCACACAGACAGCATTGCATGTGTGAGGTCTAGATGACCTGTTGCGGTGGATGTTCAGATGCTTCAATGTGCTTGCAGAGTGGACATTCCGGAGTAGTCATCCTGTCATTGTATGGCAGTCTGGAAAAAAAGTTGCCGCATCAGATATCGATGCATGAAATCAATGCATAACAAATAAACTCATTTAACTAGTTAACTAGTAAACAGCGGTCATATATATATATATATATATATATATATATATATAATATGAGGAAGAGCTTTATTCGAGGCGAGCTCGAGCTGGCACAAACTGATGATGATATATATAGATGAGCAAATTATACAAATGATGGCACGTCCAATTGATAAGGAAGAGTGGGTGACTGCGCTCACACTAATTCCCCGTCACGCTGGAAGCGGCCTCCTGGCCGCGCGACAGACAATATTAGGAATTGCGTCGGGTGTACCGTTTCAGCCGAGAAACGTGCACGATTTCTGTCCCACGGCAATGTTGGTCGGAGGGAGCGTTAAGTGGTGAGATACGGTAAAAATGGGGGACGTTTGCTCAATCACCGTATAAGGCCCTATAAAACGACTGAAGAATTTTTCACATAAGCCGGGCACACGCACGGGAGTCCACAGAAGAACTTCGTCTCCTGGGGAAAATGTCACAGCACGGTGTGTTGAGTCGTAGCGAGACTTGCGAGCTCCCTGAGAGATGCCGGTGTTGATTCAGGCCAGATGACGGCAGTGCTCGAGGCGAGACAAAATTGTGTGGATAAAGGACTTCCTGAGGTAGTAGGAGCCGAAAGGAAGGAGACGTCCAGAGTTACACTTGGAGAGCGACCATGGACCAGAAAATAGGAAGAAAAGCCGGTGGTGCGTTGCGTAGATGTATTGTAGGCGAACGTTACGAATGGCAAATTGGCGTCCCAGTTCGTGTGGTCAGGGTTAACGGACAAGGCAATCATGTCCGAGAGGATACCATGAAAGCGTTTCGTCAAGCCATTTGTTTGACGATGATAAGTAGAAGTTGTTTTGTGGAAGATGTTGGCGGAGCGTAGAACCTCAGCAACAACAGAGGAAAGAAAGACCTTGCCGCGGTCACTGAGCAGAACACGTGGAGCTCCATGGCGTAAAAATATGTTACGCAGAAAAAAATCAGCTGCTTCAGTGGTTGTACCAGCGTGCAGTGAGGCGCTTTCCGCGTAACGAGTGAGGTAGTCAACAGCCGTTACAATCCAACGATTTCCATTGGAGGTCACGGGAAGGGGGCCGTAAAAGTCTATCCCGACGACTTCGAATGGCAAAGCGGGACAAGGAAGAGGTTGGAGAAATCCAGAAAGAGCAGTAGTGGGTCGTATCCACCGTTGACATAAGGCACACGAAGAAACATATTTGGCAATCGCGGATGAGAGGCCAGGCCAGGTGAACCGACTGCGTATTTTGTCGTACGTTTTGTGATAGCCGAGATGCCCAGCAGCAGGATCATCGTGAAATGTCTCAAGAACCTGACGTTGTAGGCAACGTTGTATAACGGAGACCCATTTGTTTCCTCCAACGTGATAATAAAGCGATGTAAAACACCATCGTGAAGCTTGAATTGTTTCAGTTGTCGGCGAAGTCGGGCGTTTGGAGAAGTGAATGTACCTTCTAAGCGTGCCATTATGGAGCGGCAGTAAGGGTCAACGCGTTGATGTGACACAAGGGTAGAAGGGCGGCCTTATCTTAGCCAACTGAGACCTGCGATGGGTAATGCTGTGGTGGAAATTGGTGACGGTGGGTTATTACGGTTGGGTAGAGGGCTGCAAGAGAGAGCATCAGCATTTTGGTCCTTCTTACCAGACCTGTAGACGACATCAATGTTGTGCTCTTTTAAACGAAGCACCCAGCGGCCAAGACTACCCGATAAGTTCTTTATCGACGAAAGCCAGTACAATGCGTTGTGGTCGGTGACGACTGTGAAGTCGCGGCCGTGAGGGTATGGACGAAATTTTTGTACCACCCATACAACAGCAAGGCACTATTGTTCGGTTAATGTATAATTTTTCTCGGCAGCAGTCAAAACACGACTGGCGTAAGCGATGACACGTTCGCGTGCGTTGTTGTCACGCTGCAGTAGAACGGCACCGAGACCATGACCACTGGCGTCAGTGTGAAGAATTGTGGGTGCACCTGAATCGAAATGACATAGTACCGGGTCGGATGTCCGTTGTTGTCACGCTGCAGTAGAACGGCACCGAGACCATGACCACTGGCGTCAGTGTGAAGAATTGTGGGTGCACCTGAATCGAAATGACATAGTACCGGGTCGGATGTCAGGGCTTGCTTCAACGCCAGGAAAGCCTTTTCACAGTCTTCAGTCCAGACGAATGCCATGTTACTTGCGAGCAGTTGATGGAGCGGAGAGGCAAGCCTTGCGAAATGGCGTAAGAAACGCCGAAAGTAGGATGCCAACCCGAGAAAACTGTGCAGTTGTTTTTGACGCAACGGACGGGGAAACTCGAGGACGGCGGCAAGCTTTTCAGGATCCGGTCGAATACCGTCTTTGCTGACCAAGTGTCCTAGAACCTGATCGTCTTGCTTGCGAAGGTGCATTTTTTCGTATTCAGCTGTAAACCAGCTTTTGCAAGGCAACCTAGGACTTCTTCGAGACGTTGTAGATGTTGAGAAAAGGTAGACGAAAACACTATGATGTCGTCTAGGTAGCATAAGCAGGTTTTTCACTTCAGGCCATGCAGTACGCTGTCGATCATACTTTCGAAGGTAGCAGGCGCGTTACAAAGTCCGAAAGGCATTACGTTAAATTCATATAGCCCATCTGGGGTGGTAAAAGCCGTCTTCTTTTTGTCAGATTCGGACACTGGTATTTGCCAGTAGCGCGATGGCAGGTCAAGGCTCGAAAAGTACTCTGCGCCATGCAACGAATCTAGTGCGTCGTCAATTCGTGGGAGAGGGTAAACATCTTCGCGCGTTATTTTGTTCAGTGCCCGGTAATCAACGCAAAAACGTACCGTTCCGTCTTTCTTTTGCACCAACACAACTGCCGAAGACCACGACTCGAGGAAGGACGTATGATATTTCGTCGAAGCATGTCTGATACGTTTTCCTCGATTATCTTTATTTCTGCGAGAGACACGTGGTATGGGCGCCGGTGAATCGTTCGTGAGCCATCAGTCTGAATTCGGTGAGTCGTAGAAGTTGTCATACCAAGGACAGCGGAATAAACGTCAAACAAAGGGCGATGTCTGTTAAATAAATTCAGCAATTCTTGACTCTGGGCTGCTGTCAAATCAGGGCTTATAGTCACCGATAGAGGAGTGGGAGAGTTGAGTGGCGGCGTCCTTGGCTCTGGTACGTCTTCTTGACTTGGAAGGGCAACTATTGCAACGGGATGCGGGTCAATAGCGCATGTGACTGTTGATCCACAGGGCAACAATAAGGGTTCGGGGGTCTGATTTAACGCAGTAATAAAAGCAGACCCTTCAGAAAAACGAACGAGGCCTGGAATGATCGGAATGCCTCGATGTACCGTGTGGCCATAAGGTAGTAGAAGCACGTCACCATCCACAATGTTGCTGCAATGAACGCTAATTACTTCTTTTCGGGATGGCCAAAGAGCATAATCTGAAGTGGTGACGAGACGAATGCGCTGTTCGGGTTCCGATACAGAAGAGCCAGTGAGTCAGTGGGATTGAGGTGGATGAGGCGCTGACGACAAGATATAGAAGTGCGTTCAGACGACAAAAAATCCCACCCCAAAATGAGTTCGTGGGTGCACTCACGGAGAACTACAACAGCAATATGAGGACGAATACCGTCTACGAAAACGCGAACTGTACACTGGGCGAGTAGACGACAAAGGGCGTTCGTCGCAGCACGGAGAGACGGGCCCGAGTAAGGTGTTGTTACTTTGCGGAGACTGGAGCAAAGGTCAGAGCGAATAATGGAAATAGCAGCGCCAATATCCACTAGAGCTTAGACGCGTATACGTTCGACTAACATTGTTAAAAGTTCGATGGTCTGTCTGGAGGAATCGCTGGCTGTCCGGTAGATGCAGTTTCCCCTCCTAAAACTGCTTTGGGGAGTTTTCCGAGTGGGCTCATAACATTGGAGGCGGGTCACAGAGGCGTCACGGAATGGCGATTGGGAGAAGGTGAGCGGCGGTGAGACTCACGGGAGTTCATAGGCAGACCGCTATTGTAAGGAGGAAAGGGTGAACGCTGAAAAGAAGACCGGTAAGGCGTGCGCTGGTAGTTCGTGAGTGTACTGAAGCGTCCGCCTTCCTCTGGAGTGTAGCCACGTTGCTCGACCTCTTGACGCCTTCAGCGAAAGCGAGATATATGACCCCTATAGCTGCAATAATAAGAGATTAAGTGTTGAGGACGCGGCTTGGCGTAATACGGCTGTGGGCGCATCGGTGACGACACTGACGCCACAGGTACATGGCCACCTGGTGTAGGCGCTGGGATAGTGGTGGGTTCTGAGAGCGCCGCGACTTCTGCGCAAGTTGGTACCTGACGAGGTCTGGATTCAGCGGAACAAGGTTAATGTGACGCAGATGCAATCTCTTGCCTAATGTTGTCCCGCAAGTTGGTTGGAGCTGAGGCTAAAGTAGACGGTGGGGCGCAGGAACAGCAGCGACCATGAAGCTTCTCACGAACGATGTCGCGGACCAGGGCACGGATGTCGAGGGCCACAGGAAGACGAGTGTCCGAGGAATCATGGCAAAGACGAAGAGACTGAAGTTCTTCTAGTCTTAGTCAAATGGTGACGACATCTTGAGTCGTGGTAGGGTTTTGCGACGCAAGGGTGTTGAATACGATGATATTTAAGCCTTTGATAATATGACGTATTTGTTCGCTTTGAGCCATAGCTGAATTTACACGCTTGCAAAAGGCAAGAACATCCTCAATGTACGAGCTGTATGATTCACCCGCCAGCTGAATGCGTTCAGCGAGCTTCTTTGTTGCTGCTTCGGAGCGAACACTGGGGGAACCGAAAATCTGACGGAGCTGCCGTGTGAATGTGTTCCAGTCGGGAAAGTCTTGGAGGTGGTTCCAAAACCAGGTTTTGGCAACGTCAGTTAGGTAGAAAGGCACCGTACGCAACTTGTGTAGAGTATCCCACCTGTTCAACTCGCTTACGAGGTCGTAGGTGTGTAGCCATTCTTCAACGTCATCCCCGTTGAGACCCGAGAATACTGGCGGATCACGCTGGTGGCTGTGGATGGCCAGGGTCGACGGCGGAGGCTGCACTGGGCTGGTGGTGTTGGATGGACCAGGATTGTCTTGCACTGCCATGGCAGGTGGTAGTAGACGACGACCCGAGTGGAGCTCCAGTGGTAACGTTCGAGAGGACTTGGGGATCGAGAAGCACCGTCCACCGCTTATGAGGAAGAGCTTTATTCGAGGCGAGCTCGAGCTGGCACATTCTGGTGATGATATCTACAGATGAGGAAATTATACAAATGATGATTACACGTCCAATTGACATGAAAGAGTCGGTGACTGCGCTCACAATATATATATATATTTGAGATCTAGCAGACAATAATGCCAAGTTAGATCTCATTATTATACTATTCTTTCCCATATATATATATATATATATATATATATATATATATATATATTATGCTACCTCTAAACATGTATCATGCGGGCTGCTTCTTCAGAAGACATGTCATGTAGCAGGTTCCTTGCCCATTGTACAGAGCTGCTTTCATGTGAGGTAGGCCTGGAGACTGTGGCAGAAAAAGAAGTATTTGGAATTTGTGTGACGCTTTCTTTGTCACACTACAGCGAAATCACACCCATATTTATGTGATGTTTCTCAAAATATACGGGCTAGCTACGAAGACCCTAGCACGATAGTGACGTATTTACATTCTTTCATCGCAATGTCCTGGTTTGTGTTACCTGGAAAAACAATATCAGAATTAAATATTCAGTCAGTGACTCGTTCCCAAGTGAAGCCATGCCAGAAGTAACGCACGTCTTTCAGGTGGCAGATTGACACGTGAAAAAATTTAAAGCTTTAATATTGCAACGCGCAGCCACCGTGTGACGCGGACGCAGTCATTGGCGAAAAAACTACATATGTTGAAATGAAGCAACTAGCCCAGTAAGCAACTATCCTTAAAAAACTGAAGTGGTTTTTACTCACCGACCCGTAATTGTTGGGCTTGCAACGTGTGTTCATCCAATGAAAGCTTCAATGGACACTTCTTTCTCTGGAAGTCATTTCAATTGCCTTCGCGAAATCATTTGAACGAGTCAAAATAAACAGAACGAAAGAGAGTGAGTCAGTTGGCAGTGGCTCGAAATATATAGAGTGAAAGAAAACAGTGCAAGACGCATCCGAACGTACCTCGAGCCGTTACTTGCCATCGCTACCGCTGGCCACCGTATATTTTAAAAGGAGGATGATGATGTCGATAGTCTGCTGCTGACTACGAGTCAGCTGGAGGAAAAACTATTCCGAAATTGATGATGCAGCACATGTTTAAGAAAAACAACTTGCTATAAGAATAAGCTGTTTTTTATGTATTGTGATGCGCAAAGATGCAGTATTTTGTCATTTTAGAATTGAAACTTAGCCCCGACAGGGGCATTCCTACAAGAAAGTGCATCAGCGCGAGTGGCGAGAGAGGCGAGAAGATCCACTCTTGGTGTTTGAAGCAGAAACGCGCCATGGTTTTCTTTTGCCCTCCCCCCTACAGGTTGTCATTCGAACTTGACAGTTTCCGGGGCCTGCTAGTAGTTAATGCTTGTGGTGTGTGGTATCTATTGTGTCTGTTTTTTTAGTTTCACGCAACATAATGATTTTAAGCAAGCACCAACTTGCCAAGCAACAAGTCCTTCTGCCTCAAATGACAGCAAAAGCTGAAAGAACGGCGTTTCTCGAGATTTTTTGAAACACGTTCGTGGCAACTCTTACAAGCACAATTGTATGGTGCCCGCTACACCCTATATCATAATATTTCTGTAGTGGGGGTGTTGGTGGTGATTAATAACATTTATTTACAAGATGGATGCACCAAAGACTAGGTGGAGTCTTTATTCCGGGTCTCCATTTGTGAAAGCCAACATCCTGGCTCCCTGGGCCTGAAGGTCTGAGCTTCGGAGCAGGGCCGCCTCCCAGTCCTCTCACCTGGGGTTTGGGTAAGGAGTAATGGCTACGTTATCTTGGCAGGCCCAGGCCATGGGATAGGTGTCTTCCACCTCACCACAGTCCTGGCATTGTACTGTGAACGTAGGGTTCAAATGTTTCAGTATAGCAGGACATTGCAATGAATACTTCTGTAGCGTCCGCTGTGCCTTTATTCTTTAGAAAAGTCATTTACCAGCTATACACTTCGAAGGCACTAGGCTCACTTTGTTTTTTGGAGGGGATGTTCAACGTCTTTGAACCACCATATGTATATAAAACACGCTCTAGAGGAGGGCTCCGAAAATTTCGACCATTTGGGGTTCGTTCATCATTATAATCAGCCTGACTACGACAACTGCAGGACGAAGGCCTCTCCCATGCTCTGCCACTTAACCCGGTCCTGTGCTTGCTGCTGCCAATTTATACCCACAGACTTCTTAATTCCATCTGCCCACCTAACCTTCTGTCTCCCCCTAACCCGCTTGCCTTCTCTGGGAATCAAGACAGTTACCCTTAATGAACAGTGATTATCCTGCCTATGCCCTACATGGCCAGTCCATGTCTATTTTCTCTTCTTGATTTCAACCATGACATCCTTAACCCCGATTTTGCCCTGATCCACTGTGCTCTCTTCTTCTCTCTTAAGGTTACACGTATCATTTACCTTTCCAACGCTCGCCGCGTCATCCTCAATTTAAGCTGAACCCTCTTTGTAAGTCTCCATGTTTCTCCTCCATAGTGAAGTCCCAGCAAGATGCAGCTGTTGAATATCTTCCTCTTGAGGGATAGTCGTAACCTATTAGTCGTGATGTCAGAGTGCCTAGTTAGTGTGCTCCAACCCATTCTCATTCTATTTACTTCAATCTCGTGGTTCGGATCCACCGTTATTACCTGTCCTATGTAGATGTATTCTTTTACAACTTTGTGCGTACTTTTACCTACCTAGAAACGCTGTTCTGTTTTGAGATTGTTGTACTTTAGTTTTCGGTGAAATATATTTAAGAACTACCTTTCTGCTCTCCTTGTCTATCTCCGTAATCATTATATGCCATTCCTCTCCTGAGTTACTCAGCAATGCAATGTTATCGGCAAAGCGCAGGTTACTAAGGTACTCTCCATTAACTGTTATTCCTAACTCTTCCCACCCTGGACCTCTGAAAACCTCCTGTAAGCATGCGGTAAATAGCAATGACTTGATTGTATTTCCCTGTCCTACATTCTTTTTGATTGGTATTTTAATTCTTTCTTTATGAAGCACTGTGATAGCAGCTGATCCCCTGTATATTGCTTCTAGGATCTTTATATATGCTTCGTTGACACCTTGAGCGCTGTCTGCATGATTGTTGACGTTTGTGCTGAATCAAACGCCTTCTCGTAGTCTATGAAGGCTATGTGTAGTGTTTCGTTGTAATCTGAGCATTTTTCTTTGCGTGGTTGATACTCTGAATGAGGTCGATTGTTGAGTAGCCTGTTCGAAATCATGCTTGTTCTTTCGGTTGATTGAATTTATTGTTGCCTTCATTCTGTAAGCGATTGATTTTGTAAATACCTGTATACGACGAAAAGCAAGGTGATTGGTCCGTAATTCATGTCCATGTCACCTCCTTTGTAATGCATTAGGACCTTGTGAGCATTCTTCCAAGATTCTGTTGCTCTTCCCATCAGGAAACACTTCGTAAACAGGTAGGCAGTTTTTTTAACACAATCTTACCTACGTCTTTCAGCAGATGTAATGGTACCTGGTCCTCACCAGCAACTTTGCCTCTTTGCATTTCCTACGAGGCTTTCCTGGCTTCAATCAGTACTGGTAAGATGCCATCTTGGATACTACTACTTATATTAAGTTTGTGATTGTTCTGGATACTGTACAGATCTCTGTAAAATGCTCTTTTATTTTAACTATCCTATTCATAGTGGCAGCTACTTTGCCTTCCTTGTTCCTTAGTGCATGCATTCGGTTTTTGCCTATCCGAAGTTTCCTCTTCACTGCTTTGACGCTTACCCCGTTCTTCAGAGCGTGCTCAACTTTCTCCTCTTTATACCTTCGTAATTACATAGGATACCTCACGCTTCTTATTCAACTTCGTAAGATCTGACAGTTTCAATTTGTATATTATATTTGAGGCTTTCATGCTTTTACATTTCTTATTGAGGTTCTTAATCTCCTGGGACAGCTTACCTGTTTCCTGTCTAAGTGCCGTACCTTCAACTTCCACTTCACACTCCGTAATGATACTCGTCAGATTATCATTCATTGCGTCAACGCTAAGGGTAGTTTCTTCGATAAGAGACAAGTGCCTGTTTTGAAATCAGACTTTGGATTCCTGTAGCTTTTTCCCCAGTTCTAGCTCATTGATTGGCTTCTTGCGTATCAGTTTCTGTCGCTCCGTTTTCGAGTCAAGCCAAATTCAAGACCATATCATTCTATGATCACTGCATGATTGATATGTGGAATTTAACGTCCAAAAACCAGCATTGATTGTGAGAGACGCCGTAGTGAAGGGCTCCGAGAATTCCGACCAGCCGGGGTTCTTTAACGTGCGCCCAAATTTGAGCGCACGGGCTTAGAACATTTCCGCCTTCATCAGAAATGCAGCCGCCGCCGCAGGGATTCAACCCGCAGCCTGCGGGTCAGATGCCGAGTACCTTAGCCATTAGGCCACCACTGCGGGGCTCTATGATCACTGCATCGTAATTTGCCAAGCATTTTTACATCACGCACAATGCCTGGGTGTGCCCTCAGTATAAAGTCAATTTCGTTCTTACTTTCGCCATGAGGGCGCCTCCATGGCCACTTATGGTTCCACCGTTTTCGGTAGAAAGTATTCGAGATTCATAAATTATACTTTCGCCATTAGTGCTCCTCTATCTCCATTTACGGTTTCTCGTTTTCGATAGAAAATATTCGAGATCCGTAAACTATTACGTTCTGCAAATTCTTCATAGAAGTTTTCAACTGAAGTGTTTTCATGGCTGGATGTAGGCGCGGAAGCCTGTACCACCTTCATGTTGTATCTCCTATTGAGTTTAATTATGATACATACCACCCTTTGTTTGATGGTACAGTATTTATCTCTGTTGACAACTATATTTCCGTGGATTAGGAGCCCCACGCCCGGTTCTGTCAGAAAGACCACGATAGCGAAGAAAGTGCACGTTCTGTAGCACTGTATAGGCCTCATCTGTCCTCCTAACCTCACTGATTCCTATTACTTGCCATTTACCAACCTTAGCTCCTCGAACAGTACAGCTAGACTTGTCTCACTAGATAAGGTTTTAACGCTAAATGTTACCAAGTGTAGGTTCTAATGGCGGCCTGTCCGGACACACAGATTCTTAGCGCCCTCTGCTACGTGGCAGATCTGACCGCTGCCGTGGTCACTTGCTTCACGGCCGCAGAGGACTGAGAGCCACGAGTTAATTGACGTATGCATGTTGTAGGTAGTGGCCAGACGCTGCACCAGGGTGGCCAATACTTGTCTGGTGAGGAAGTGCGTTACCGGTGGTGGTCACCAGTGAGGCCGCGCTTCAAGCCTCCTAATGCAGTTCCAGGTTCACGCGGATCATTTTTCATCCGGTTGGGAACTGCGTGGCATCGGGATTCGAACAGCGGACCTCTTGGACATGAGGCAGATGCTGTAACTACTACGCCATCACTGCCCTGTGGAAAGGGGGGGGTCTTTAACGTGCACCTAAATGCAAGCTCACGGCCTCAAGCATTTCTGCCTTCATTGAAAATGCAGCCTTCGTGGCAGGAATTCTATCCGTCGACCTGCGGGTCGGCAGCCAAGTGTCTTAGCCACTAGGTCACCATGGGAGGTCATGCTTTGTTGATGCCGTGGATGACTACAATGAAAAATTGTGTGGGAAGTTTCCGTAATGAGTTGAATCGTGCAGCGACGCACTCGTTACGCAGTTTAGAATGTGTAAAGCCTGGTTGTTCTTTCACTGTTCGAAAACCCTTTACTACACACGTTAACATGACTCCCCACCCTACATGTTGCCTACACAGAGTAAGCTTGCAATGATGTTGCAAGAACCGGCGTAGCTCAGCGGTAGAGTAGTGGCCTGTCATGCAGTGGGCTTGTGTTTGATTACTGATGTGTCTCCGATGTTCTATATTTTAGTTTTTTTCCTATTTCGCACGATAGTGGTTCCCAACACCGGTGGTGGCGGCGGCGGTGGACTAGAGCAATCGCTACTATATTTTCTGATAGAAACAGCTTTAAATTTTATCGCGCCTGTTTTTCATCCATCCATTTCTATGTTTACTCCTACCCAGGACTACCCAGGATCCCTACCCAGGATCCCGAATCGGCCCTCGTTGTAATGTAATAACAGCTTTCGCTGGAAAACGATGCCATATACTGAAATAGCTGTACCACATCCCCAGTGCCCACGAACGATAAGTGGTGCACTGCGCGATCAAAGATGACAGCTGAGGGAGGGTAAACCCACTTGTTGGCACAGAAACAAATAGGACGTGTAAACCTACTGCCCGTGCCACTTTCACCGGATGAAGTCGTGAGCGGCATTGAAGTGGATAACATACCGAAATACTTTCCCAAATTATGGAAATTGGTGTGCTCGCCAGTGAAATATTCGCCGCAGTGTGAAAGGTTATACTTTTTCAGCTTCATTACGTTGTATCCACTATACTTTACCAAATGACGTGTGTGCTACCGAAAAGCGCATAACTAAGAGTGATGTTTGAATAGAACGTCACTATTCGTCACGGGTAGCACGTATAGAGCCCCCCTAGCGGATTTGTAAGCTAGGGAGGCACGGAGGCTAGTAAGCCGCTAGCGAGTAACGCAATCGCTGCTGCTCGGGACCGAATGTATGGCGTGACGACAGTTTGCAAGCTTATTACGGCGTAGTAATTGCTACGCTATCAGGAATGCGCAATTTCTTTAACGTAACACGCGTGTTGGCTGTCTCAATCAAAAGCGTTTGCGTCACAGCCACGCTTGCATTCTAGCCGCGCGCTATTCACTGCCCTCGGATGTAGCATGTTAGAACAGCAAGATAGAAACATTAATATGGAAAGAATACAAACGCGTGCTTTTCTCGACGTCGAAGACATTGATGTTGCGAAAATAAGTGGAACGAATGCGCCATTTCGAAGGTACAGGTAGAATTATCCGATAGCCATACATTGAAGCCGTGACTGCACCTACTACTTAGACTCCTATTACTACTACTACTATATACATCGCGGACGCACGACCCACGGCTGTCACAGGCCCCGATAATTCGGGAGGCGATCGCCGGGCTAGTTCCAAGGGCCGAAGTATCGGCCCCCCGAACCACACCACGAAAGCGTGGACAATTTAGAAGTGGTCCTTTTTGGCGCGCCAGCGGACGCCGGCTGTAGCCCAAAGAACAAGTCAGAGCCGAGAGTTGATAAAGAAAAAAAATTATATTCTCAATAATGGCAGATAGAAAACAATACACAAGAATGCACACTCCGCAATAGTTGCATACAATATGTCGCCAATCAAACAACGTACTACACAGTACAATAAGCCACACTCGAAACAACGGACACAGACAACAATACACACTACAATGCAGTCGCATGCATTGAACAACCAAGACACTTAAAGAATAAAGAGATAGAAAACCTATCCAGTCCAAAGTTCTTGGAACAAAAGTCTGGATGATACTCTTCCGAGAATCACTCACTCAAAGTCCAGCGTTGTTGTCGTTCCGCTGCCCCCGAAGTTTCTCTTCCAGGAAACCTCGCCGAAGTTTCTCTTCCAGGAAATCTCGCGTCTTCAATAGGCCACTCTCCAAGCTTGAAACTTCTTCGCCGGAAACACGTCGACTTCACACACGCAGCTGTTGCGACGCGTCTTCGCTTGATAGCGGTGAACACACACTCTTGCCTGTAGCTCGAGTCGTCACCCCTCAGGTGGAAATCATCTTCTCCTGCTTTGTCTCTACGGACAAAACCTTTGCCGACTACACGGCGGAATCTCTACGCGCTCTGGCACTAACTTCCGTCTTCTCCTGATCTCTCATCTCCGCTGCTCGATTACATACCTTCCGCGCGCGATTCCAGAAAATTCTCCTCATTTCGTCGGCGCGATGCGCAGCGAAGGCTGGGAAGAGGGCGAGACGGTTCGAAGGCCGTCCGCGACGGATGAGTCAACCCGGCATCACCACACCTCTTTCCTTCTAGAAATTTCGAGCGCTTGCTCGGCCGCCGATGTGTGGTGAGGAGGTTCGTCGGCGAACCTACGCTTCCGAGGGGAGAGGAACGCGTGCCCGGGGAGCCCTTGGATGCTTGTTTTCTCTCTCTTTTTTTATTGTTTGACCTCGCGGCGTCACTCCGGCGTTTCGTCGCGAGAATTTGGCGGCACACCCCCTTTTTTTGAGCGCTCGTTTTGTGACAACGGCTTTAGGAGCTTCGCCTCTAAAAGTGGCCGAAACTGTCAACTCTGCCCAGACGCGCTCACCCATTGACGGCGACGCGACGCAACAGGCCACACTTTGTTTTTTTAAAGACGATAGTCTTTCTTGGGGACCTTCGACGCAAAACGTTTGATATGTCTGTCTGTCTGTCTGTCTGTCTGCCTGCCTGCCTGTCTGTCTGCCTGTCTGTCTGTCTGTCTGCCTGCCTGCCTGCCTGCCTGCCTGTCTGCCTGTCTGTCTGTCTGTTGCTCTGTCTGTTGCTCTGCCTGTGTGTCTATCTGTCTGTCTGTCTGTCTGTCTGTCGCTCTGTCTGTGTGTCTGTCTGTGTGTCTGTCTGTCTGTCTGTACATTTGTCTGTTTGTCGACGCTTAAGAGCACCAGGTACTCTGAAGCGTGCGTGCATGCCGATCATGAGTTTCATTTAGGCAATGACCTGTCTGATGGACGTCCGATGTAGCAGTGACCACAAGATACTGTATTGTATTGTATTGCCTGCTGTTATATGTGGCGGCTGCTTCGTCGGTGAGACCAGTCGTTAGTCAAATTAACAGCTGCGTGAACACCCTTACAGTGTTAGAAACATGGCAGGCAGTTTCTTAGCAATGCACTGTACTAATTGTGTTTGTTTTCCTGTGTTCGCAAATGCAGAATTTTCACAGGAAATGGAAGTCAGCTTACACGTTTAATATATGGGAGCTGGGGAGATAGAGAGGATGGGTCACAAGTGTATTATCATGCCCTCTATCGTGCTCACAAGAAAAAAAGTTTGATTTTATTGGTGTTTGTCTTGATGCCTGGCAATAATCTTCTTCTACCGCGTGACAGATGTGCACATATTTATTGTCTTTCTTGTCCCTATAAGTAGTTTTTGTATCACAAAATAAAACTGTTGAAAGGTTTGCTATATATGTGTGTGTGTGTGCCTTTCGTTTGTCCTCGTTTTTAGTCGTCTCGATTGATATAAAACAGGCAGATCCCACGTACAATGGGAATCGATGATATGTGAAGCAAGAATAAGATATGTTGATATATCAATTAAAATCACCACAACGCTTTGAGGTGAAGGTGAAAGAGTCCGTACACGAATTCTGTGTCTTGATTATCATGTTTAAATGTGTTGTTTACCTTCGTCATCTATTCACGTCATGTGATACCAAATTTAGTATATGCGGAGCTAGTTAAACGGCCACAAGCACGCTATGAGCGTGGTATGTTGTCATGTTCGGACTTGACACGTGCGTCAGTATTATCATGTTTGAACCAGTCATATATATCGTCATCCATTGACGTCACGTAACACAAAATTTGGTACATGTGTATCTAGCAAAGCGACCACCAGCACATCATGAAGGGCCCAATATACTCCAATGTAGCGTTGACGCCCGCGCACGTTGAGCACAGCGAAGCTACGTTAGCAAAACGCGAGCACTCCATAGTCTGACGCCAGGCGCGACCAGCGTCCGTCGGCGCGGCCCGACGACAACCGGCGCGAAATGCGACATGCTGCATTCCGCACCGATGCGATCCTCAGACAACCCTGCATCTCCGTTTTTTCATGCCGGAGGGACGTCGGACGCGCTGAAACGCGCATGCGTCCAAGCAACGCAGCGTGACGCGCGCCTGCGAGCATATGGCAGGTCCGGCTCCTGGCGTGGCAAAGCCGGCGGGACGCGACGAAATAAACGCCGGCGAGCACGCGCACCGCGTCATGTGGAAATGTACTGGCGCCTTGACTGTGGCATGTAGTGACGTTCTCACATGACACGCATCTAGTGATTATCATGTTTTCACCAGTCACACTTCTTCGTCACCAATTGACGTCACGTAATACCAAATTTGGCATATCTGAAGCTAGCTAAATGGCCGCGAACACATCATCACTGTCGCTATGTTCACACTACGGTCGTAAGGCGTCGATTTTTCATAACACGCGTAAGCGGAAGCACAACCAGCGTATGCGTCTAGTTCAGACTGTGAACGTAAAGGTACCAACGTTCGCAACGAACGCATAAATCGTGGGTGAGAGTGTTGAAGGCTAGGCAACTTTTACGACTGCGATACTACGAGCGTTACGACACAGCCAATGACCGATCAGTTTTCGGTTTTCAACAACCGGTCACGAGACCTCACGGGACTTCCGTCCTCCCGGCTGCAGCAGCATCGCGGAGGCGATGGCGGTAGCTGCCGGCGCGGGAAGTGCTACTTCGCCATTCCACGATGACGATTGGGTTGGCTTTGTTTGCTCGCAACGAGCGTAAAAAGTTGTTCCGCGCTGCCTGCCGTACTGTCTTCATTTGGTGTGGTTTAGTCGTTGGACATTTCTGGGAAGTGAAAAGTGCCGTCTGGGAAGTGAAAAGTGCCGTCTGCGTGTATTCAATCGCCGTCTTCGGGCGATTGAATACACGACTATAAGCTCATTTTGAGCGTGAATTCCTTCCAACTCGGCCAGCGCTCGCGTGTTGATGGGAGTCATATTGGACCGCTAGTGACGTCAATTCTACAGCGACAAATATGATTGGCCTATCGTAATGTACGTAGCTGTAAATGTGAACAAAGGTATCGGCATAACTGCGGTAACGCTTTTTATAGCCGTTGCGTTCGATACGCCGAACGAGCTGTTACGCACGTTACGACCGTAGTGTGAACATAGCTTGTGGCATGTAGTCATGTTGTTACATGACACGCATGTTGTGATTATCCTGTTTGGATGTCATTTACCTATGTCGTTCGTTCGCGTCGCGTAATACCGAGTTTGGTACATGTGACGCTAGCGAAACGGCTGCGAGCGCATCATGAGCGTGGCATGTAGTCATGTTGTTATAAGACAAGCACGTATGTTGTTACATGACCCGCATGTCATGCCTTTTATATTAGGATCTGCCACTTGTGTTCGCCATGCAATCATGCCATATCACACATGTTTTGCAACGTGTCATGAGAATGAAACCACCAAAAAAGCTGCCAGGCCATGAAATGTAAATCATGACATTCATAACAGACATTTCCTGATTTTCATTTTATGACTAGTCACATATGTTCTTCATACAGTAACGCTCTTTCATACCAAATTTGCTATCGATAGCATTATCTACACGTTAAAGAACCCCAGGTAGTCGAAATTTCTGGAGCTCTCCACTACGGCGTCTCTCATAATCACATGGTGGTTTTAGGACGTTACACCCTACATATCAATAAATCAACATAAAATCCATTATTTATACGGCAAGGAGAGATAAAAGTCGTACGCGGCTTGATAGATCGCTTGATCGATAGATAGATAGATAGATAGATAGATAGATAGATAGATAGATAGATAGATAGATAGATTCACTCAAAGTTGCCGAAGTTCGCTAAGAAATGCTTCGCATTTAAAATACCTGTATCACTCCGTTTCGCACAGAGGTTTGATAACGTGCATAGAAGAGCGCAATGACGGGTTCGGCGTGCTGCCGTTTCAGAACGCCGCGCGTATGACGTCTTAAGGGTTCTTAGACCTTTTATCTTTGTCAATCTCGTCAACGTTTGTAGTATGAAACGAGAAGACGTACATTCAAAAAGCAGGTGTCCCAATTGCATCTTCCATAGCCCCATTTTGGAGTGACTTGCTCGTAGTGAAGTTTATTAGCGCTATGCCTGAGAAGCATGGCGAGTTGTTTGTTATAAATACATTTAGTTACGTGAATGATTATCGAATAATATTGAACTGTGATTTAGAAATATTCCATTGAAAGGTCATGCAGTTGTTAGAAACCTTTTGTGCATGCCTCTATCTGCTCATGGTGACGCACGGGCTGCCGGAAATAGACAACATCCGCTTTCTTAAAGATTTCTTTCTCGGAGTCGCACACTTGCTGGTGTTTCGAGCCTCGTTTCCAGAAGCCTATTCTGCCCCTATAATCTGCACACAGCAAACAATAAAGAGAGACATTGTAGATTCATGTTTCTAAAACGCCTTAGAGAGGTCCTGCGATCCCGTCTTGGAAGCTAGCCTCGTGGCACTGTCGAAGCTCCTAGAATGAGAAGGGTACCCGCGCTCTTTGACCATTTTTGAGGCGGAGGCAATGCACAAGAAAAGAAAACGTAAGGGCAGTGACGGTAACAGAGAGAGCACTACAGCGGAAAAGCGGGAAAAGTTGGCGGTCATTCCGCATATGCACTCTTTGCCGCAACGCTTAAAGAAAATTGGACAACGCCTCAACGTGAAAGTGGTCTTCAGTGTTCCTGACAAGTCGTGCAAAGAGACACGAAAAGCAGTGCATGGTCAGGCACAGGACGCAGTTTGGCGACTGTGCGCTAGGCGTGGTGTACATGACCAAATTGTGTAGCGGTGCTTGTTATGGGGACAGATGGGCAGATGCGTAAACGAACCCTTAAGGGAACACGCCAAGAATGTTCGTGATAGCAAAGATGGCTTCCAGGCGCTAGAGATGAGCACGAAGGGTGCACTCCGCTGTTCGTAAAGATAACAGTTCCCGGTAAGGTTTTGGAAGAGCATGAGCGTATAATCTATGAGGCTACTCGGAAGGCACTGGAAAGAAGCGCAAGTGTAAACGAGCCACCAGTTGCTCTGCCAGAAAGAGAGCCATGTTTTTTGTGGTCCGAAGGCTGGCGTGGCAGGCTCAGCGATTGTTGACTTAATTTCATACAGCTGCATCTGTAATTTTTTCACTGTTTATTTTTTCTTTTCATTTAGGTATAATAACAACATTCTTGTCATCAAAATTTCAGTTGGAAGTCGGTACTTGTCTCGTTTTTTTCTTGCCCGCTGTATGCTTTTTTCGCTCTGTTAAACCATAAAGTTTCTTTCATCAATTTTCGTTATCCCATTGTTTTACTCTCGGTAATTCTCAGCGCAAACATAACTTGCAGTGTTCGAGAAGCTTCAGGGCTGCAGTAGATCATTTTGTTAAGATTACGCCCACTTCGTGAACAGTTCAGATTGTTCTGAAACCTACGTGGCTGCTAGTGATAACACAAGAATATTCGATGGCACGTGTATAAATACCGACGCGCTTCACCGCTTGTTATTTCATCGACGCACGACACTACGCCCGCCGCTATCAGTGCCAGTGTCTCGCTGTAACCTGATTTTTATTTTACGTCGCCGCACGTTCAGCCCCAAATAAGCAGTTTCATATTCGACCTGCAGTCTGCTCCCATTGTTCACGTAACGACCTCGTGACATATGGTAGAGGTGCTGGGTATGCATTTCCAGTGTCCTCTTAATCGTCGTAGCCTCCTACAAAAGCTATTGAACTGTTGTGTGGCTTCCGCACCAGCCGAGCGAAGAGGTCTTGCTTTACCCCTCACAAAACTAATGGCCCTTCTTCTCTTCAGTTATGTCAGGGTAGGTGAGTCGGAACAGACGAATAATCTGTTTTGCGAAGATTGTGAGGCTTTTGTATGGAAGCTACACCCGTTTTTCCAGCACAGTAGTGGCCATTTATTTTCGGGTGACGCTCATGAACCTTTCCAGGAATGGGCCGTGGAACTGGTCTCAGGTCTGAAGTAACGACTCGTGGCTCTCAAACCAGGTTCTCCCCCCGTCTTCCAGGTGAAAGTAGGCGCGAAGCAGCTTTTCTTTTAAATTCCACTGGTTTAAGGCGGCCACGTGGTCGAATGTCTCCAGCCAGGTCTCCACTTCTTCAAATGTTGATCTATGCAAGGTCTGTGGCTCTCTCAGCTACTGCTTTACTACCGTGGCCGGCATTCGCACAGGGGCGGTCATAGTGGTCCCTGCAGTGATGTTGGCCCTGGGCCCGTACTCAAGATGTAGAGCCCGGTGCCTGCAGCTAGCCCACAGATCGAGGCTGGATTCAACGTCCTCATCACTGTGTGGGCTTGGCTCACGGCTGAAGGGGGGAGTTTGGTACACGGGAATGGAATCGCAATGCAAGGTACTTTTCTTTGGTAGACCTGAAGACCGGCCATTGACAGGCTGAAGTCGACAAGAAAAATCAAGAAAAAAACTACCTTCATTACACCGGATGGAGGCGCTGCGAGCGCGCGACAAAGCTATACGTGCGGCGCATCGACTCCGTCGATTTTCGGCTGGAGCCGCAGCTTGACCCCCTGCACTCCACCAAGCCCGACATTCATCGACGCGCCGAATCATCTGCTCCTCGTTAAAATTAAGTTTGACCCAGCGGGTCTATGTTTCAAGTTTTTACGGCTGAAGTTCACCCGGCCGTGGGGGCGACGCCGTTACGCCTAACGGCGACACCGGAACCTGGTGTGCTGCAACACCGGCAGCGTTGCAACGGCCACCCGAGGTAACATGGCAGCCACCATGTCTGACCTGCGGGGTTAGGATCCCGAAGGCATGGCCTGGACTACAGTTCCATTTTCTCTTGACGACAACTCCGCTGTTCCGAGTTTTAGGCTACAATCGGTGAATGAAGCGGTCACGCGTCCGTTCAAGCATATACAGCGGCATCCAACGCCATTCCTGCCTCCGGAACACCAGCCGGCAAGACGAAGCCCCAGTTCACGTGCTGCAGGAGGCAAAGGCAAGGCCATTTCGAACTTGAGGCCTCGCCAAATCCCACAACCAGGCCCAGACGACTTCGTGGTCGTGCTCAAGCCACGCGAACATGTGTCGCTACACCAAGCCTTCTCAAAAAACCGCCATGAACCACCTTTATGGCCTACATTGATTGATTGATTGAACGGTTATTATCATTTGTCACATGAGGTTTACAAACACTGATTGGACCCATAGCCTGAGGCTAGTGTAGGGTCCAATGAGAAAAGTAATGAACAGAAGCGGGAAATATCAATTACACATAATACATATGTAGCTATATAGACACTGTAAATATACACATATACAGAGTAGAGAAATCTTTCTCTTCTTAAACAATCTGGTCACACCAAACATAACTGCATGTGCGCATACAAAAAGTTATGACAGATAACTTCGTGGACACACCCAAAATCATCAGTTAAAATACATAAAAACATCAAACTATCACAAGTTTTAGTTAGAAGGAAAAAAATGCTAGGTTTACAAGATTCACCAGCGTATATTTATACAAATGTAAGGGCTTACCCCCAAAGAGAAAAAGAAGTATTTATAGCTTGCTCAAGAATTGCTTTTTAGTTTTACCGCAGCATTGTGTGATGTCTTCAATTCAGAGGGCAAACTATTCCAGATCCTTATCCCTGTGAATTGCATTAATCTCTCACCATAAACGTTATTTCTTGGCGCCAAGTTAAAGTTACCGAACGTCAGGCTTCTAGTAGGGCGGGAAGAGGAATACAATAACGAGACATCAAATGGGCTATTGTATTTTACGATACTGTTAACACAAACGGTCATCTTATAGTCACGCAAAAGATCGAAGGGTGGTATTTTTATCGATCGGAATAACCGCCAGCTTGGCTCGTTGTACTTACTGTGAGTTATTATTCTTATGGCACGCTTTTGTAGCCTTCGAAGGGGATCCAGATAAGAATCATGAGTCCAGGCCCACGATTCCATGCAGTAGATCAAATGACTATTGATGAAAGCAAAGTAAAGCGCCCGCAAAATGCTTTTTTCAAAGTAGCCTCTAGCTTGCAAAAGCGCGTGGCAGCCGGAAGCCAGCTTCACACCGACGGAATTTATTTGACCTGCCCAGTGAAAGTGATTATCTAGTATAATCCATAGGTATTTAAACGTGTCCGTACGTTCCATTATGCTGTTGTCAATTTTTATCTGAATATCTTCGTAACTAATTAATTTCTTACGGGAATGAAATATAATGTACTTCGTTTTTCTAGCATTAACCGTTAACCTGTTAGCAAAAAACCACTGGGAAATTTTTTTCAATTCTGCGTTTACTTGTCTTTGTCATTCAAGAACATTGTCGGCCATATATATTAATGCTCTATCATCGGCATACACAATAATTTCGGAAGAGCTTAATACATGAGGCAAGTCATTGATATAAATGGAGAACAGCGGCCCGAGAACCAATCCCTGTGGCACCCCTGTGTTCAGATATTGCAGTGTGGAAGTAATATCGGTCATCACGACAGCCTGCTGTCTGTTTTTGATGTAATTAGAAAACAACTCATAGGCTTGATTACGTATGCCGTAGTGCTTTAATTTATGCAAAAGAATTGAATGATCTACCGTATCGAATGCTTTTTGTTAGTAAAAAAAACAACTCCCGCTAGTTTGTTGTTGTTTAGGGCCGTGTTAATAGATTTTGCTAATGTCAACACCGCGGATGATGTAGAATAATTAGACCGGAATCCATGTTGCTGAGAACAAAGAACCATGCATTTCTGTAAAAACTTATTTATGCGGTTTGATAGTATTTTTTCAAAAATGTCATTTACTACGCTAAGAAACGATATCGGTCTGTAGCTAGACGGATCAGAAATGTCACCGTTTTTGTAAACTGGAATTACTTTTGCAATTTTTAGTATGGATTGGTACATTTCGTTTTGTATGGAATGATTAAATAAATTGCATAAGACTGGGCCTAAAATATCCACGTTTTCTTTTAAGAATCGCGTGGTAATTTGGTCTAGCCCAGCGGATTTGTTAGTTGAAAGGTTTTTAATAATATGAAAAACTTCGGAAAGTTCAATATCTTACATGACAAACGTATTGACAACTGGGTTTGACGCAATGTAACTGTCGGCAGAGCGGAGAATTTTTTCTGCCAGAGCTTTTCCTATACCAGAAAAGAAGGTGTTGAACGCTTCGACGGTGCTGTTGTCAACGCTGTCAGGAGTAACACGTTGTGATTGACGGCCCCCAGTAACCTCATTTATGATACCCCATATTTTGCGTGTATCGCCAGATGCCTCCTGGATGCAGCGTGAGTAGTATTGTTTTTTACGGGCCCGTGACTATTGTTACGCATTTGTTGCGCAGTAGCTTGTACTGACTTAAATAGTAACGGTTCGTCTTATGGCATTTCCATTTATTGTACTAGAAATTATTCGTTTTTAACAGTTTTAACAGTTGAAAAATGTCATCATTCATCCAAGGGCAAATTGGTAATTGATATGAACGTGCAGGGAGTATGCGACAGCAGTTATTACCTGCATTTTTAAGAATTCCTATCAAGTTCGAGAACTGAGTATTAACATCATTGTCGTATATATCATCAAAACTGATCTGCAAGAGGCTCTTTCTCAGCATTTTGTAGTCTGTCTTGATAATATGTCGTCGATGTTCCTTGTTATTTTGGATTAAGTTATTAAGTACAATAAACATAGGAAGGTGATCCGCAATGGGTTCTTTAAAAACACCAGCATGAATGTCGGTGTCTATATTTGTTAGAGCGTGATCTATAATTGATGAAGATGCACTTGTAACACGCGTGGGGGTGGTTACAACATTTCCGAAGTTGAATGACTGCAGCAAGAATGAGTAGTCCTTATTAGCATCTTCGCTAGTATTAAGGTTAAAGTCCCCAACTACCACAATGGGATCAGTGTACGTTGTTGATATTTTCATAAAAATCATTTCCAGTTTAGCAAGAAAATCAGGTAGACTACAATTGGGAGGCCGATAAATGACACCAACAATGAGAGGAAATTCTAACTTTACGAACAAGGCTTCCATAAAAGAACAACTGCACGAAATTGATGGCATAGATATGAAAGAAAAACTTTTATGAAAAAATAGGGCGACGCCGCCACCGCGATTTCGCGACTCTCTTGGCTGTGAGGTAAACCTGTTATCAGCGATTACAACCTCCTTGCCTATTTTCAGCCATGTTTCCGTGATTGCAATAATATGTAACGGTTGCGCATGCTCAGACAACTGTGTTACAAGTAAATCTAAGTTCTTTCTGGTACTTCGAACATTGCAGTGGAATATTGACGTGCTCGTTTCGCCAGCAAGTTGTTGAACCTGAACATCATTCATTGTAAAGGTACGCCTTGATACGTTACTAAACAATTAGGACACGGTGGGTTACTACACGACTTTGACGAGATCATCTTCGCAAGTTATGTGAAGAACCTTCGCGTTATCCGATTTCCTCATTAGAATCTTGCCCTCAGAAAGCCAGGCGAACTTCCAGTTTCTCTCACGCTTTGCACTTATGGCTTTGCCAAACAAAACTTTGTTTTCAGGGCACAGATCCGAGCATCGCCGTGATTAATCTGTTCTTCTTGGCAGCCTGCAGGACACTATCTCGAGTCGACCTTGAGTTAAACTTAACAATAACGTTAAGAAGCCCTTTTGAAGCTACTCGATGCACTAAGTCAATATCCTGAGAAAGAACGTCAACGCCTAAACGGGTAGTGATTTGCTTCAGGGTTTCCTTTAGGTCCTCGTTTTCTGTGAACGGGACACCTTTCAGCTCAAGATTATTCTTTCTGCTGTACTGTTTCAGCTCCACAAGTTGCCTTCTGACGTCCTTCATTTCCTTGTTAAGCCTCTCATTTTCGCGCTGACACTCAAGGCTCCGATTCTGGACTCCAGTGATCTCCTCCCGTATAGACTTCACATCACTCTTGAATTCCTCGAAACAGTCATTCATGGACTTCATTGAAGTCGTGACGGAGGTAAGTTCCGTTTTGGTATCACTGGTTAAGGAAGCAAGAGTTGTTACCGTAACTGTCAACTTATTCATGGCCTCGATGAACTTAGACGTCATTTTTACCAGGACCTTCGCGGTTTCTATAATGCTAGTTGGTGCTCTATCACCGAGGCCCTTCGCGAACTCGGTCAAAGGGTCGATTTCCTTGTTATTGTTTGCCATATCCCTACTGAAACGTTCCGTATGAAATCTTACGGAAAATATATAGACTCCGTAACATTTCCTTATGCTACATGTGGAAAAAATATGGAGTTTTATGGAAATATACGGAAGTTGTATGGCATTTACGGAAGGCTTCTTATGGAGTATAAGGAAGGATAAGGAAATTGTATGGCGTGTACGGAAAGCTTTTTATGGAGTATACGGAAAGATAAGGAAAATGTATGGCATATATGGAAAGCTTTTTATGGAGTATATGGAAGGATAAGGAAAGATAAGGAAACTTATGGAGCATACGGAGAGTTCATTATGGAAGATATGGAAGGATAAGGAAAGTGTATGGAGTGTACAGAAGCTTTCATAAGGAAAATGCAGAATGTAAGGTCTTACGGAAATAAACAGATTTTGTAAGGTGCTTACGAAAATGTACAATAGTGTATGAAAGGCATGTGGATTGTTGCAAAAATGTGGAAACTCTACAGTTGTTGTCACATTTTAAGAAGGAAATCCGAGCTCTATAAAGTTATAAATGAATGCACAGTGACATATATAGTACAAAAGAATAACGCAGGCTAGTCTGTGTTGTCAGTCACCACTGTTCGCCCTTTTCCAGAATGAATACAACTTCTGCAGATGACCAGGTGCTAAAGTCTGTCACACGGAGAATGTGTCATTCACAAGGAATGACAATAACTGTCATTTTACTTGCATGCTGTCACACGAAAACAAATCAAGCAAAAAAAGCATAACTTCAAGGGCTCGTTTTTTGGTAGAAACAATAATAATGAGAACTAAATTCAATGTGAATGAACTTGTCAATAATAATGAAACTGTTCTCATTAACATTGGCAAAGAGAAATGTCATTTTAAAATATCGACCATGAGCTTAGCTCTCCTGAGCGCCGACAAAAAAATAAAAATCTATGAAAACTAATTGCATGTAGCCTAAAAATAATTTTTTATTTATAGTATGTGCTCCTACAATATAAATACAGCTATACACAACTTGCCACAGCTTCACGACAGAAACGAGGTATGGGCAGAGGGAGTGGTCAGAAAAATAATTAAGTATGAGAGCACAACTGATATGTACAAACACATAATGGTGCTTATCATTGATGCACGGATGGTCGTGTATAGACCTCGGTCGTTTTGAGATTTTCAAAAGCATTGTTTCAGACCACCATGCAGATTACGCTTCAATTGTAGTGCTACATAAGGCACAACTTATGGGCCAGCTTTAATAAATAAGATGATTAGAGGTTAAACAAATGCTTTAAAATATATCATATCATGGCTGCATGGATGCATACAAGCTATGTAAAGAGCCATAAAGTGAGGACGCATGAGCTTCTCTTGATGCTTCAGTTCTACATAGATGCTTCAACTGTGCTGCAAAGAAATTTAACCAATGTCTGTGTGTGCAACATTGTTCATTTTAAACTATCTATATGTATATATAAAATTCCTACTGCGAGTTAAGCTACGTAGCACTCCATAACTCTTCCTTTTATTAAGGGCAATTTTTCAATCAATCAACATTATTCATTTTCTGTCTCATGACTTCGTGCGCGCAACTCTTGGTTTGGCTCGATCACAATTGTGCAGCCCTTATTTTGGAGGAATCAAAAAACATCAACCAAAATATATTTTGGAACTGCTTCTCGGTGATATTGCCTTTCCTCAACTGCCACAGCTTGAGATGAGTCATATAGCAAGTCTCGCGCATACCTAGGGCCAGAGTCCTTCAATTTTACTGGTCACGAACCTGCTCCGTAACTGAATGGGAGAGCTTCATATGATGCGTTGGGTGGCCGTGCGGTGGCGCCACCATCTCACTGAGGGGATTCGTCGGGCTGGTCGGGCGGCGTTGCGCTGGCTCGAACGACGCTGCGATTTGTTTGCTTTGTGTGGGAAACGTGCATATCGTGCTGTTGTGATGCGGCGTTAGTGCAGCGACGATGCCGAACACGTGTTGTGTCCCGGGATGTCGTTCCGGGTACAAGGGCAGAACAGAAAAAGTTTCCTTGTTCTGTTTACCCAGCGACGGCGTGCTGCGCGAGAAATGGAAGCGCTTAATTCCAAGGCAAGAAACGGGTGACTTTTGCTTTGACTCTGAGTATGTGAGAGTGTGCGAGAAGCATTTCGATGAAGCGACATCATCCGCGCAGATGAATTTGTGGTGAATGGCGAAAAAGTGTCACTTCCGCGCGACAAGCCCCTTCTGAAGCCTTGTGCCATTCCAAGGAAGTTTGATGGCTTGCCAGCGTCTTTGACGAAGCCGAAGCAGCGGTCACGGACCCTGACAAGAAGGTCTCCAGCGAAGCGACGTCGTGAGTCGTCCTCATGTGCCCGTAAAACAGAAGTTCACGCCAAACAAGGCACATCGGGTGCCGCGTCGTGTGATGAAGGTGAGTTTACGTCCAATGTTGTTTTAACTTTCTTGCCCGTGCAGTGATTATATCGGTGAAATTTTGAAGGAGTGTGTGAGCTGAAAATGCGCTATTTGAAACGATTTTTAAATTGTTTTGAAGATCTTGCACTGCCCACAGATCTTGTCGGCGAGGGGCCAACGCGCACTTCGGACTCGGCGTGCCAGACAGATGAACTTACCAGCCCTCTCGCCGAGGTTAAACTGCTGAAGTGCCAACTTCGGGCAACGAAACAACAGCTGATTTCGTGTCACACGAAATTGGCCAAGATGAGAGTGCAAGCGAGCAAGCACAAAAAACTTGAAGAAAGCCTTCAAAAAATGTCAACCCGCACGAAGTTGATTTTTGATCAGGGCGTGATGAAGGCGAATGAAGGCGAAAGACACCAGAAAAACCTTTCTGGTGTCTTTGTGCTTTCACTTTAATATTTCCACGAACTATCGCTCAGGATTCAGATTTGGGTGCACGTTAAAGAACCCAAGGTGGTCAAAATTTCCGGAGCCCTCCACTACGGCGTCTCTCATAATCAAATGGTGGTTTTGGGACGTTAAACCCCACAAATCATCATCGCTAAGGATTCGTTTTTTGTTTTGTAACCATGCGTGGCCGCTTCCGGTTTTTTATCTGGTGTTTCAACTGAAGCGCCCGTTTGCTCTTTTTTTTGTATGTCGCGTCGGCCAATATTGTTGATATAGAAAGGTTGTCACCTTGTCACTAACTTGATTTCTTGTATGCTCGAAAATATTCTCGACCCTATTTTCATGGATCGAAAATTAATGACGTCCCGAGAGCAATTCATGCATAGCAAATGCCGCGTGACTCACTTTATCGATGTCTTCTTTGCAGGCCACGCTGCGGACTGCTTCTTTGACGTTTGCGTTTCCTTCTAGTGTTTTGCAGAGCATGAGTTCGCTTTAATAAACTTCATTCAGTAGAACTTTACGTTTGTCTTTGTTGCGTGGCAATATTCTGTTTCGTCCGTGTGCTACACATCAAAGTGCAAACAATAAACTTTTGTACGCTGCACCACGCTCTTTTGTCTCCCTTCATAATATTGAATTTTATTTTTGTAGCATGTGATAAAAGTTTGCGCTTCCTTTTTTGCAAGGATTGAAAAGCAGGTTCGCGCAAAGACACACAGTGCAACATACATCATTTCGTGTTTTGATTCTTTCCCTTTATGCCGCGCTTTTAAATGTTACTGTACCACCTCATCGAAAAGAGAATATTACTGGGGTATCTGGGTGCTCAGCGCATTCCAGAGCACTCAACAGATTCATTAAAAGCCTACTCTGAAGGACGCGTACCTGCTTCTTTTCAGTTTTTTTTGCGTTGCATTATTGATAGGCCCGCAGCAGTCCGCAGCTACGGAGCTACCGTATGTATTGTGGTTACAAAGTTTTTTTGAAGGAAACAAACAAAAGATATTTTAAAATCGGTAAACGCGGCGCAGCGCTTGCGCCCAAAGACGCGAAAGCAGTTGCCGTTCGTGGCCGAGGTTTGCGGCGATTTATTCGAAAAAATAAAACCCCATTGGAGGCAGGTGGTATACACAATAATTGGGCGATTCATCGCTAACAACTACGAAAAGAAAAAAAGAAACCCAGCGCGCAGAGACCAGAAGCAGCGAGCGTTTTCATGCCAAAAGCTGGCAAATATGCCGCACGCACGGCGGCTGGATCCCCTCAGTGCGATGGTGGCGCCAGTAGTGGCGCCCGCGGACCCTATATGAAACTAGCGCCGAAGTTTCGTGACCATAAAAGCATTGAAGGACTCTGCTAGGGCCTACCCTTGAAGAAACTGGTCCGGCTGTGAAATGCTCAGTTTTTTCTCAAATAAATTTTTTGGTTTGAGTTTTCTCACTTCTCGAGTCCCTTCACAATCGAGCAGACCCAATGTTCCCCTTAGTCCTTAATTTTGTTATATTATGAAATAAATAAAAAATAATAATGAAAATAAAAATACTAATAACTGTTGCGCAAAAACACGATCCCACATACGTACTTGAACGCAATATTGCTTTTATTTTGTTTTAGAACCTAAGGCATTAGAAAAGATAGCAATACAATAAAAACGCTGAAAAAAAAATTTAACTTGGCGGGACTCGAACCTGCGCCACTCAGTTGTGCTCGCGTACGTGTACTGAGTGTGTTAGCTTGCTAAGCTATTCGCGCTGAAGGCAGCATGTAAGTTAAGTTATGTATATAAATTTGCTTTTTACACGCTATTAGTTGGCATATTTATGTACGATATGCGATTGTATCTATTGTTGTGTGCATATGTTTTGGGATTGTATATACGTCACATGCTTTTCGCATGTCTTTCATCTATAGAATGCTGCTCCGCCGCGGATGATAACAAGTATTTTTACTCCCACACACAAGCTTGAGCAGTTGAAGGTTGTTTCCCGGGGCTCTCTTGCGATTGAGTCGGCCACCAGAGGGAATTAGAGTGATACGCCATTAATCCCTGCATATAGCTGTATTCCACTTAGTAGCTCTATCGCTTGATGAGCGCGGGGCGCAACGCTATTGCGCACGACCATGCCTCGCGTAGCGGCGACATCAGCTGATTGCGCCGGCCGGCTTGCTTCGATTTGCTTCAGAGCAAAGAAATGCCATGCCTTGAAAGATTGCGTACTGCACTATGTCAAAATGTAACTGCTTTGTAGCCATCCTATGATTCATTCAGAATTGATAACTCTGATATCACTACTGTAGAGCTTTGCGTCGGCGACACGCACCGAACGTGAAACGCCACTACGTCTGTCGTAGAAGCAGTAGGAGGCTGTCGTCTGCTAGAACAAAAACAAAACAATGACCTGCGAAAATATTCATAAATTGTAACTTGTTTTTTGAATAACCGTTTATCACTTTTAAAGTTATTTTGCCAGATTACATACATTTTTTTCAGTTTATAGCAGCGACAGATGTTTTTTTTTTCATTTTTCTCACACAGGTATCCAAGTCAAATCATTTCACAGCTAAAGCCACATGTTGTTTGTCTCCTTTGTTTCTGTAGGCATGCCGTTTGGGTGCGTCTCTCATCTGTTCGCGCTGCTACACACGAGAGCACGAAATGTTAAATTTACGCAAGGAAGCGCCGTTCCTCGTTCGTGTGATGTGCTAAGATTGCGCCCTATTCCCGCGGTTGTCCGAGTGCGGATCAAGTGCGAGTCGTCCAAGGAATCGGCGGGTTGGGCGGGCGCTCGAAGGACTCCGAGATGACGGCTGACGCCTGTGGTCGCTTCCCTCAGGACAGTGTGAAAGAAACTAAAGGTAAGGGGGACACTTTTTTATGTAGACCAAGTATGCCACTCAGTGCAAGTGTGTGTTGCTGCACTCGAACGAGGCGTCGTGAAACGGCAACCTTACGCGCCTTTGCGAGTGCGGTTGCCGATTCGCTTTGACAACGCTAACGCCAGCAGAGCCATGGCGCATCGGCGCGGCCTTACTGGAGCTGATTTGAGACAACTGCGGCAACATGCATGTGTATGGTGATCGATTTTTTCATATGTGCAATGTAGTGAGGAAGACGTACACGGCGCTTGCTACGTTGTTGATTAAACGAAGCCTGCAGTGCCATTTGATGCAAAGCAGCATTTTGTTTACGTTCGCGGGTGATACAATTTGTAACTTGGCTCGATTCACCTAGCCAACCGCCTAAGTAGGTTGATTAGCATACATTCACGGTAGAGCGTTATTATGCCCCTAAACAGTGGCGTGTGCTTGTTGAAAGATATAATGTGTGTGCCTAGTGTAGAGAGAGAGAGAGGTGTTCGTGCAATCTGCATGTGTACCTGCAAGACGCCTTTGCTTGTAACTAATAATGTACCGGCCAGCACCTACATTGTATGCCTGACTTTGAAGAAAACTTGCATGCACAATGTGAGATTTTGTAATCTGCCAGAGTTGCTTTTTATAAAATAATACACTGCCAGCATGTTCAAATTATGTTTCGCTGCTGTGTGGCAGGGGTGCGGTCATCACGCTGTTGTGTAGTTCCTGATGCAAGCACTTATAGTTTTGATGCGTTAATATTTCTCATCTAACTCATCAGGTGTTTGGCTGTTTCAGCACAAACAAGGCAAAGAGAGAAGGAAGACGGGTAATAACAGGACCAGTGCCGACTTTTGTTTGCAGGAGAATTCCCATGTTGGAGTATTTATTGTGACAGCCCAATTTATGCAACAACAAAGTTGTCAGCAATATGAGAGAGAACACTGAAATTAGCTTTTAAAGATCATGGGGACTAAATGCCTAGTAACTCACAGCACAAAGTAACAACAAAAGACATCAGTATGATCAATGTGGATGAGTACAGTCTTGCATCTAAGAAATATAATTTGCAAAATGTTGCCTAAGTTAGAAACCTCTCTATGTTTGCAAATAGTGTGACGTCACTTCGAGCACAGTGCCAGCCATTCCCTCCCTCTGTGCAAGGGCTGGTTGGCAAGGAAGTTGTTTGTGACGTTCCTGATAGACCACTGAGATGTATGCGATTCTAAACCTGTAGTCTAATATATACGTAATCTTTTGTGCAGTTACATCGCTGCATCTGACACCTACAACTTATTTGCATATTTACATTGCTCTCTTAGGACCTAACACACAAACTTGTTGTTTGCATTGTCACTTCATTAATATCGAGCGGTAAAGGTACTGAGTATATGTGAAACAAGAATCTCTGCTTAATACATGAAGAAATTTGAGGCTTTCGATAAAACGAGTTATACCTTTATGGAGCTTGCGTACTCGTCGGGGCGATTCATACATGCAGCTTCAGCAAATGGTATCTTCCAGCCCGGTGACCTTGCAATTTTTTTCTGCACACAGCGTGAACACCGAGATGTACCCACTCGCAGATGGTCACGTCAAGTGCATATTTACCTTGACTAAAATGTCGAATCAAGTTTTTTCATCGACCGGTCCCTGCCATGAGTGCTAACGTCATCGCAAACAAGACACATTGTTATTGACACTGCACACACCACACTCAGTATTCTCAGTTGAACCGATATTCTCAATACCTTTCAATGCACACTACATGCCGCAATCAACAGTGCACATTTTTGAAGACTATGCCGCTGTTGCTCGCACAGGCCATCATGTGTGTTCACTTCTTCAAGATAAACAGACAGCGTGGCAAAAATTTTACCACACAGTTTACCACACAGCCGGATGTTTGCTGACACATACTACAGCTAATGTCGACATTGTAACGTGAAGTGTAAGCTTTGAAAAATTAAAACTTGCCCCAAACACCGCACGACTGTACCGGGCTGAGCCACCAGCGGGAGTGTTTTTCCAGCAACACATTTTACATGTGCCAGTGACATCATGCTGTGACGTACCTCAGTAGGGGCCTATCGCTGCATACTTTATGTGAATGAGGGTCCTGTTAGTGAAAGCAGGCATTGTTGATTTCGTAACTTGTTTATGCCCAATTGGACCTTCATTTGCACAAGTTGTCTGACTGATATTCAGGCGAACTTTTGTGTAATAAATTATACAGTTGGCAGTCTGTGCTTGCCCCATATTGTTGTTACTGGTGTTTCTTGTTGTTACTTTGCACTGCTCATTAATACTCACCTACAGAAACTAGCCTATCTTGCCGCTGTTTTGGACAAGATGCAGCTGGCAAGTGTGATAGTGTTCATAACTCTAAATTCTCGAGCAAAAATTATCATTTCATATTCAGTTAGTTGCATTCATATCAGTACATTATAAGAAATCATTGATTAAACATGAATCCGTGTTTCTTTACATAATGCTCACAACTTTTATATCAAATTGAATGGTGTTTATAAAAAACATGGGTTTTAGCTAAACTTCATGCTCTTTTCTCGAACAGCTGACAAATCGCTATTGCATGCTTACTTGCCATGAATTGGACTGTGTTTGAAATACATTTCAATTCTTCACCGGACTGCCAGTACACTTCACATTGGGGGAACATTTATTAAACATGGATTTATTAATTAAGAACGGAAAGAAAGAAGCGGCAGGAGGGGATACTTGATATTGGCATCCGTTTTGCTACCCAGCGCATTATCGTGCAAACTTCCTATAGAGTGGTTATGCGTCTTGCATGTGTGTCTGTAAACCAAGAACTTTGGGTAGAACTATAATTATCTTACAAATGGTTGCAGGACTGTGGAGGCTGTAGGGCTGCTTAGGAATGGTGGAATTCCTGGACATGTGTTCAACCTTGCTGCATCAGCTCCTTGGTGTTTTCACGGCATCATTACAGATGTGTTGGGTGAGTAAAGCAAGCAGGTTTCAACACAAGGAAAAATATAATATGGCAGCACCTCTTGTGTGTGCCTTACATCTCAAGTATATCAAATATTTATCTTGCCTTGTGGCCTGTAATTTTTAAAGAGACACTTCTTTTTTGCTTTATATTTGAGTCTTGATGCTTCTACAGCAATGTATTTGTGTTTGACAGCAAGTGTTCTTGAACAAATAACTGATCTCAATAATGACAAAACACCCTTCATACTTGGTCCTTAGCATAAGCTAGCACTTATCTGTAGCAGATTCAATTATTCATTTTTTGCTGGGATGATAATGGGCAAGTAGCAAAGGCAAGTTCAGATTGGAGTGGTCGGTGACGTCTGTTTAGGCTCTGCCATATTGCTTTGCAACCAGAGTTACTTGTGGCCACATATACAATAAAGCCACATGACGTGCATTGTAAATGAGATTACCATATCTCATTTCACTGCATCTTAGTATGTGCCAAACAAATGCAGATATCATTAGCTTGCCACTATAAAGGGATCCTAAACCAACACAAGGTTGAAATTTAGTCGTGGTGTTGCAGCTGTGTATGACTCTACAATGGATACATAGCCGTGATAATTTGTCTATATGTTGTCGCAATAGTAATGTTACACACATTGTACGATACAAAAGAGGTCCTCGCTTATTTCGCTTTTTTTCGCCATGCTTCTTTCTTGTCTTTTTTTGCCATGTGCTCCTCCTCACTCTACAAGGAGCAAGAGCAGTGGGCACACAAACACGTATTTAAAAAAATGTTGTAAAGTGAGCACTGAGAAGCTGAACACTTCCAAAAGGCTCAAAGAGGTAAAGGTATTGTTTCTAGCTACTTTTTGGGCACCCATAGCTAGTTGTGCTGCTGCAGTTAAAAAATAAGTTAAATGTTAAAGATAATTGGAGATGGTTTGGCACCCATAATTGCAGTTACATACAGAACTAGGTTTCAATGCGTAAGCAAAATCTGTTCACTCTAAATCAATCCTAATGATATCTGAAATTCAGGAAATATTCACAGAAAAGCTCAGGAAAAGGCTAAGTGGTTGCCCCTTGAATGTGAAGGAGATACCCTTCTTCTAAAAGGTCAATAGACAGTCTAGTAGTCTCGATATTACATGCACTATAAAATATTCTGATGTGGTGCTTTTCATGCATGTTATAATGAGAGGGGTTTTTAATAGAACTGTTGTCACTGTGCATTGCTGAAATTGTTCACATAGTTATAATACATGAATCACTTTATGCCTTTTGATTTTATGCAAAGGGTTTGCTTACCCAGTCGGTTCAACTTGATTTGGATAAAATAATAAATGCTCTAAAATTTTTTTTACTATACAGCAGGTTTATTTTTAAAATACGCGACCATTGATGTGAACGCAGTTGGTGGCGTGCTTGATTAATCCTTCACTATCACCACTCTAACTACACCTGCTACAGTGCATAGTGTGACAAAAGTAATGGTACTTAACATTACTGGCAGCATACACTTTTATGTCTCAAAATAGAATAAAAAGCCTGGTAAAAATGTGTGTACGTTTTTTTTTTCGCTCCAACTAAATATTCTAGTCTACTCAAAGTAGCTTCCACTCATTTAAGTTCCTCAAACTTTTAGGTGTTCAAAAGAAGTATCAATGCCATATACTTTCTTTGTCAGCCTACTCACCACTCTAATAATTAGAATATTCCGGCTGTGGCGGCTGCATTTCCGATGAAGGCGGAAATGTTGTAGGCCCGTGTACTCAGATTTGGGTGCACGTTAAAGAACCCCAGGTGGTCAAAATTTTCCGAGCCCTTCACTACGGCGTCTCTCATAATCAAATGGTGGTTTTGGGACGTTAAACCCCACATATCAATCAATCTAATAATGAGAATTACCCGACAACATTACCCAATAAAATAAAGGGATGTTATAACAAGTAATGTCAATTCAATTGTCAAAAAACGTTGCCAAGTTACATTTTTGTTCACTTTTCTTTTCACAATTTTGTTAAAGTTACTTTTGATAACATCCCCTATAGTTTGTTTGGCATCATTTTCTGCTAGTTCTCATTATACTGTGTTCAACAAAGACAACAAACCCTTAAATTTATAGTTCTTTCCTTTACTCATGAATCTGAAACAGTGAATCTCAGTAATCTTAGCGGTGTGTGACTTGTTTTTTTCTTTTTTTTGATCAGTTGTGCATGTGTTCAAGTACATGCATTTAGGTGGGAGGGCGAACTATTGCCTCCTCCTGTGACTAGCAGATTTTCTGAGAACGGACAGATGCATAATGCTGCCAAAGAAGTATAGGGATATTGGAAGTAATCGTTACGTAATTGCAATCGTAATGTAATTGCCAGTAGGCAAAAAAAAGGTGTCCCACATTCGCCATAATGGTAACAGGCAGCGCTGACTGACTCTTCCATGTATAAATGCACATATATACCGTACAAAATGGAAGAGGGATAGCCGCCAAGGTAGCTCAGTTGATAGAGCATCGGACATGTTATTCGAAGTTCGGAGGCTCGGTCCCTGTACAGGGCAGGTTAGCTTTTTTTTTTTCCTGCCCCGCCACGGTGGTCTAGTGCCTAAGGTACTCGGCTGCTGACCCGCAGATCGCGGGTTCGAATCTCGGCTGTGGCGGCTGCATTTCCGATGGAGGCGGAAATGTTGTAGGCCCGTGTACTCAGATTTGGGTGCACGTTAAAGAACTCCAGGTAGTCAAAATTTCTGGAGCCCTCCACTACGGCGTCTCTCATAATCATATGGTGGTTTTGGGACGTTAAACCCCACAAACCAATCAATATCTTTTTTTCTTTCTACTTTTCTTTCTTCACCATTACAACACTTCTATTCTTCTTGAAGATTTTCTGGTGTAAAAAAGGTACCTTATAATCTGAAGAGGCAAACAGAATGTGTCAGTGTACAAGTTAGCTCTTGTAGTGGTTACAAGGAAGATATGTTTTGAAGAATAAATCATTCTGCCACTTGCCTAAAGAATGGCTACAGGACATGGCGCTGGATGCACTTTGTTATTTTTGAATCAAGCTATCTTGTATTCTATTTTTATAAATTACATGGGATACACATGACGGTATCACACACTTTAACGCCACAAAGATTATGCAGCGAACAATGTTATAAATGCGAAATTGCATAAGGATAAGGTGAAAACTGCACCCTCAACGAGAACGTACAGAAAGCACAGGGTGCAGGCGTCATTCCTTCTTCCCGTGCTTTTCAAGTGCGAGCTGTTTTCGCCTCGTTCTGACCAACTAACTAGATTGAGATGTGTTGTTATAGTGCAAGAGGATGCTCCACGGGAAACTAGGTTTGTCTCAAACTCTGTGTGTGTCTTTCAATCTATATGGTGCCCGGTTTAAGAGTTCATGCAGACCAGATCGTGTAAAACAGGACCGTGTAAAATGGACTGTGTAAATAAAATGAACCATGTAAATAAACAGGATCGTGTAAAATGTCGTTTTCGTGTGCAACTGTAGTTGTGGTTGTGCTGAATGACCTTTCTTTATATACACTACATAACAAACTTGCTCCTTTAGAGTCGAGTGCATCTTCGGATCGATTGTAAATGTTTGCATATGCGAGGCCTTAAGTTTTATAAGAAATTCCTCAGTGTGCCACGAGGAAATGTGTGTTCAGCAAAAATTTGTATATCATTATATACAACTCTTAAAGCCTCGTCTACAACTTTATGCAGGTTAACCTTGAGCAGAAAACGAGGAGCGGCAGCAGCCCCCAGAAAAGAGCAAGCACCCTCCAAGCTCCCGAAGCTCTCTTCGACTGGAACAGCAAGGTCACTGTGTGGCATTTAAAATCATTGCAAGGAGTGCCTTATCAGTACACTGTGCTGCTCTTTCATCGCAGAAGACGAAGTTGACCAGTCCAGAGGAACTTCACGCTGTGTATTGTGAGTGCTTCAGTGGTTTTGATTTTGTCCAGCCAGCAGCTGAGAAATCATGTGTCAGATTCAGCCAGGATGGCTAGAGGGAGTCGGGCAGGTATGTTTGGACATTTGTCTAGCCAAGTAGTGCCAATTTTTCGCACTGGTCTTGTTGGAGTTACTGCCACAATCACAGAAGCTACGTCACCTCTCTAAATGTACAGATAAGTCGGGGAAGATTAGTTGCATTAGGTTTTTCTATAACTGATAGCTGCCAACATTCTTCATTATACAGGAGTTTTGTTCCTCACTTATGGGTGTAAAGCCCTCTACAGAAAAAATGCAACACGTCTACTTCCAGAAGACTCCAAGGCCCTACTTGTAGGTTTTTTCGGCTTGTATCATAAGCACCTCGTTTGGGGTACACGAACATTTTATAAACGTGTACAGCGAAAATTTTGGGTGGCTGGTCGTTTTGTCGTTATCTTGTTCCTCGCAGTATTCTTAAGCATGTTGTGCATTACGTTGTCAATCTGGTTCATGTGCATAGAAGACATTACGAAGTTTCAGGCTACAGTATAAAAAGCCTTGAAGCAAGCCATAAATAATTTTTTAACAGAGTTGCTTAATCTGATACATGATACATCACTAAACTTTCGTGCGTATTCATCAATGTAAGCTCGTCTTAGTGTTATCCAAAATGAAGATGTGAGTCGACAGATGGAAACATCTAGTGGGGTAATCAGGGTGAACAGTAGAAGTGCTTCAGGCAGGCTGGCCGATGTTGCGATAGGAGGACCTATTTTTTAGAAGTCACCTTGTCATCCTTGGCGTGTTAGTTTAAATGGGGTCAGTAATGACATCGTCTTTTGGTGTAGGCGTGTGTGCCTGTTGGAAATGTTTGTCTGAAAAAAAAACCTATAACGAAGAAGAGCGCTGCCCTTGCTTCTTTTCAAGTTAGGTTGCGCTGATACAAAGTGTTCTCCTGTTGGAGGTTGGGGGTAAGGGAAGCAAAAAAAAGATAAATGATAGAAAAGAAGAAAAAAGAAGAAAGAAAAGGGGAATGCAAAGTAAAAATAGTGCTACACTGCTCCTACTTTGCATCCCCCCTTTTCTTCTTTTTTTCCCTTGTTTTCTTCTCTCACCCTTTTTGTTACATTTGCATTGTCCCATCTAGTGCAAGAATCAATGACACAAAGATGCCTATGTGGTGTTGGATTGAACAGTGCATTGTACTTCATTTAGTTAATTACAGACTGATCAGTCTTGCAATAAGTGCTTCCTGTCTATCACCACACATGTTCAATTGAAAAGTTTGTGCTTGGCTCTTAGTATGCTGGTATATAACTTGTGTCTTGGACTACTCAAAATGAATGCTATTTTGCTGCTGTTTATGGTAATGAATTTATCCAACATGAAAATATCTTGCCTTGTGAACTTTGTCGGACCTGCCTTTCTTTTTCTTTCCTATGCAGGCATTTCATGTGAGGGAGGCAGTAACAGAGAGGTGATAGCTTGAGCTTCGGAAGAATAAATGCTGGCAGTGAGGCAATTACGCATCAAACATCCCAGCCATTTTGCCAACCGTCCTAAATGTGTTTTGAAAAAAAAATATTGTGCTCGTTTACTGTTTTTTTTCTGAAAACAGCAAAATGCTAAAGTATATCGCAGAGAACAAAATATTAGGCCACGTTGGTGCCTTCTGGACTTCCCAGGATGTCGTCTGGGTGTTGTTTGTAAAAAGTAAAGTGTTTCAAAAATAGTGCCTCTTCTACACCAAATTCGGTCTTTGTATTAAGTAAAGGTGATTGTGTGTAGTGCATGAAGCTCAGTAATATTAGTGCAGTTTTTTCGCCACATCAAAAGCAAGGAAGTAGTTCTCTTTATATGGCACGGTATATGATTACACTTTGTCTTAAAGTAGAAATGAATTGTTGAAGTTTTCTTATGATGGCTGTTTTCTGCATTTGATGTACGACAGCTTCCGTTCCGAAGTTCTCCATGGCCCTCAATAGGAGACTTCAAAAATCATTTTCCTCATTTAAACAAAAATTGTAATGATAACACTTGCCATGTAACAAGAACTGTTTATTTGCTTTCAACTTACATATAAAAGTAATTTTCAATTAGACAAACAGACAGCTCAAATTGCACCTCAATGTGGACAAAAACGATTATATAGTGATATTTGTAATCTGGAACTAACATTATTTTTTTTGTAAAATTTAACTTCTGCGCAGTGAGTATTTGTGGCTCAAATATTCATACAAACTGCAGCATTGCCATACAAGAAACGCAAACGATCAACAGTTTGGCTGAATTCTTCAAAGCCTATGTAGCGGAAAAATTGCAATTATGTTACTTGGCTTCAAAATCTTTTAAGAAGCATCTTTACTTAATATGTTGACCAAATTTGATATGGCAAGAAAAAGCGGTACTTTGAAATTTTTCTCACAAATAACACCCGCACGACATTCTGCGAAATTCTGAAGGTACCCACGTCACCACTACTTTTTTCTCTTCAAAACATTTCTGCAAATAACTATTTTCATAAGAGTAAATTACCATCATTTTTTAAACTATACATCTGTGATGGTCGCCAGGCAGTATGGTTTGTATGTTTGGTGTAGAATAGCCCAGTGCGAAAAGCAACAAATGGCTGAGCATTCTTTGATGCTCGGGCAATTTCGAAAACATTTGTTTGTTAGCAGCAATTCAGTTAAGCCCTTGTCTTTATGCTTAGGCCCAGAAACAAAACACAAGTAACCAAAGTAGTCCTAAGAGTTATGTAGTCTCGCTGTTCCAAGGCTTGTGGAGCCTAATTTAGTGCAAGCTTCACCATTTTTAAAAAATTCAGATTCAACTAACAGGTTTTGGAGGCACAGTGCATTTTCAGCTAACTTGGTTCAAACCAGTTACTTAGATAAAAAGCGGAAAGTAGAGGTAAAAATACCATTTTAAAGGCATCGTAGGTAATAACAAAAAGGACTGCTTTCTTTTTTTGTGTGGTGCTTTGCCTGAATGCTGTGCTTTTTGTGGTATAGTTCATTGTCTAGTGAACATAGGCCTTAAAAACTAACATTAGCCATGTTGAGGTCGATTTCTTGGTTATAGTCATAGTAGCCATATTTAAAAATGTGACTTCAAACTTCATTGTTCTTTTGAAGATTTTTTCCTTGCATAATGATATTGGAGAGTCTTAGTCAATTTTGTTATAAGAAACTGTGATGTCATAATAGGGTAACTTTTTGTAGAGTCGTTCAGTTCTACCTTACCTTTTACATTCCTAATAGAGCAGTGATTTTCAATATCGGTATTTAAAATGGAATGAGCATGCTGTATGTAGTAAGGTGTAAGCACTTACAGATAGCACATGCACCCAACTTTTCTGTTGGCAGTTTATTTCTGTTTTTCTTGATTTATATGTGGGGTTTCACGTTCGAAAACCACTATATGATTATGAGAGACGCCGTAGTGGAGGGCACTGGAAACTTCGACCACTTGGGGTTCTTTAACGTACACCCAAATCTGAGCACACGTGCCTACAGCACTTCTGCCTCCATCGGAAATGGAGCCGGGGTTTGATACCGCGACATGCGGGTCAGCAGCCGAATTTCTGTTACTCTTGCTCCCCTATATGTGTGCAGATCGGTTATAGTTATCTGGCTTGCACAGATTTTTAATGGCACCTGCCTGGTCCTGCTTGCTTTCATGGTGGTTTTAACCTTCATAAGTTGCATAGGTTTAACTCTCAAAATTGTTCAAGATGCCTATTTTGTGCACAAACTGTATAGTATAAAGGCAGCAGATGTACATGCACACACTATTAAATGTACATTGAGGGCTTTCACTTGCAGTTCCTAAAGTTTTACTGTGCAGGAAGCGTTTAAATCATAATTTCATAAGGACATATTAATCGATTATCTCTATTATTGAAAATCATGACAACCTAGTTATTTTCACTGTGATAAGCATGCTGTTTTTTTGATGTGGCAGAACTAATTTGTACACTCATTCCTTCTATTATTCACATATGCATAACATGAAGGATTGTGTGCCTCAAATTTTCAGTTTCATTCTGTGTGTTATATTTCTTGTGCATGTGAACTATTGTGCTAACATGTGTCTCTGACATTATTTGTGCCAATTATTTTCATTTTCAGGTGCCTATGAAGGACACATGAGTTCTATCGCAGTGACCTTCGAAATTTACAGTGGTGCCGGAGCCTCAAGCAGCATTTCGCCGATCTCCACAAGGCATTCATGAGATAAACACAGCGCCACACTTTCACAGTGCTATGATTATTATTTATGTTTAAACATTTTGTTCTAAAATTGCTGTTACATTGTGCCACCATCCTGTGGCTTAGATGGAGCTCATGAAATTGCGGTGCAGTCACCTCATTTGTGTACGATCAACACGGCAATGTCACTATTCACAGCTGGAGCATACAGACAAATAAAAAAATATATTGATTGTACAGGGCTGATGTGTATATTAGTGCTTCTCTATTGATAATAAAAACTTTATAAGTTCTTTAAGTCTTGCATAGAACACTGCATTAATGTGTTGCAATGTAACCACCATTTATGATTGCTAGCATGTTAATTTAATAGTTTTGTAATGTATTTTATTTAAAATTTAATTTTGCTTCCACATCACGACAATTAGTAAGATGCCGATGATTCAATCCCTCATCATGCACATATAGGAAATATTGTGATTTGTACACAGTATTGCATGTACTCAAGATGTGGACCTCTATTCAATATACACATTATATTGCTTTGCACTAGATTCAGACGTAACATGCACACATTTCAGTAATTTCCGCATGATACGTCTTTCCATAAGATGCGGAGTCCGCATCATACGTTTTATGCGGAGTCCGCATCACACGTCTTATGCGGAGTCTGCATCATACGTCTTCCATATTCCAAGAATTCCGTACGTGAGGTCTCCGCATCTTACGGAACGTTTCAGTAGGGATCTTAATGCGTCAAGTATTTCTAGACAATACAGTTTCAACCAGCTAAAAACACTCAGAGCAATCCAAGCAGCCGCAGTATATCAGCTTGTATCGTGCACATAAACGTATGAACAGTACCTGCAGTGATACAGAAAGCGGTTGAGCAACGCTGTCGTTTGGCTGCCCGAACCGCTCTGATGTGGCGTAGCTGTTGACTGGGTATATATGGGGACGGGGCGTCAGCGAGTCCTCTCCGCATGCGCAGAATCCGGGCCGATCTTGTGCAGAAGCTGTTGAAGCCACGTGCCTTTGCAGCGACCACAGCGGGCTGACGTGGCGGCGTCCCTGGTTGCGGAAGGAGATGACGTGCCCGACGCGTACCGTTTGGCCGCTATCCTGCAGTGATACAGAAAGCGGTTGAGCAACGCTGTCGTTCGGCTGCCCGAACCGCTCTGATGTGGCGTAGTTTGGCTGGGTATGTATGGGCGACGGGGCGTCAGCGAGTCCTCTCCGCATGCGCAGAATCCATTGAAAGCGAGTTGGCGAAGTCGGTCACCGTGGTACCGTGTCGTGGATAAAACCTTGTTTAGATCCACACCCCGAGCCTGGCGGCGGTGAATCAGCTTCTCGGGAAATTTCCGGTGAACACTGAGCATGGGGTAATCCGCTCCATGGATACCTTTGACAAGACGGCTGCGATGCGTGCCATGGTGTCATCATTGTAAGCAACTTGGACACTACTGAATCGCTTCGAGAGCAGGTGCAATACAGAGCAGGCAACATCGTCGAGGTGAGAAAATTCAGATCCTCTAACAAGGCTCGGGTCTCCTTCGCCGGTAAGGGGAAACCGCGTTTTGTGCATTATGAGAACATGCTTATTCCCGTGCAAAAATATTACCGGACTATTCCAGCGTGGAGCTTGTGTTGGTTCGTCGGTCATAGAGTGGATGCATGTCCCAACACGCAGCCCAACACGTGCGGACTCTATGGCCAAGATGCTTCGTTTGTGGAGGGGGTGCGGTTCCCTGGTGCTCGGTATGTAGACATGAACATGCGACAAACTCGCGAGAGTGCGCGGCGAAATTATGTACCCAAAAGTTGATCGCCAAGGGTGGGGCGAGAACGAAATCAGCAGCTAAGAAGAAGAGCCGCCAGCTGGGCTTCCCCGTAAATCACCGAGCCGGGACGAGGACAACACTGCGAAGCCGGCACCATCTGCTGGCAACGATGGAAAGTGGCTGCCGACGCAGCCACTACCACAGGGCGACAACGGAAAACTGTTGACGGCGCCACAACGCAACGAGACCATGACCTGGTCCAACGTGTCAAAACATAGAACGCAGGTGAGTTCCTCCTTCCTCCTCTGCGGCACGCCTTGCCGAGCAAACCAAGATAGCAGCTCTCGAGGGCAAATATGACATGTTGCTGAAAAAATTGCGTTCCTAGAACCTAAATCGAAAGAGCTAACTAATTCCTCCTCACCCGCAACTGAGGCAAAGGAGAGTGAGCCCACGGTCCCGGCGGCAGCACTGAGCCTGGAAGCTGCACTTGAGGCTCATCTAGAGGCCCGCATAGACGCCCGTTTTAATGCCTTAGAAAATTAAATTTTCGCGGCCATGACCTCTGCTATTGCCAAAATGACTGAAACAATCCCCACAATCATCGTCCAGCAGTTGGCACCAGCGTCGCGTAGCGTCCCACGATCCGGTGGTCTGATCAAAGACGTGTCAGGCTGCTATCCCAAAACCTCGCGTCACGCCATAGAAAATGATGTAGAGATGGCGATGACAGCTGCAAGCTCACAGAAACTGAAGACGCCACCCTCGCCGCGAGTGCCGGCTGCGCAGCTGCGTCTCTACAACCGCTTTTTAACTTCAATGTCCATAATGGGCAACTCTCAAGTTAGAGGCTTTTCATGCTACAATTCAGCCACCGCCATTGAAATTACTCAATAGACTTGCCGGAAATTCCGTTCCCGCACCAAGCGGGCTCACCTCCGGCTTTTCCTATCGAATCTCGCTTCGCTTCCTGCAGCGATTGCCCTCCTGGAGCCAGGGAGTAGCGCTAGCCTTCCAAATTATTCGACGTTACAGCAGGACCCCTCTTCCTGTATATTCGTGCACAAAAAGTATACTGCCAACCAAGTGGATTTAGAACTGAATACTAAATATTTCTATGTGATGGTCACCCTCCTTCCGCTCAATCAATGAGATCCACCATTACACATGCTGAACATCTACTGTTCTTTCTTCAAAACTTGGAAATGTTTCTTTTGCAACAATCTTCAGTGGCGCCTTGAAGGCTGTGAGCAAGGATCTCGTCGCGATCGTGGGCGATTTCAACGCTCACAGCACACTCTGCGGGTACGTGCGTGATTAGAAGCGTGGGGCAAGCTGGCAAGATCTCACGCTTAAGTCCACCTACCTGACTGGACAATGTGCCGGGAAAACTACACCAATCTGGCTGCGATTCACAAAACAGGTTACCACGCGTGGCTACAAAAATCGGTTACCCACCTTCGTTCGACGGAAACTCAAGTTCAACTCTCAAAAGCTACGCCGAGGGTGGACAACCGCCTCCTTCGCTTCTGTGAGGCGCGGTACAGCTTCGTCCGCAAATGGCGTTGCCAAAAACACAATCGGAAGCTCAAAATTTGCATTTCCGAGCTCACCCAACGAGCGGCTGAGTACGTGGCCCTGCTCGCCGACTCGAATGGGGTAGAACAATGCAGCACGGCTGCTAGACAAATGTCCAGCTGCAACACTTGGCGTCTCCTTCGCGCCTTGATTGATCCCACCCAAACCAGAGCCGAGACACAAAACATCTCCAACAGGCTATCCATGCCATCGGTGGAGACACTTCAATATTAGCATGCAAACTAGGCGATCAATAAATCTGTGTCCGACGTGACATACAAGGGCCAGCGTACTCGTATGCAGGTTCCGAGAACGCAAAACTGGATCAGCCTTGCCGGCTTTATAACCTGGCTAAAGTGAAGCGAGGAACGGTACCGGGGAAAGACAGAGTAACAGTGAAATTACTTGCCAATCTCCCCAACCAAGCGTACGATGCCATCCTCTCGCACATAAACACTATTTGGCTTGGTGGGACACCCCTCCCAATCGAATGGAAGACTGTCTTGGTCACTTTCATTTCAAAAGCCCGCAAAGCCATGAACACGGATAACCTTCGCCACATCTCCCTCACGTCTGGAGCGGAAAAGCTGATGGAGACTATGGTGCGAGATCAGCTATCTGAAATTTCAGAGAACCAACACGTATTTGCTGACGCCAAGTTCGGGTTCCGCCTACAGCGGACCGCACAGGATGTCTTGCTTCAGTTAGACCACGAAATTCTAAATCCCGACGATTGCCCCCTATATGACAAGGCAGTACTTGCCCTCGACTTGAAAAGAGCTTTCGATAACATCACAAATGACATCACTCTGACGCCCCTTTATCCTCTCTGACCGACAGTCATACATTCGAATAAAAAATCAAGACCATGGCCCCTACCAATTAGAAACGAGAGGTACCCCACAAGGTGCAGTCCTCTCCACCCGTACACTTTATTCTAACTCTGATGAACCTACCGGCCTAGCTGCAGAGTATAGAAGGCATACAACACGCACTTTGTGCCGACGACATTACCATATGAGCTAAACACGGATCGGGGGGGATACATAGAAGTCAACCTACAGCAAGCGTCGGAGATTATGGATACCTACGCCCGCTGCTGCGGCCTTTAATGCTCCCCAACCAAATCGAAATTTATGCACATACGTTTCTCGCCAGAGTGAACTACCAAAATTGAACTATCCTTGCAAAGTGGACTCATTGCAGAACACTATGAGATCAGAGTACTGGGTCTGTTTATTCACAAACATCAGCGAGTCAATACAACATTGACAAAACTGCGTAAGGTGGGAGACCAGGTGGGCCGTATCGTCCGCCGGGTTTCGAACAAGCGCGAGGGTTACGTTGGAGAGACGTGTTGCAGCTGTCGCATGCATTCGTAACCAGTCTAGTCCTCTACTCGGCTCTTTACCTCTACCGGCGCAAGTTCGATGAGAACGCCCTTGAGATGATTCTTAGGAAAATGCACAAGCGCGCCCCCAGTCTCGCAATAACCACGTCGAACCAGCGTCTTATGGGCTTGGGGATGGTTAACATTTTTGCAGAGCTTCGGGAAGCACACTTGACTAATCAATACACGAGACATACAGAGACTCCATCGGGTGGCCGCCTACTAGCCCGACGGCACATCCACCATCCAATAGAGACGGAGGAGCGCGTAGCATTCGAGAAGTCTGGAGATACACCCTGAATATGGACTCTCTTCTGGCCAACGTGACACGTGATGACCACAGAGGCAGACGCCTTGCGTGGGTGGAGGCACTAGCTCGCCACTATGGGAACACGGCATATTTTACGTGGATGCCTCCGGCCCTCACCCTGGGGGCTGGTACACGGCTGCAGTCGTTCACCAATTTGCCGCGGTGCATGGCCTCACATTCAAAGCGCAGGACATAACATATGCGGAGGAAGTCGCCATCACAGTAGCTGCCACAGACCTAGACTCACGCGTCATCATTACAGACTCGAGATGGGTCTGCCGAAATATTCAACCCGGGTATGTCCCACAGCTGGCGTACCGCATCGTACAAAACAGCCAATATTTCGGAGCACCCGCGTCCCAAAGGATCGTATGGGCTCCTTCTCACATGGGCCTCGAAGACAAAGAAACGGCTGACGCCGCCGCTCACGCTCTTACTCACGGGGGACGCCTTCAGACCCTTCCGAAATAGATCTCGAACCCAATCAGGCCTTTAACATTTCGAGATATTACTGAATTCTACCAATTCAGCCATGCAATTTATAGTAAGCGCTGTAAGAGCCTTACAAAGGCTGAGGAGCATTTACTCCTCCGCCTTTACACCAAAACAATGCTGTGCCCGACAGTTTTTAAATATCTCGGTCCTGCCTGTACAGGAAAATACGCGCACTGTGCAGAGAAGTCTTCAAACATCTTCAACATGGTGTGGGCATGCCAGTCAAACCCTTGACTCACCCTAAAACCGAACGCCGCCCGGGAGAACTGGGAGGCGGCCCTGCTCGGCTTCTCCGACCTGGCGAGCCAGAAAGCCCTGGTCAACCGAGCCCGAGTCGCTTTGGACGCCAAAGGGCTTCTTTGATGAGAAGCCCACCTAGTGTTTGTGACGGGTGGCTCGAATTGACCCACTTACTCTTTGTACATAGATACAATAAAGTTTTCTCGCTCTCTCTCTACACCAAAACCCGGTTCGTGTTCAAGCTCATGGCCTTTGGTCTTTTCGCCACACCCGCGACTTTCCAACGTGTTATGAATTAAGTTTTGGCAGGCTTGACGTGGCAGTTCTGCCTTGCGTACCTGACGACTTCGTGATGTTTGCTTCAGACTTCGTTCGTTGCAACTAACGACAGAAGAAGCACGTGTCAACTTCGCCAGAGCTTTTTAAAGACTATAGTCTTTCTTGCAATGCTTCAACGCGAAAACTATGTCTGTCTGTCTGTTTTTTTCTGTTTGTCTGTTTGTCACGCGAAAAGGTGCAGGCATAAACATATCCGCAGGGCCCACTAATACAACTTTGCCTTCGGCATTGATACTTGTGTGATTGTCAAAGAAAAGCCAAATATTGCGCTTATCTGACGCCCAATATCCACGTAACAATGTTCTGGGGTATGTTTCTTTATAATAGAAAACGCATACATAAGTAAATGAAAAGCTGCAGTGTTTACTACGCTGCACTGTCAATGCGACGCGATGCAGAAAAGGCGCTTCCCACGCTTTGCTAAGACTAGCTAACACAATACGGGGCTGCCACTTATACTGAAATCTACAAAATATGGTCTCCAAGACTGCGTGTGGACGCTACGCACAGAGACAATGCGCTCCGAAAATAGTTCAGGCCTGTTCACATCCTCCCTTCGCCGCGTGCTACGTCACGCAGAGAGGCCAACGGAAGAACTGGAAAAGATTCTGCCCACACCGGCTCCACGTCTGTTCTCGGCGCACTTGCCCGGGAAAGTCGGTGCATGTGCGCAAAGCCGTTGTGCAATTTTTGTTCTTTGTGGCGTGTTTTAGCGCTTAAATCAGTGTTCTTCATGTCCGCGTGAGTTTTCTTTTTTGGGCGTACACGTGTTCATGCCCGATGTGAAGTTTGAAGCGATTTGCAAGGATCAAAATAACTGCAAGTTTGTGCAACGTGGGCCAGTGTTGTGTTCCTGGGTGCCACGGAAACAATGACAATTGGGGCAAAAGTGATCCCGTAATAATTCCCTAGAAATGACGCGCAGAAGCAAGTGTGGCTTCGAGCTATACCACGAAAGTATTATACGCAGCAGTGCATTTGAAAGTAAAGAATTCTAACATTGCTTTATCAGCTGTGAATCATCATTCTTAACTGCAACATCTGTAATTATCCAAATCAAATACTCTTTTCGTACATGATAAGAATACTGATAAGAACACAACAGTGAAGAAACATGCGTTTCTCGTGAATAATCACTGATCAGTGGGCGCGTTTGTAAATGAACACTGCTAAGAAGGATATCCCTCTCACAATATATAGTTAATAAAATCAATTCCATTTTACTGTCAGTGCCAAAACTATGCCTGATTTCGTCTAATTGTTTTGCTTTGTGTGTGTTGCAACTGTATGTTGCAACTGCGTGTTGCAACTGCAACTACGGTTGGCGTGTTGCAACGTGTGTGCAACTTTCCTCCCATGCCAAGCCTTCTAGGTAGCTAGTTATTACGACAATAAAAATGACAATCTCATAAGGTGATGCAACACGAAAAAAAAGTAGAAAAAATGTAACCTTCTTGCAATGCAAATGATAAAACCCCTCTTCGAATGTGATTTTACTTATCTTTTTTTTCTTCCTTCATTTTTTATTTAAAGGAAAATTGTAGGCGTAGTACTTGCCCGCTCCTTGAATACCAAAATTCAAAGTGTCGCGTAAAAAAATTTCTTTGATTGCAATGCTACGCGTATGACTCCGCCATTTGTTTTAGTTTAAGAACGACTTTGTGGTTATACCACAGTTGATTAATTATAAGCCAAAACAAAAACTATTCGCAGGTTGTATCTACGCGTAGTGTGTTTCATTGTAGCGAGTTTATAACAGCCGCCTTTTTTTGCGCTCGTAGATTTGTGAGCGGCACTTCGAAGTAGAGGATTTCATAACGACGCTGCCCCCTCAAGATTAACGAACAGGAGAGACATTGGAAGTAGAACAAGAGAAATGCAAGCTGAAGCACAATGTTGTATCTTCTATGTTTCCACACTGTCCAAAATTCTTGTCCTCAAAGCTAACAGGTCACGCATTGCCAGCGAGAAAAATCGCAAGAAGGGAACGCTGCTTTGCAAGAACCTATAAACGGGTCACTTTAGTTTAGAGAACTTGAGCAAAATGAAAACTAGATCTCTTCATTTACGAACTTCAAGACGGTAGCTGTCAGGAATCTGCAATAATAATTTTGGACAGTACCTACCAGTAACGCGTACGTGATGTTTCTTGTAATCAAAAACAATCCTTCTCACATTGAACGCTCATTGACTGTTCTCCCAGATCTCTCAGTTCTTGTTATTTCGTACGGAGTGTAACTCTGATTACTTCTTTGTGTTAGCGCTGTGCCAAGTGCTGTGCTTGTGGGGCAGCGCTGCGGCATGGTCCTGGTAACGAAGCTAGTTGTGCATAAAATGTCATTGGGAGAATACGCAAAAGACTTCCTTTCATGCAGTGACCAACGCAGTGTCGTCGTCGCTTTGCTTGCCCTTCGTTTGCTGGAGCCACAGACCGACATTGGCACATGTGAAAATGGCCACACCGCACAAACTATCTTGCACTTGGTAGTTCGCACATCAACCAAAGTTGTCCTAAACACCATCTGCGGGCTGAAAAATGACAGCTTTCAAGACAAAGCGGAGGAAGCCGGTGCACAGAAATCGGCAACACCGAAGAAATAGTGATGTTTTAGCACAATAATGCTTATCTTGTGTCGTGTGATTTCTTCTCACGAGAGTGAAACTACCTTCAGAGTGCTTTTCTTGTGCCCAAGAAAGCTTCTCAAATACATGACATAGTATATCGCACCTATCACAGACTATTACGACACCATTAGAAGCGAGTGTGAAGCTCCAGAATACCGGAATGCAACGCCCACACGGACCCACAGGGTGAAGTCACGCAACCAAAAGAAAAGCCTTAGGATTCAGGGAGCGTTGGCAAAGGAGGTTATACTGAAGCTTTAGTTATTCCTCCTTGGTGTTGGCTGAGGGTATCTTTTCGCTTTCGTAGATCACCGACAGATGGCGCTGAAGTCTGATGCAGCGCCTCCAATATCACATTCACAGATTTTCTCGCGCAAGACGTCAAATAAATGTTTTAATTGCTCTATTTAGCTGAAAACTATCGTCTTTCAAAGACATCTCCAGTGAAACATGCAGATACGGGGTCTATTTCTTGTTTCTCTTCAGCTTGACTGGTGGGTAAAATGCACTCACGTGGCTGGTCTATTTTCGCCACATTTCTGGCATGTCTACACAATAAACGAATTATGACCCATAAGGGTGCAAAAAAGGTGCGCACCCTAAGCACACCCTTTGCGCACCATATTCGGGCCTCAGTACCCTACAAGTGGAACTAAAAGGGTGCATACATTAAAATAGTGTAAACTAGGGTGCAAAAAGGGTGCAACAACTAATGCGTGCTGATGAGCACCCATTGGGGCGCACAGTCACTAACGAAACTTTGTGAGCAACGTTGTCATAGAGCAAAACCATCAGCTTTTAGAGGTTCTTTGGTTAGACACCATGGTCTCATCAGCAGCCCAACCACAGTAGCGGATATCTGAATAGTGGTAGTTCCCGGCTGAACATAAGTTATGCAATACAAACCGCTTACAACGTACCTCGCAGGAGTCGCGAATATTCGCACTATGAGTGGTACAGTACTATAACCAAAACCCACTTTTTCCAAGGCTGCACTTGCGCAAAACCTGCTGAACATGCAGCTTCAAGTGTCCGAAAATCGAAGTGTGCGATGCGTGCTTGCTAACATTTAAATATCTGATTGTTAAAAGAGTTTAACGTCGAAAAACACGCGCTGCCAGTGAAATGAACGCGAAAGGGTGGAGGGAGAGGAGGATGTCTAACAAGTGAAAGCACCATTCCGGAAATTCGCTGGCTACTAAACTAGCTCGATTATGCGCATTACAAAGAAACCATACGGATTCACGTCCTGAATTTGATGTGTTGAAAGACGCCAACCATTCGGTTTCATGGGCGCACACCCGATTTCAGACATCGCAATCGAATCGCGAACCACTATTTGAGCGCTGCAGGTGCCACCCTCGCTCTCATTAATGATATTGTTACACAAATTAAGGTAACTTGACGGGGGGTTTTAATGGGCCCTGAGTCCGCGATCACAGTCCAATGATGATGATCACCGCCATGGCTCGTACCCACTCAGGGGGATCGCAGTGGAAGCAACGTCGTCTTCCTTCTCTGCCCACGCTTCCCTTGCTTTTCTTGGTAGTGATGATTTGTATCATTCCTCCTCTCTCAGACGAAGCCCTCTGGGCGAGTCATTCTTGCATCCTTCGTGTAAACGGCTTCAGGCGGGCAACATGCGTCACCTCCGTCTTGCATGAACGTCGGCCACTAGTGGTGACACGTGCAATTTCATAGTTGACCTCGCTGACACGACGGAGTATCACAAAAGGACCGGCATAATGTGCCAGTAGCTTTTGGCTCAAGCCACGTCTGCGTATTAGGGTCCACACCCACACTAGATCACTGGGGGCATAGGTTACATGCCTGTGTTGACTGTCGTAGCGAGTTTTGGATGACTCTTGCGCTGCCAGTGTACGTAAGCAGGCAAGTCGACGGGTCTCTTCCGCACGACACAAGGTTTCCGCAATTGTTAAATCGTCATGGATGACAAAAGGAAAGATAGTGTCCAGCGTATGTCGAGGTGAGCGAGCGTAGAGCAGATAGAAAGGGCTATAGCCTGTCGTTTCGTGTTTCGACGTGTTGAATGCGTACGTGATGAATGGTAATACTTCATCCCAGTTTTTGTGGTCAGAGGCGACGTACATTGACAAAATGTTGATCAACGTTCGGTTTGTGCGCTCGGTGAGACCGTTAGTTTGCGGAGGATACGCAGTTGAGTGTCGGAACTTGGAGGCACACAAACGAAGTAATGATTCGACAATATCAGCGGTAAATTGTCGTCCACGGTCACTTATTATCACGCGAGGAGGTCCGTGTCGGAGGATGACTGAATGCAACAGGAACTCCGAAACCTGGACTGCCGTGGCGGAGCATAAGGCAGCCGTCTCGCAGTACCGCATCAGGTAGTCGGCGCATAAAATTATCCACTGGTTACCTTTTGAGGAGCGTGGAAATGGTCCCATCAGATCAATGCCAAACTTTTCAAAAGGGGAACCGGGAGGCTTTACGGGTTGCAAGTGACCAACTGGACCCGAGGAGGGCCGCTTGTGGCTCTGGCACTGCGTACAGCTGGCCACGTAGTTCTGAATTGTTTTGCTCATTTTCGGCCAATAGAACCGCTCTTTCGTGCGACTAAGTGTTCGTGCGGTGCCTAGCAGCCAGAGGTGGGGTCATCATGCGTGAGACGCAGAACAGACGTTTGGAGGAACGCAGGAACAACCAGCAGAAAGCGGGCGCCCGTCGTGGACAAGTTTCTCTGGTAAAAAAGACCATTTCGGACGCAGAATCGGCCTTCGCTTAATGAATTTCTCGCTCCAGGGAAGAGAGCTTTTAAGCTTGGGTCATTACGCTGCTCAGCGGCGAAAGTCACGGCATCAGGAAAGCCAGACGACAGAGAAGCGATAAGGTGGTCAAAGTTATCAGCTTCACAATCTGTCGATGGTAGCGGCATTCTGGAGAGGCAATCCGCATCAGCGTGTAGACGGCCAGTCTTGTATGAGATGGTGAAGACATGTTCTTGCAAACGAATGGCCCATCGTGCGAGGCGGCCGGATGGGTCACGAAGGTTGATCAGCCAACACCGGGAATGGTGATCTGTGACAATAGTGAACGGGCGACCATAGATGTATGAGCGAAACCGTTGCACGGCAAAGACTACCGCTAGGCATTTCTGTTCGGTCACTGTGTAGTTGCGTTCAGGCTTGCTTAAAGAACGACTTGCGTACGCCACAACGTGTTCCTTCTTGCCAGAGCGCTGAACGAGAACGGCACCAATACCGATGCCACTTGCATCTGTGTGAATTTCCGTTGGCGACGAAGGATTGAAGTGCCGAAGTATTGGCTGCGAAGTTAACAAACACTTCAGCTTGTGAAAAGCGGCATCACACTCGGAGGTCCACTGAAACTGGCTGTTCTTGCGTAGAAGGCTCGTCAGGGGGTGAACGACATCCGCAAACTTGGGTACGAACCGGCGGAAATACGAGCAGAGCCCGATGAAGCTACGCAGTTGTTTCACAGATTTAGGACGCTCGAACGATTCAACGGCCGCGGTCTTTTGTGGGTCAGGTCTAATGCCATCTTTATCGACGAGATGTCCTAACACCAATGTCTGTCGCTCGCCAAAGTGGCACTTTTTCGAATTCAATACAAGGCCAGCTTTTTCAATGCAGCTTAGCACGAGGTCTAGGCGAGTGTTGTGCTCCTCAAACGTACGTCCAAAAATTACGACATCATCAAGGTAACACATGCATATATGCCACTTTAAACCACGCAATATAGAGTCCATAAATCTTTCGAATGTCGCAGGAGCATTGCATAATCCGAATGGCATAACGTTGAACTCGTAAAGTCCGTCGGTCGTAACGAATGCCGTCTTTTCTTTGTCAGCTGCGTGCATCGGAATTTGCCAGTAACCTGATCTTAGGTCGACAGATGAAAAGTAGGACGCGGAATGCAGGCAGTCTAGAGCGTCATCGATGCGCGGCAGTGGATAAACGTCTTTCTTGGTAACAGAATTCAGTTGGCGGTAGTCAACGCAAAATCTCCACGTACCATCCTTTTTCCTCACTAGAATGACAGGAGCAGCCCACGGACTTGCCGATTCCTGTATTATTCCCTTTTCCAGCATTTCTTGGACTTGCTCGTTAATGATCTTGCGCTCCGATGGTGCCACTCGATAAGGTTTCTGCCTAATGGGATGCGCCGACTCGGTGTGGATCTGATGACGTATCCGGGACGCTGGGATTAAGGGCCTTTGGCTATTTTTAGAAAAATTGAACACTTTCGAGTGCTTGGATAGAACGTCGAGCAGTGTATGACGTTCACTTTGGTCAAGTGACTTGCTGACCATTTGTAGCAATTGGGCATCTTCTGAACCTTCTAAGCCTAGATGTTCATTTTGGCTTGTAGCATCAAGAAGCGCAACCAGCGTCGTACATGATTCGGGTCTAAATACTGCAAGTTTCATGCCGCCTGGCAGAATTGCAGGCTCCATGGAACTGTTCATTGTCCACACACCTGCCCGTCTATCAACGACTGGCACTATGCAATGGGGAATGAGAATGTTCTTTTTCAGGCATGCCAAGGGAATCGGTTCGAGCGTGGCGTCAAACGTGCCACAGTTGTTGCTAGAACATGTCACGGGAACACACACAGCAGAAAATGCAGGAACGACCGTGTCCACGGAGACGAAAAAGATGCATTCCTCCGGACGGGAATTTTCCAAGAGCGCCGTTGGGAAAGTACCGTGTATAGAAAGATGCCCACTTCTGCAGTCTACAGTTGCCCCACACTCACACAAGATGTCAATACGTCATGTGTAGACCGCGGAATAACCGCAAACTCTGTGCAAAACACCTTGCCACACAGCGAGACGTCCACAGTACAATATCCCACCGGACACAACACGTCACCACTTACACCACGAAATGTCACCCCACGGTTCAGCAAAACATCACTTTTGGTCCCAGCAGGTTTTTAAAATTTACACTCATCACCGGGGCTGTCGCGCCTGTATCCACAAGTGCCATAGTAGCCACTCCATCGACAACTACACGAACTTTGTTCCTCAACATAAACGCTGACGGGGGTATACCTGTAGATAGCACCTGTGATCTCGCGGCCTCACCCCCACTGGCCGCACCGACTAGTTTTCCGGCGGCGGTGTACGTGCGCGTCGCCGTGGTGATGGCGATCGTGGAGCACGGGGAGCAGGTGGTGGTGTCAAACTTCGATCAGAGGCCGGCGAGGGGTAGCGTGATCCGGTAGGTGCGCGTGGTTTCCGTGACGTGGAAAGAGGATGGTCGAAAGGTTGGTGAGACATGTGCCAAGACTGTCGCTGATATGGGCGGTGGTCACAAAAACGTGCGATGTGACCTGGGACACCACAGTTGTAGCATACCGGACTTGCTCGAGGGGAACGTTGTTGCTCAGAGTAACGACTCCTGTCGGAAGGCATGGGATAGTGGAACCGTCCTTCGGGGGCCCTGTAGGGAGGCGATGTTGGGTAAACAGGTGGGCGAAAACTTCGTTCGTAGTTGGGAGGTGGTTGACGGGGGAATCCAGCCTGCCATGTGCCTTGATATTGGTAAGCGTCCGTTGCGTTGATCGATGGTTGCCATGGTGGATGAGAAACAAGAGTCCGCACACGTTCTGGTTCGCTTACGTACCCATCCTGAAAATCGCTGGGGCGATGATAGCTCTGCTGACATCGAAGCAGCTCTTCTCTAACGATCTGCCGTATGGTCAAAGCAAGGTCGTTAGGCGGCACTGTTTCAACACTAGCCACAGTGGGGACGTTGGACAGGCGGCCGAATTTCGGAGAAATTCGTCGCATCTTGAGGGATTCAAATGTACGACAGTGCTTCATCACGTCGGACACGGAGTTCAAGCAGTCTTTCCCAATTAAGAAATTGTACACGTCTTCGGCTATACCCTTGAGAACGTGTCCAACCTTGTCTTCTTCAGACATCCTCCCATTCACGATCTTGCAGAGCTTCAATATTTCCTCAATGTATGTCGTACATGTTTCTGCTGGAAGCTGTGCCCTCTGAGACAATGTCTGCTCCGCGCGTTTCTTCTTTGCGTCCGAATCACCGAAGCACTTCTGCACTTCTTCAACAAAACGTTCCCAAGTCGTGAACATGTCCTCGTGGTTCTCGTACCACATAAGGGCGGTGTCAGTTAACGAGAATACGACATGATTGAGCTGTTCGTTCGAGTCCCAGCCATTGCTTCTGCTCACCCGCTTGTAGTTCTTGAGCCACACGTCGACGTCTTCTCCTGAGGTCCCGCCGAAGTTTGGTGGCACTCTGTAGTACGGCACGGAACCCATCGGAGTTGGCCTCGAAGCGTTGGATGGCTGCTCTTGGGCCATTACGATCGGCGAAGGTGGAAGTCCGGCGAGGCGGCGGCTGCGACGAAGTCCTGGTAGTGAAGCTCCCGTCTTTGGGTTCGTCCTACCCAGCACCTCCACCAAATTGTTACACAAATTAAGGTAACTTAACGGGGGGGTTTTAATGAGCCCTGAGTCCGCAATCACAGTCCAATGATGATGATCACCGCCATGGCTCGTACCCCCTCAGGGGGATCGCAGTGGAAGCAACGTCGTCTTCCTTCTCTGCCCACGCTTCCCTTGCTTTTCCTGGTAGTGATGATTTGTATCAATATGTATCCCTTCTCGTCAAGTGCGGCCACCGCAAAAAGTTTCGTTGATTCGGTACCAAACCACCACTTAGATTCACGCAATCACTACCAATTGAAGCGCACCCAACGCCAATTAGGCCTAGCTTGCCGTTTGGTATGTTGTCGCGGAAAGTTTGTCCAAGACATCAAGATTCGGCGTCAAAAAGTTCACCCTAGCAGTGAACCAAGAACAGCGTGCATGATAGGAAGTACACATTCGTGGCTGGCAGATCAGCAACGATGACAACAACTCTTACGTACGACAACCCAAAATTCGCGTCATAAAATGATAAATAGTTTTCAGTTTACGGGCAAAAAATCAAACGCAATATTTGTTGCAAGCTCGATAACGATGACGCCTTTCCCGACAGGAAACTGTTAAGCGCATGTAGTTGATACGGACGCGATCGCACGTGCCACGTTGAGTGGTGCGCGGCCGAAGCCACACTAACGACGTAGTACGATGTAGCCGCGTCAGAGCCGGTGCAAAGGCTTATCGGTCACCGAGGCAACCGTCCTTTGCCCTTACAAGCCGAGCCCCTGTAGTGTCCCGCTGTTTTTTTTCTATTTTCTTTTTTCTTTCCTCCGCCATTCAATTGGCCCCTACGTGTCCCCTCCTGCTCCGTGCTTCTATCGACCTCGTCGTTCACTCCTCACCGGCTCAACCAGCGCGCCTCCTTTCAGAAGCGTAGTCGGTACCGCATTTGTCACAAAGAATTTCCGGCAACTGCATTATAACCGGTCTCTCATCTTGGGTGAGAGCACTATAAGGGGTGTGGGTACACATGGAGTTCTATGGGAGGGTAAAGGGGAGTAGAAAAAGACCGCATTGTAAGTGGTTACGTTATAACAGGTCTCCTCGGTACATTGGTTCTGGCATTCGTGCAGCCCCTTCCTTGTCACCTCACGACCGGCGCTGACCACGCTACATGCGCTACAAGCTCACTAGCCAATGGTGCAGTACGCAGCTTTTAGAGCTACAACAGGATTGTGACACATATATAGCGCTTTCGACCTCATTTATGCCTAACATTGCAAACAAAACATTGTCCATGACTGTATACATAAATTATACATTTGTTAATGCAAAGAATACAAACTAACAAGACCTCGGTAGAGGAAATAGTTTTTGTGTAGTACAAATATTTATTAGCCTTACAACGTATCAGATTGACACGTGTTACCAATTTTAATGAGGGCCTATGGACATTGGAATTCTATTATAGTAACAATAAAGGATCGTATTTTTTGCTTTTGTTCTTCTTAAAGAAAAATAAAATAAGCCTTGACTAGAACCTTTTCCTAAAAGAAGCTTTCAATAAAGATAGCTAAAATAATGATCGCCAATCAAGTACCAGTAAGCTTATTTTGTTGTGACCAATCTTGCTTTCTGCCTGTAATTTGTATTTAAATACAATAATTTTAACAGTGTTTTTATCTGCCAGTTTTACCACTCTACCAACGTGCAGTTGTGAACAAATGTGGCATACTTTTCTTCTTCTTCTGGCACGACACACTTGGGACATAAGCTAGTAGTGGGTAGTCTGCTGAGGAGACAGAAGTAGTTGGAACAATGACGGAAATACATTAATAAACCGCGCTGTGTTTTTGGAACCGCGTTTCAGATTGCTATATTTATTGGTGACCCGGACTACGAACGCCACCTTCCATGGAGCAGCGTGAGCATCTCGACAGCCTCAGCCCTGGTACCACTGCCACTGCACTCGGCCATGTACCCTCTTCGGGTGTTGTTGGAGGTACTACTACCATGACGCAACCACAGCTGTGGCTTGCTGATCCCTCCTTATGATTTGTTCAAGTCGAGAACAAGTTCTGCATTCATCGCATCACGTCAGAAGTTCGCAAGCATGAGCTCCTCGTGGAAGCGTTGCCCCCACAGAAAATGGCCGAAATACGCGACATCCTCGTGGGCCCGCCTGGTGACATTTCGTATACGACAGTCAAACAGGCTCTTCTTCACCGACTCGTTCCGCCTAAGCATCGGCACATTCAGCAACTTCTGTGCAACGAAGAGTTAGAGGACCGCCATCCCACAGAGTTTCTACGTGACCTGCAGCACCTGCTTGGGGACCAGCCAGACGGCTCGGAAACATCCATACTACGTGAGTTGTTTCTACAGCGTCTTCCACTTACCATGCGAATGGCTCTTGTCCCAGCTCAGGCTAAGTCGCTGTCGGAGCTGGCAGAAATGGGCGATGACATCATGGACGTTGCTCGGGCAGTCATAAACGCTGCCCACACCTCTCCGATATCCGAAGCAGATACCCTTCGAAAAACGGTAAAAGATCTCGCAGCTGAAGTCGCCAACTTGCGTCTGCAATTGCTGAGCATTCGCAACTAAATGATCAGCCTTGTCCACATCGACCATATCTCACGTCGGCTGCTCCGCAACGGCCCCTTCACCAGCCTGAGCACTGTTTTTCACCGCAGCACTTATGCTATTATCACCGGCGTTTTCGTGCCGCAGCTCGCAGATGCGTGCCACCTTGCTCATGGCACATGTGAAACGCTCCGGCCGATCGTCAATAACAGCGGCGGGCGATCAAGGCCAAGCATCAAGCCGCCTCTTCCATATCACCGACAGAACCACAGGTCTGCGCTTGCTGATGGACACTGGAGCAGAAGTCAGTATAATTCCAGCGTCCAAAACTGACCGGCGTCTTCGCGAGAAGTCAACTCCTTTACAAGCGATCAATTCTTCGGTCATCGCAACTTGCGGACAGAAGTCTCTGACCCTTGATCTCGGTCTTAAGAGGAAACTGCAGTGGTTATTTTGGATAGCAGACGTACGCTGCGCAATCTTAGGCGTCAGTTTCTTAAGGCATTTTCGTCTGCTCGTGGATATGAACTGCTGTCGCCTGGTGGATAGCTATACCGGCTTATCGGCCAATGGTTTTCTGTCACGCGCTACGGCCCTAAACCCCACTTTCGTGAAACCGCCCACGTCACCATATACAGCTCTGCTCAACGATTTTCCGGAGATTACAACGCAGTCTTCCAAGGATAAGACCCCCAAGCACACTGTGACCCACTGCATCGTTACCACAGACCCACCGGTTCACCGCCGCCCTCACCGACTTGGCCCTGATAAACTTCGAATTGCTCGCAACGAGTTTGAGCATATGTTACAGTTCCAACTCATTCATCCGTCATCAAGCTCATGGTCGTCGGCGCTACACATGGTTCCCAAGAAGAACAGTGATTGGCTGGCGGCCCTGTGGTGATTATCGGGCTCTCAATGCAGTCACCGTTCCAGATCAAGACTCGTTACCCAATATTCAGGACTGTACTGACTTTTTTACCAGCATAACTGTATACTCGAAAATTGATCTTGTGAAAGCTTATCACCAGATCCCCGTTGAGCCTTCTGACATTCCCAAAACTACAATAATTACCCCATTTGGGCTCTATGAGTATTTACGAATGCCGTTCGGTTTGAGAAACGCAGCTCAGGCATTTCAGCGTTTTATAGACGAAGTCACAAGAGGCTTGCCGTTTTGTTTCGCCTATATCGACGATCTTCTCGTTGCCAGCAAGGACTCTGAAACACACAAGGCATATCTACGTCAGCTTTTCACTCGACTGCGTGATAGATTACGACCTTGTCATCTATGTAGAAAAGTGTCAGTTTGGAGTCTCGGAGATAGCATTCCTCGGACATCAGATCACTAAAGATGGCATTGCTTCTCTACTTGACTAGGTTCAAGCTATCCTCGAGCACCCGCCTCCCACGTCCATACGCAGTCTAAGACGTTTTCTCGGACTCGTCAATTTTTATTACCGCTTCACCCCTACATGCTCTACACTGCTGCGGCCTCTGGAAGCACTACTCTCGACTTCGCAAGACGAGTCAGCCGCACTTCCCTGGGACATGGTCGCGAATCAAGCTTTTGCCGCCGTTAAGACCAAGCTCGCCCAGGCCACCCTTCTGCACCACCCTTCACCAACTGTTCCCACTAGCCTCATGGTAGACGCTTCTTCAGAAGCAGTTGGCTCGGCGGCTGTGCCACGGGACAGTTGCCTAAGCTGCTACTTTTCAACATGCAGGTCGTCGCCATCGCAGTGATCTGCGCAGCTCTGCCCGCTACCATACTGGCCATCCCGCACGCACCCTCAACCTGTGTGGAACCATGCATTGGCCGTATATCGGTTGCTTTCCCATATGATAAGCTAACCGCCCCTGACACGGATTTCGTCACCATTGCCACCTGGGATACGCCTATGTCAGCAACATCAATCGCCACTTCGGCTATAAAGGAGCGACACCCTCGCGCGCCCAACTGTGGGCTCGGCGGCTGTGCCACGGGACAGTTGCCTAAGCTGCTACTTTTCAACATGCAGGTCGTCGCCATCGCAGTGATCTGCGCAGCTCTGCCCGCTACCATACTGGCCATCCCGCACGCACCCTCAACCTGTGTGGAACCATGCATTGGCCGTATATCGGTTGCTTTCCCATATGATAAGCTAACCGCCCCTGACACGGATTTCGTCACCATTGCCACCTGGGATACGCCTATGTCAGCAACATCAATCGCCACTTCGGCTATAAAGGAGCGACACCCTCGCGCGCCCAACTGTGGGCTCGGCGGCTGTGCCACGGGACAGTTGCCTAAGCTGCTACTTTTCAACATGCAGGTCGTCGCCATCGCAGTGATCTGCGCAGCTCTGCCCGCTACCATACTGGCCATCCCGCACGCACCCTCAACCTGTGTGGAACCATGCATTGGCCGTATATCGGTTGCTTTCCCATATGATAAGCTAACCGCCCCTGACACGGATTTCGTCACCATTTCCACCTGGGATACGCCTATGTCAGCAACATCAATCGCCACTTCGGCTATAAAGGAGCGACACCCTCGCGCGCCCAACTGTGGGCTCGGCGGCTGTGCCACGGGACAGTTGCCTAAGCTGCTACTTTTCAACATGCAGGTTAGTCGACCTTTGAGTCTTTACGCTAAGAAATCGAGCGACTTGATTCTGGTACTGCTGCCGAGCCCCCAGTGTTTGTTATCCATTATTGTAGAGTGTATTGATGTCTCGCGTGCCTTGCTATTGCTGTCAGGCGACATTGAAACTAACCCCGGCCCCGAATCTAACGCTATACTAACCGAATTGCAAAAACTGTCAGCAGGGCAATCACAGCTAATAATCGAACTGAAGGGTTTAAAAACCAAACTCGCCCGAAAATAGCAACATAATAGTTGAACTTAGCAGAAGAATCAATATCGTTGAGAGCCACTGTCAACGCATCGAATCCCTGCAACAACAGGTCAAAACCGTCACGTCTGCTACTGCCGAGACAACCCAGGCAATCTCAGACATAGAAGCACGAATTGATGACGCCGAAAATCGAGCCCGCCGCAACAATCTAATCTTTTTCGGTATTCCCGACCCTGGCGCATCGGAATCTGCCTCTCAGATAGAAGAAAAAATCATTCGCCTTTGCTCAGATCAGTTGGGCTTAACTGTGAATCCCGACGAGATTGAGCGTGCGCATCGTCTCGGCCGCCACAATACTAGCCGTAACCGCCCCATAATTGCGAAATTTGCTCGCTTTAAAACCAAAGAAAAAATCCTGTCTAATGGACCCAAGCTCAAAGGCAGTAACTGCAGAATTGGTCAGGACTACTCCCGCGCAGTACAAAATGCCCGGAAACACCTTCTTGCTTTTGCAAAGGCGAAAGCTGTCGCCTTTTCTCTACGTTATACAACCCTGTACATAGGATCCGCGAAGTATATGTACGATGACGCAGCGAAGCGTGTTAAAGAAATCAGATAGCAATTGCCACATCATCGACAGCCATCACAGCGCTCGATAACAATACGCCCAAGCACTACTATTTCAGCAATTTTTACTAACATACGGAGTTTTCTTCCTAAACGCGACGTCGTATGTAATATTGCCCTATCGTCTGGGTGTAATTTGTTAATACTTACCGAAACATGGCTTACTGCCGACGTATCCGACGCAGAGGTAATGGATGACCTACCAGGCTTTCATGTTTTCCGCAAAGATCGTCAGAACTCCAGTGGTGGTGGTGTGCTCATTGCCGTCAGTGATACCTTGCCTTGCACCATTGTTCATACACCCAGTGATCTTGAAATACTATGGCTACTTTTCCGTTCCTCTCCTCATACTATCTTACTTGGTGTATGCTACCGCCCGCCGCGAACAGATACGGACTTCATTGAAAAGCTTAGCTGCGTCTTGAACACACTCACGACAAAATACATTAACGCTCAGATATTGTTCTTTGGGGATTTTAACTTCCCTCACATAAATTGGAATAGTAATCCGCCTTCATCACTGAGTAAAGCCGATAATGATTTCTTCGATCTCTGTTTTAACTTCAATTTAAGTCAGCTTGTGTTACAACCAACACGCGTTGCGCATGGCTCAGCCAGCGTTTTAGATCTTATACTAACCAATAGTCCAAATAGCCTATCTTTGATGTCTTACCTCCGCGAAATTAGCGACCATAAAATAATCCACGCAGTCTTTAGCTTTACCTTGCTGAAACGAGAATCGTGGAGAAAAACAATACGCTTATACGGCAAAGGCAACTACGATGCCATAAACAATGAACTTATCGCTTTTTACTCGACTTTTTGCACCGATTTTCACAGCCGCACACTTCATGCAAACTGGTCGATCTTCCAACAAAAGTTTACTGAGCTCGCCACCAACCACATTCCAGTTATTTCAGTACAAGCTAACCGCAATAAACCTTGGTTCAATAGGAAATTAAAATCTCTAGAAAATAAGAAAAAACGACTTTACCGATTCGCAAGGCAACAAAATTGTACCACGGCCTGGGAAAAATATTACGTAGCTGAGAAAGTTTACTTATCAGCTATACGTCATGACAAGCACTCCTTCTTTTATGACACCTTACCTTGTGTACTCAAGAGCAACCCCCAAAAATTCTGGCAAATTTTAAACCCCAAGCCACCTACTGCTGTTGTCATTACCGACCATAACGACATTGCGATTCCTGAGCAAGAATATGCTGATGTATTTAACCTTGCTTTTTCATCTGTATTTACCACTGAACCTGATGCTCCTCTACCAGTGCCCCCACCCCCTGTCCAAGGTGTCATGCCAGCAATCCAATTCAGCGAACAAGGAATAATAGCCATAATTGAAAATCTTAAACTTTCATCAACTTCAGGGGCAGATGATATCAATACAAAACTGTTAAAAAACACCAAGAACATCTGCGCAGCCTATTTCAGAATTATTTTCGAGCAGTCCTTATCATCCGGTAGCATCCCCCTCTCCTGGAAGGAAGGGCAGGTCGTTCCAATCTTCAAATCAGGCAACAAAAGCTCTCCTCTCAACTATCGACCGATTTCCCTGACTAGTGTACCTTGCAAGATAATGGAGCACGTCATCTACACGCAAATCATGCAGTTTCTTGACAGGCACAACTTTTTTCACGCATCTCAACATGGATTCCGGAAGGGCCTCTCATGCGAAACGCAACTTGCCATGTTCATCCACGACTTGCACATCAACCTCGATACTAACAAGCAGGTAGATGCCATTTTTCTTGATTACGCAAAAGCTTTTGATAAGTTACCCCACCAACGGCTGTTACTTAAGCTCTCTCAGTTGAATCTACATCCCGATATTTTCCATTGGATTAAGGAATTTCTTGCTAGCCGATCACAGTCAGTACATATCAATAATTCCATTTCCGCCCCCCTCCCTGTAACATCTGGCGTTCCACAGGGCAGCGTCTTAGGCCCTCTGCTGTTTCTTATTTATATAAATGACCTCCCTCTACACGTTTCCTCTCAAATCCGAATGTTCGCAGATGATTGTGTCATCTACCGTACAATCACTAACAATGCTGACCACGCTGTTCTGCAAGAAGATCTCAACAATATTCAGGATTGGTGCAACGAATGGCTGATGACCCTCAACCCCAACAAATGCAAGGTAATATGTTTCACTCGCCGTCTTCAGCCATTATACACACCTTACACTATTGCTAACACTTCATTAGAAACAGTGGATACATTCAAGTACCTTGGTGTCACACTCTCACATGACTTAAACTGGTCGCCTCATATAGCATGCATTACCGCCTCGGCCAACCAAACCCTGGGATTTCTAAAACGCCACCTGCGTCATGCACCACGCCACGTAAAACTTCTAGCATATAAGTCACTCGTACTCCCGAAACTAGAATACGCTTCTCCCATATGGTCACCTCATCAAGCATGTCTTATCAATACCCTAGAAGCCATTCAGAATCGCGCAGTAAGGTTTATTCAATCGTCATATTCCTATAACATCAGCATATCATTACTAAAAACACAGTCTGGTTTAAACACGCTATCATACCGGCGCCGCATTGATTCATTAATCCTTTTTCACAAGTTTTTCTACAGCTCGCTTCATCATGCCCCATATATTTTGGCCCCGCCACCGCGCACATCGCTGCGCACAGGGCACCACTTGCAAGTTTCTCGTCCACGCAGCCGCACTACAACTTTTTCTGCATCTTTCTTTTGTCGATCATCAGTTGACTGGAACGGCCTGCCCCGCCATATCGTCGAAACCACCTGCTCATCATCATTTTCGGTAAAACTAAAAACTGCTGTTTTTCAATAAATGTATGTAGCCACTATTTTGTAAAAAAATGTGTGTTAACCCCACCCCTTATGTAATACCTCCAGTGCGGGGTCTTTAAGGAAAATAAAGTGAAGTGAAGTGAAGTTGGGGCCGCTCTTCATCAATGGATCAATGGTGCATGGGCTCCAATTTCCTTCTTTTCTCGTAAGTTACGCGACACTGAGCACCGATATAGTACTTTCGGACGGGAGATCCTCGCGGCCTACCATGCTGTGAAGCGTTTCAGGTACTTCCTTGAAGGGCGACAATTTGCCTTCACCAGACATACGTTATGTAAAAGGCAGCTTTAACCGTGCAGCGGACGCTCTCAGTCGTATTACCATCAATGCCATGACAGGCACCACCGACCTTTCATTGTCCACACTCGTGGCGGCACAGGCATTAGACGATGAGCTTCCACAACTTTCATCCTCTACTTCCCTCCGACAGGAACAAGTCAACTTTCCCGACGACAACGTTACGCTGTGGTGCGATGTTTCACACTACTGCACTCGTAACTTTGTTCCTTCACAGCTTCGTCGTGCTGTTTTTTGACACCTTCGACTCAATCTGCCATCCAAGCTTAAAAGCTACGCAACATCTGGTGACTGAACGCTTTGTCTGGCCGCGCATACGCGCTAACATTCGTGACTGGGTTCGCACTTGCAGAGCATGCCAGCGTATCAAGGTTCAACGGCACACCAAGCCTCCATGGGAAAAATTCCCTCTCCCTGATGCACGTTTCGACACCATTCATTCGAGCATTGTCGGGCCATTACCTCCATGTCGGGGAAATACGTCTTTGCTTACGTGTATTGACAGGCACACTAGGTGGCCGGAAGCAGCTCCAATTCCTGACATCCCGGCAGAAACAGTTGCTCGAACCTTCCTTGCTACCTGAATTAGCCGTCTCGGTGTACCATCAGCGATGACTACTGATCAAGGCAGACAGTTTGAGTCAGCGCTTTTCACTTTTTTCACTGGGTTGTGCGCGTATTTGCACAACTGCGTATCATCCAGCATCAATATGGCTTAGTGGAGAGACTCCACCGTCATATAAAAGCAGCACTGGCCTCACAGCCTCACGACGACGATTGGGTATCACACCTCCCCATCATGCTTCTCGGCCTGCGTTCAAAACTTCGGCCAGAACTTGCCTGCTCTGTAGCCGAGATGGTTTATGGCTGTACACTCCGTTTGTCTGGTGACCTCGTCAGCCCCGTTACTACGCAGAGTGTTTCGGATCTATCTTGTTTCGTCCAGCGTCTGCGGATCTGCATGCAAAACTTGCGCCCATCACCAACTTCAGCTTATACTAATAACGGCGTTTTTCTGTCGGCAAACCTACAGACATCTTCACACATTTTTTTCGTGTCGATGCGTCTCGCCTTGCTCTTCAGCCTTGCTATGACAGTCCTTTACCAGTCATCAAGCGTGCTGAATATCATTTTACAGTCCTGCGAAGTGAGCATGAAGACACAGTCAGCATTGAAAGGATCAAGCCGGCACCCATTCTGACAAGCTCCGTCTGATCATTTTTTTTCTTCAAGTGCCCACGGCCACTTGTTTGCAGGGGGGCCTATCTGTGGCATACTTTTCTTCTTTTTCTGGCACGACACACTTGGGACATAAGTTAGTAGTGGGTAGTCTGCTGAGGAGAGAGAAGAAGTAGTTGGAACAATGGCGGAGATGCATTACTAAACCGCGCTGTGTTTTCGGAACCGCGTTTCAGAGTGCTATACAAGGTATCGGAATAAGAAATACACAAACAAGGAAACATTTCAAATTTAGCGCGAATACGCGTTGTGTGTGTGTGTATGTGTTTGTGTGCGTGCGTGTGGGTGTGCGTGTGTGTGTGTTTTACGAAGTCAAGAAATCTTGTGTGTGGTATACTGGCGTATCTTATATTTTCAATAACTCTTGCTGTATTTTCAAGCAGAAACATTTTTTTTTACTTATCACATAAAAATGATGTGCGCAAGTGTGGATCGGTTGCGTCAGCAGGGTAGAAATGGCGGAATCTCCCATGAGACCACAGTACAGTGTCTAGAAATATACTGCCTAATGTGCTTAGCGCGGGCTAGGAGATGGCCTCGCACCTGATGACTGCCGGCAGCACCCGCATGGTGCACTGCTGTACGAGTGGGTGCATTTGCGTTCAATCCTTGCGCTCCGCAAGTGCTGCGAAGCCTGAAGGAGGCCAAGCCGCGCGAGGCGAAGTATTATTTTGCTGCATTTTCGGAGTGTTTTTTCACATAATGTTTCATTGTAAAAGAACTACTCGATTGCTTGCACAATACTGGCGCTTTTCAATACCAAATGAACATGATTTCGTGGCATACGCTTCGCCATCCGCTACTGCCCGCAAAAAAAAGAGATGCAGACGCCACGTAACTTGGGAATCAATGCTATGCAAGGTGACACTGTTGTAATTTTTTATTGGTGAAACATTGTGAAGTGGCGCTAAATATATGCTAAAAATTGGATAGTCAACACTGGAACCAGCATTGGCGTCTTATATAGATAGATAGATAGATAGATAGATAGATAGATAGATAGATAGATAGATAGATAGATCGATAGATAGATAGATAGATAGATAGATAGATAGATAGATACTCATAGTGGTTACAGTACGCAAATAAATAATTTTAAAAAATATCAACAATATGACCTCCAGAGTTATATTTTAAACGTGCTTTGTTCTTGGGAGCAAAAATTATCACAGAAAACCCATAAACTTTTACCTCTTATCCTGAATTCTATTAGGATTCAAGTGTAAACAAATAATGATAACATGCCAATGAACAATCTGACACTCGCCGCATATGATACTCAAAATGCTGTTGGAAAATTGAGTCTGACGGAGACATGAAAGAAAAACTCTTTGAATTAAATTCGATAGGGTATTTTCAATTTTTAGATAAAAATTGATGTTTGAAATTATGCCTAAACGGTGATTTTGTTCCTGACACCGTTCACCCTAATCCGAAACGATAGTTCGATGGAGTCACTCTCAGACTGCTTTTCTCACACGACAGCCTTCGGATTCAGCCTTCTGTCTGTCCTTTTGATCCTTTTTCATTCAGAAAACCGTGGTGGGTCCGTTAGTGCGGGGAACAAGACACCTTTTCCTTGTTAAACCGATAACTTCTTTGACACAGTGGTACAATACACGTCCTTTCTTTGTATTGCCGCTTAGCTTTTAACATCTCAGGGTGTTGCAGTGTACATATGGCGCCGTCGAACTTCACAATAAATCAGATGACAGCTGTCACACACTGATTTTTAACGTGGCGAGGCACCGGCAGCGACAGGACGAGAGGAATTTCGCGCGTTCGTGCACCCACTCGACACGCATCGCCGCTTGTAGCAACTGAGTGCAGTCATCACATGCGAGGCCACCCTCTCTCGTACGGAATGCGCGTGCTCAGCACACTAGGCCAGTATATTTCTAGACACTTGAGCACAGCGGCTGCTTGCTGAGCGTTTGAATTCAATTTTTGTTGTTGTTCAAAGTGTGCTTGCGCTGTCTTTTGGGTACTGCCGGTGCTGTTTGTTACGAAGATGCACTAGGATCAAGAGAGGACCGGCTGCTTCGTATCGTCGACCACTCACCAAACTGAAACGGTAGGTGCATGTTCTTCCTGTCAGCACTTTGCTTACCACCGTGAACGCTATAATAATGTTGTGCATTAAGTTTTTCCTTACTACTAGTAGACCATAAGTGAGTTTTTATTAACGTAGCAAGCTTGTTGGCATGCCTGATTTTATTAGGGTCAAGTCAAAACTCTGTGGCGTCACGCCCAGACGCGCTTTTGTATGTGGGGAAGGGGGTGTTCGTAAAGCAATGTGCGCTGTTAGGCTGCGATTCAGCGGGCGCTTTGAACAGAGGTGGGGCGTTGCCCTGCACGCAATGAATCACTATGCCATCGCAATGCCATTGGACGCCGTTCGGGTAATGCGCGTTGAATTGCATCTTAGCGTATTTAACTTAGAACAACGCAGAATTACGCGTTGTCCGTGTTGGTATTTACCTGGCATTGTTTGTTTTCTGTGTCAAAGAAGTGTCTGAAGTAAGTTTTTTATGTTGCGCGTCTTAAGTTCAGCAGCTACAGGACAGTTATTTCTGTATGACTACATTACTTCACTTTTATTTCCTTAAAAACCACCTGTAGGAGTATTACATCAGTGGTGGTGTATAACAAAAAAAGAGAACTATACAACGTTGTTTTAATGGCTTCTGCAAACATAGATGGGTTAGTAATGGCGCACATGGCGTGAGTAAGGCCGTTCCAGTTTTTTGCTGCTCTTATGAAAAAGGAGGTTTGGAATGCAGTGGTCCGAGTACATGGCATTACCACAGAACTCCTACCAGTTTAGAGTACGAAAACTGTACGTTTGGGCTGTTGTATCAAAATAACGTGCAAATATGTAGCAGCGGCGTACTGAAATGCATTACCGCGAGGCGAGATGGCACTAGTTGTACTATCATCATCAATATACATGCGCATTTCTTTTTGCGGCAGGTGGGTGTCTGCGGCTGGTTCTGTTTTTTTTTTGCGTTGCTAAATCGCGTTTCGCGTCTGTAGTTATCGCCAGGTGACCTAGCTGGCGTCAACTGGCAAAAACAACGTCAATAAAGTCAGGTTTGCTTCTTTCATTGCGAGAGTCCGAGCCGGTACAATCACTGTATACGGTCGGGTCCGAACAATACAAGTCACTCATGTGCATATCGACAGCTTTCAACCCATGTGTAAAGACTCTTGAAAGCTGACAAGCATATGCATATAACTGAACATCGAGATCGCTGAATGAACTTTGCTCTCATTGTGTTGCGGCGCTCGAGTGTATTAGCGTGGCTTCAGGACAAGGGTTCAATTCGGCCGTCAGATGCGGCGCTTGCCCTGTAGTGTTGATCTTGAAGTGAAGTGAATGCATGATTTGGAATCGGGAAGAAAACTTGCACATTGCCGAAAGATAGCTCGCGCAGTGAGAGCAATGCAGTTTTGCTAAATTTGTTGAATAAGCGATTGCGGATGCGTGCACTTCTCATTTTTTTGTTTTGCAATGCTACGTTGAGTACTTACCAATTGTGGAATGTCGCGTTATATATATATATATCGCAACTTGTATCATTTCACTTACATCCTCCGAAGAAGGCTGGTCCACCAGCCGAAACTGTTAGGATTAAATAAATATTTTATTGTTTTGTTTTCTATACTGCACTATTCTCGAAGTTTATAACTTTTATTACGGTAGCCGGAAGAAACTCTGATCATCTATTTCATCTATATATATATATATATATATATATATATATATATATATATGTGTGTGTGTGTGTGTGTGTGTGTGGCTGCAGAATGATTGGCAGTATTCAAACCCTGCGAATTTTTAATTTGCAGGCATGTACAACTGTATGGTGATCAAGCATCCATAAAATGGGCATGTGTGCAGGACAGCGCCTTAGATAGATGTCAATCATCCTGGTCCGAAAATAGGTAGCATAGGCCATATATGCAATCTTGGATCGATTTCGTAATTATTGAAACATGCATACTTTTTCAACGTAACTTGCTTAAATGTATATATTTACACATTGTCTACTTCCACATTCAACATTGCACCATGCATCCACTACTCTGCTGAGCGCTTCTCGAGGGCACTCGGGTAACTAGTACACAGACGTACAGACAGCAGTAAGAGGGGCCTTCACTTTGTTGGCTGCTGGAAAATGGCGGCTTCGCCAAATCAAACTTCCTTTGCAGCGAAGCTAACTTTGCTCTTGCAACAGTGCAAGCTTATCTAAAATTCAGCACTTTTCTTAAGAAGTCAGTGGTTTAGTGGACGTGGAGGTAGCACCACTGTGGCAATGGCTTACGAGCTTCCCTTTCACGTTATACAGGTCGTCTTGGTCTGCCTGCCGCTTATGGTTAATTCCAGAAGGCCGGTTGACACCCCTGCCAAACAGCTGAAGTTTCCAGAAGACTGCGGCTTTTCTACGGATCCGAGTGCCTGCGCCGACACACCTGAGCCTCCCAGGCCATTTGGGACATCGTCATCGTGAGACATCGTTCTTATCAAGCAACAAAAGCGGCAACAGCGGATGTCAGTGGTTTAGTGGGCGGGGGGGGGGGCAGCACCACAGTGGCATTGGCTTACGAGCTTTGCTTTCACGTTATACAGGTTGGTGAAACCTATTATATATGCTAAGAAGACAAGTAAACGTTGTTCACTGCTGCTTCCACGCCCACAGGTGTTGTACGTCTTGTCGCGAGAGTGTACTAACGCCATTTGATCGCTACTCTTGTGTTGCGGTGACGCTGAATCAAACCTAGGGCCTCCAAAAAAGACCCCTGGACCACTATATGATGTCGAGAACAACACAGCTTCTTCTGATGCGCGTCATAAAGAAGTCACGGCAATGCTTTCTAAGATAAGTGCCCGCTGTGATTCATCTGCCGTTGAGCAGTCCGATTTGGCAAAGGCGTTCGACGAGGTGAAAGCCAACCAGCAACTTGTGGTGAACAAATTGTACGATATTGAAAGGCGACTTTCGACGGTTGCACTGCGGACTAGCTCGGTTGCTGACATTGAGAAGGAATTGCAGGTCACGAATGAAGCTATCGGCAATATCCCTCAAACAAATGACGCGTTGGTGTCTCGCCTAAACAACCTCGAGGACAGAGCCCAAAGGTGCAACGTAGTGTTTTTTGGTATGCCCGATAAAAATAAGACCTGGCAAGCTACTGAAGAGGCACTTACCAACTTGCTCTCTAGTAACCTAGGCGCCGAGTTTGACCCGAATGCAGTAGAAAAGGCCCATCGTTTAGGTGGTCCGTACATACGCAAGAAAACTCGACCAGTGATAGTAAAATTTGCAGGCCTTAAAGCGAAAGAACTTGTGCTGGCACGTCGATCTAAGTTGAGAAGTCATAACGTCCCTGTATCGGAGGACTACTGTCAGGCTACAAGAACAGCGCGCAAGATGATACACATTTATGCAAAATCATTGCCTGGCCGACCAGCCTTTCAGCTTCGTTACGACAAGCTCGTTGTTAACCACTGAAACTTTGGTGGTTTTGGGACGTTAAGTTCCGCTTATCAATCAACCACAGAAACTATTCTTATGATGCTTCCGCGGGCATGTTCGCGAGACTACTGCGAATTCGCGCAGTAATGATAGCGGATTGCGCATAGAAAATGGGGCGCATTCAACTTCCGATCACAGCCATGACCTTCACGCACGTTCATTGCCTGATATACCGCACTTTTGTACCGTGCGCGGACATCTAATGCCTTTTCATAACAATCAACAAGGGGAGGTGGTAGTGGCATCCTATTTCGGTGCTCTACACGAACATCCGTAGTATAATGGGAAAGCGTGACGCTTTTGACGCTATTAACGATTCATGTGAAGCCGACGGGATTGCCGTGACCTAGACTTGGTTGAATGCTCATGTTTGTGATAACGAAGTTTTTGCTGTTTCCAAATCGTTGAACATTTACCGCCGCGATAGAGATGGAAGACAAAGTGGTGGTACTTTGCTTGCCATTTCGAAGCGTTTCAAGTCCTTTATTATAAACTTGTCGTCTACATTGGAAGTGATATGGTGCGGGTTGGTAGCGAATAATAAAACGCTTATTCTTGGCGTCTGTTACCGCCCTCCAGATACAGACATCAGCTTTGTTCAGGAGTTTCATGATAACATTAATGAAATTACAATGCGGTACCCATCTTCTTCGATAACTATTCTCGGCGACTTCAACTATCCTACCATAATGTGGACGTGATCGTTACCAGACGTCATACCATTTTCTTCAAATGACCAATGTTTTCTTTATACTTGCAACCTGTTTAATTTTACGCAGATGGTGAATAACCCAACTCGCGTCACCAGTCACCACCTTCATCGCACATTTTTGACTTGATTCTTACAACAATGCCCTATAACATTCATGCACTAAACTCACTTCCTGGTCTCAGCGATCACTGTCTGCTGCATTTTTACATACGCGACAGCATGCCAACTGCTATTAAGAAACGCAAGGTTATCTATAACTACAATACTGCAAACTTTGAGGCAATAAACCACGAACTCTTTCTATCTTACGATGCTTATTCACATGACTTTGATAATAGAACGGTGCAGGGAAACTGAGGTCTGTTTGCTAACAAAATCTAGGAACTTACTCGCACCTTCGTTCCCTTAAAGTCTATAACTGTGAGCTCTTGCTCACCTTGGTACAATACATACTTAAAGCGACTTTCCAACAAAAGAAACGCTTGTTTCGTGCTGCGAAACTCCAGAGTACGGAGGAACGCTGGCGCACCTACGATAGTGCTGCGCGAGTCTACTCGTCAGCAGTTTCGGATGCTAAAGCTAATTTTCTATCTAACACTGCCATCAATGCTTGTCAGCAACCCTAGAAAGTTTTGGAAAACTATTACAAATACCAACGACAGTGAAATTGTACTTGTTGACTCGGACAGCCTTCCCGTGTATTCCGAGACGTGTGCAGCACGTCTGAACGAAAATCTTGTCCGGAACTTTTCAGTATCGTCTACTTCTGCTACCGTCCCTTTACCAGCGCGCAACTATCCATCACCATCTGTTATAGTGACTGAGGCCCATGGAATTGTAAGACTAATTGAATCACTCAGAGTGTCCTCTGCTTGTGGTGTTGATAATATAAACACAAGAACCCGTAAAGAAACTAAGCATGCCTCATCTATGTTCCTGTGTAAAATATTCCAACATTCTTTGAATGAAGGTGTGGTACCACGCGTTTGGAAAGAGTAAAAGGTGGTTCCGCTACACAAGTCAGGAAACAAGCATTCTGTCACTAATTACTGACCTATCTAACTTACTTCTATACCATGCGAAGATTTGGAGCACATAATATTCTCTAACTTGGTCACCTTTCTAGAATCAAACTCGTTCTTTAGCACGTCACAGCATGGATTTAGGAAGTCATTCTGATGTGAAACGCAGTTGCTTTGTTTTACCCCTTTGTTACATATAATTCTAGATCGGAGTTCACTGGTCGACTGCATTTTTTCGGACTTTTCTAAGGATTTTGATAAGAATAATCATCATCTACTGCTATATAACCTTAAGACCCTTAATAGTGATGGCGGCATTCTTGCTTGGATTGAGTTTTTCTTAATTTATCGCTCACAATTCGTTGTTGCTAACAACTACAGCTCACCCTCTTCTCCTGTTGCTTCTGGTGTGCCCCAGGGTTTTGTGTTGAGCCCTTTACTATTCCTTATTCATATTAACAATTTACCCGATGTTGTAAGTTCTTCGATTCACCTTTTCGCCGACGACTGCGTTGTTTACCAAGAAATTTCATCGAACTCTGACGCTAGTTTTTTGCAAAGTGACAATAATAATGTTGCCAGCTGGTGTAGAACTTGGCACATGAACCTCAAAACTAAGAAATGTAAAGTTTTACGTATCTTACAAACTACCGGACCCCCTGCTAACTACATCTTAAGTGACGTTGATCTAGAGTCTGTAACTTCGTATAAATACTTGGGGATTCATATAACATCTCATTTGAACTGGGAACATCACATTAACTATGTTATTAACAATAGCAACCGTATACCAGGGTACGTACGACGAAACTTTAGCCGTGCCCCTCAAGCCGTGAAACTAACAATGTGTAAAACACTAGTTCGTCCAAAACTCGAATATGCATGCTCCATTTAGGACCCTTTTCAACTGAACTGAACTTACTCACTTGAAATGGTACAGAATAACGCAGCACGCTTCATTCTATCTAACTACCATCGCACTAGCAGTGTTACGTCAATAAAACACAGCTTTTCACTACAGTCACTTGAATCACGTCGCAAAGCATCTCGTCTCATACTTTTTCACAAGATAATCAATCATCCACTTTTAAAAGCTCAGTTCATTACCACTACATGCTATTACTCAGCTCGTTTAGATCATCAACATAAGGTAGACGTCATTTGCTGCCGCACTAGCACTTTACATCATTCCTTCGTCCCACGCACATCCATCGACTGGAACCACCTTCCCTCGGACATGGTTTCCATGTCAAATCATGTCTTGTTTTCTTCTACAACACAGGAGTACTTACGTGATGACGCGTAAAGTGTATATTGTACATATACATTATTGTACTCTGTTTCCCCCATGTTTCCGATGATACACATACATTCAGTGTATAGCCTAACATCGAATTTTCATGTCTTTATTCTTTTGGGGGTGCTTACACCCCCTGTAAAGTTGTTTGCGCCGTGTGGCGCACGTGTCTCGCCCAAAGGCCGCATTTCGTGTGACGACCGCCGGGCGATAGATGGCGTTGTGTTCGCGTTGAGTACCACTGTTGGTAGAGTCGTATAAAGGAGTCGTAGCGCCAGCGGTGACCCCTGGCGGAAGGCAGGTCTTGGTGGCGGGCGACAGTTCAGCGAGCCTCTTCTGCGCGTGGCGGCTGCCGCGAACGGTTGTTTGTAGTGTGGGTCGGCTCGGCGCGTGGCACCGCGGGCCTGCGCGCCGGTGGGGGTGGAGGGCACGTGTTAAGTCAAGCGTTGGCGACGCCGCCTTGGGTATGTTATTGTGTGTTTAGCGTGGTACTGCGTTATGTTGTTCGTATGGTAGCGTGTTAATTACAACTGATGTATCGATTCGGCGGATGATATCGTCCTTTCAAATTAGTTAAATAAATGTATGTTGGTGTTTGGTTTGTACCGACCGTGTCTTCTGCGTCCGTTCACTCCAAGGACGTAGCGTGGCGCACGCTCGCCTCGTCGAGACCCCAACACTGGCGCCCAACGTGGGGCTCTTGGAGTATCGGACGACAGTTTTTACGGTTCGGTACAAGCTTTTGTTGGAGCCACGCTGGAGTAGGCCTAGGGGGGACTTCTTTGCTAGCGTCGGCGGTGCGCTCTGTTGAGAAGCGAGGAGATTGGTTTTGTTACGTGTTTGAATTCGTCGGCAGGTTGAGTTTTTATTTATTTTTTTCTGCTCGCAAGTGTTGTTCTTTTTTGTGTTAGTTTTCAAAACCGTTGTTGAATTGAGACAAGAGCCATGCGGCCTGCATCCTGGGGTGAGCAAGGTTTGTGGGCCAGGCCCGAAGTGAGTGAGTACGGAAGCCTCGTGGGTGGCCCAATTTTCTGTAAATAGCTTCTTCAATCTCTTTGGGCTCAGGGAGCCAGGCGTCGTTGCTGACTTGTTTTGCGGCTCAACACCGAAGCGTCGTGACACCGCCCGGGGCAGTGGACGCCGATCACTCGGTAAGCTGCTGTGTGCGGCGAGTGATAGGGCCACCTCACAGAGTGGTTATCTCCTCGCGGCTGCCTCTTCTACGCCTAGGCTGGGTGCTGGTGGGTGCTGGGTAGATGCCGGTTGTTGCCGAGCGACTCATTAGGCCTAAGGCTCTGCGCAGCCACCTGTCGCACGTGGCACAACTAGGTGGAGCGTGGCGTTGAGGTGTTGCGCTCTGCTTCCCTCACTTTTTTTTCTCTTGCGATGCATGAGTTAGGAAAAGTGAGTTTTGTTTTATTTTGATGGGCGTGTCGGCCACCGCCGATGTATTAGCTAGCCGTACCTATCATCGTACCACGTGGGTGAAAAGCCCGAAGCTCTCTTTCCTAGGCCCTGCTCTATTGTTTCTTTCGAGTTTATTTTTGTTGTTGATGTATTCAGCTGGAGGGATGTCACCCACGGCCGGCTGTCTTTTGTGCATCGTCAGCATCGCTGGCCTGGTATGCGGTCGTGAAGTCGGGCGATGGAGATGCCTGGGACCTGCGCAACTGCCTGCAGTCCGGTGCCCTCGTGAGTGCTGGTCGCAACTGGAAGACGTGTCGGCGCTAGCGACGGTTCGTCGCGCCGACGGCAACGTTGCTGTTGCGGGGCTGGTACTGAGGTGAAGTCGAGCCGGACAATGCAGCTGTGTCGACCAATGGCGGTGTCGTAGTGCAAGGACATTATAGTCATGCGATATTAGTTTTTTGTTATAGCTTGTGTTGCTAATTTTTGGTTTCGAGATATGGTTTGATTTAAGGTTGGGGGAATGTGGGGGTGCTGACACCCCCCTGTAAAGTTGTCTGCGACGTGTGGCACACGTGTCTCGTCCTATGGCCGCATTTCGGGTGACGACCGCCGGGCAATAGATGGCGTTGTGTTCGCGTTGAGTACCACTGTTGGTAGAGTGGTAGCGCCGGCGGTGACCGCTGGCGGAAGGCAGGTCTTGGTGGCGGGCGAGAGTTGAGATAGTCTCTTCTGCACGTGGCGGCTGTCGCGAACGGTCGTCTCTCGCGGTGGGTCTGCCGTGGACGGCACCGCGGGCCGCCAGCGGTAGGCCCACGTGGTAAGTCAAGCATTGGCGACGCCACTTTGGGTATGTTAATGTGTGTTTGTCCTGTAATTGTTTGTCATGTTTTAGAGTGTATAAAAATTGTGTGTAAAGATGTATTAGTGGGTTGATCACGATCGATGTATCGTTCGGCAGATGATATCGTCGTTGCAATTTAGTTGAATAAATGTATGTTGTTGTTGGTTTGTACCGCCGCGTCTGCTGTGTCCATTCACTCCAAGAACATGGCGAGGCGCTCGCCACATCAAGGCCCCACAATCTTTATTATTTTGATGTTACTATGTTTGCTCCTGTTTATTGTTTATTATTCTTTTGAACCCCACTCCACTCTCTAAAGCTATTTGCGATTGAGGGTAAAATAAATGAAAAAAAGTGCAGTAAATGTAGCTTGTGCAGTAAGTGTAGCAAAAAAAAAACAAACAAACCGAGGAGCAGTACCTGGACAGGAAAAAGCAGAATTACAGCACTTCTCAATAACAGTGCTGGATTCTCTATTTGCCTACACATAGAAAGAAACACAGCAGCTGACTTCCCAGTACCTTCACTGCAGAGCCATTGTGTTTTAAAACATGATGATGCAGAATCCCCACCTACAGCTGTCACTGTGCTTCAATGCTAGTTTTATGAGCGCCTGCGAGAGGCACTCTGTGGAGTGCCAGCCACACGGTGCACGTGTTGAGAGTGGAATGGACGACATTGTACATCTAGTCAAGTATTACCAAACAGTATGTGGCCAGTCACACAACATGGTCTACAGAGCATTCTGCATTTCTAGCCATCTCCAGCATTAATCCTAGATTTGGCCCATTGGTACGACAATGTGAAGCACCCTTCCAGCACCCATTTGAAAGGGTCTTATGGCATGACAGCACCCTCATTCGAAGAGTATACCCAGTACACTTTTAAAATTTTTGCTCCGCACCCTTTTCTTAAGGGTGCTGAGCTCTGCACCTTTTAAGAACACCCAATAGAGAGCAAATGTGCTAGTATGACGACAGGCTCATTTACACTCTTATGGGTGAGATTTGGTTCAGTGTGTACGCTCTCGCACGTTCCCATTAAATTGGTTGTCGTATGCTTATCATCGTAATAAACTACAGCGTACGATATATAGCCCTCCTTTAGAGTGTACAATCGCACCTTCCACTTGACGAAATTTATACATGAGCAAAATAGGGGCGAACGCCCATAAACGTGATTTTGGGACGCTAAACATCCAAAGCTGCTAGAATGTTTGACTATAAAATTAGTTTGTTCTCCAAGTGCACAAAATGAATGCGACAAACCTGAAAAATTGAAAGAAAGTTCACGTTTTTTGTGTCGCACAATACACTCGCTCTCGAAGAAAGTCTGGTAATCTTGTGACGTATTACTTACGTGCGTGTGCTAAGGTAAAAGTCGTTGCGACTGGAGAGGTAGTGAAGGGGCCCGAACCATGCGCCCAGGTTAAACAAGCTGTGCTGGACAGCATGATGCCAGATCTGTAAAAAGTTTGCACAATGTCTCATTATTTGTCTGTCAGGATTCGTCACTGTCGCACAGGTTACCTTTCTCACCACACTTTTAGAAATCATTATTCGTGCAAATGAAACTAAGACTTTAAAGACTTCGCCCGGCTGATTTATTTTCAGGAATAGTACACGTTTCAGAACTTTTGCCACCTTTCTTACGGATCTTCACTTTTAGTGTTGATGCCACTTCCCAACACAGTAATAAGTCTTTTTTATTTCTATCTGAGCACTTTGTTACATAATTTTTGTGGTACTTATGGTGTCGTGTTTTGATAGATAGGGTAATTTGTCCTCTTTATTTATGATTGCCGTTCATCCCGCTCCTTTGCCAACTTGTAAGGACATCTGGACCTCGTCAAACTTTCAAGCCTGTAGTCACATAATCTTATCTAAAAGAAATAAAATTGATTGACCAATTTACGAGTATAAACGCGCCAACATTCTGTTGGTTACTGAACGCAACGCGGAATCCAGAGGAGGAGAAACACACATTTATTAATAAAAAACACAGAGCAAAAGTGAATAAATATTGATTATCTTGTAGGTTTGAGGGATTTATCTCCAAAATTCAAGTTCAGTGCAGTTGGATTATGTACTACGAATAAACACAACGTGTTGCTTATGGCTACCTCGCAAAGTAATTGTCGATCGCCACAACTTTTTTTCGATGAATTACAAACCAGTATGCTTTTTTTTATTTTAGCAATCCAGTAGAAGGCTAAACGTTTGCATCCACCTGGGGTCCCATACAATACTGTTCGAGCTTCTAGGGCTGACGAGTTGGCTCCTAGCTCACTTTACGGCAGCCATAGCATCAAGACAGTTCAGACCGCATGATAGCAGCGCTAATAAAAATGGCTACAAGATCACGTGTGGCGACAAAAACGCATGTTGGGCATTTGCGGTGGTTATGAAAGAAAGACCACGCACGTACGTACACAGCGCCGCCACTCAGTGAACATTTCAGCAGTGCAAGACCGGCAGTTAGATTGTCGCACTATCTTGTTACCAGCTCAAAACGCGCCTTCCACATGCGTGTTCAAGGGCATTTCTCCTCTTCCGGGCAGGATCTTTCGTTCCACCTGCAGCATAAAAATGTTTATTCTCGAACTCAGCATGGGTGCACACGTAGCACTCACGTGCTGCTTGCTCATTTGACTTCTCTCATATACTGCACATATGCAAAGGTTTTTTTCTATGGGCGCTCCCATCATGGTGGCAACGCGGGTGTGAGTGGGTACGTGCTGAGCGCAGTGAAATTGAATGCAATAAATAGTAGTCACGCGATGGTATTACTTTTATTTCAGAGTGCGTGTGAGCATAGTTGCTGCGATATAGCTGATAGACTAAATGGGTCGCTGGCTGGCGCTGTGGTCGGATGTCCTCGGCAAAAGTAAAAGTGGTGGATGCATCTGATCTTCGCCGTGGACGTCAGTCAATCAAACTGTTTGAGGCGTGAACTTGGATGCAAACTCTAATTCCGAAAAGAACCCAGTTCAACTCGTGGCTGCCATGGTGCGGTGGACTCTAAGCAGCCGATTCTTTGCATATAAAATACTTCAGTCATCTTATATTACTCGTGCAAGACTGGAGACATTGAGGAGCTGGTGATGACCTAGTTTATTCCAGCTATTAAATTCGTTCCTCCACTCAACTGCTCGGTCTCCTTCGAGTGAAGATCACATCAGCTTTCTTGTAACTTTGAATATACTAATTACCTAGAGCCTATTTACTTTAACACTTAACAGTCTTTCCTTAAATGATGAGGTTTAATTAAAACAGAAATTCTTATCTCGAGTGCAATTAGCAAAGTCATCAATAGTATATAGCTATTTAACGTAACTTTTGTAGGCATGATAATAATAGTAATAATAATATTAAAGTGGTCTAGTTACACAGTTTAGCTTAGGAAGCTCATAATTAAGGTCGTGGTAGCAAGGTTTAGTTAGCGCGCCAACTAGTATGCTTTAGCACGGTTCTAGTTTTACCTGGCTTTATTACCATGTTCTTATTAAAATGTCGCACGATTATCTCGCTTTACCACAACTTGGCTTGGATACCTTTGTCAAAGCATGTCCTGGCCAAGTACACCGCCCCGCCAAATTGCGAAGTAGCCAGCCATGTGCCTGTTTTCTTTTGCGCGTACGTGGGGTGGACCGGATGTGGCTTTCTTTTTCTGTTCTAGTTATTTTTCCGTACCTTTCCTTTTTATTCCCACTACTCCATCTCCTATGCTGACCTGTTGAGGGGTCATCAAATTGATAAACTCTTACGACCCTACTGAAACGTTCCGTAAGATGCGGAGACCTCACATACGGAATTATTGGAATATGGAAGACGTATGATGCGGACTCCGCATCTTATGGAAAGACGTATCATGCGGAAATTACTGAAATATGTGCATGTTACGTCTGAGTCTAGTGCAAAGCAATATAATGTGTAAATTGAATAGACGTCCACATCTTGAGTACATGCAATACTGTGTACAAATCACAATATTTCTTAAACGTGCATGATGAGGGATTGAATCATCGGCATCTTACTAATTGTCGTGATGCAGAAGCAAAATTACTTTTTAAATAAAATACATTACAAAACTACTAAATTAACATGCTAGCGATCATAAATGGTGGTTACATTGCAACACATTAATGCAGTGTTCTATGCAAGACAGAAAGAACTTATAAAGTTATTATTATCAATAGAGAAGCATTAATATACACATCAGCCCTGCTACAATCAATATGTTTTTTATTTGTCTGTATGCTCCATCTGTGAATAGTGACATTGCAGTGTTGATCGTACACAAATGAGGTGACTGCACCGCAATTTCACGAGCTCCACCTAAGCCACAGGATGGTGGCACAATGTAACAGCAATTTTAAAACGAAATGTTTAAACATAAATAATAATCATAGCACTGTGAAAGTGTGGCGCTGTGTTTATCTCATGAATGCCTTGTGGAGATCGGCGAAATGCTGCTTGAGGCTCCGGCACCACTGTAAATTTCAAAGGTCACTGCGATAGAACTTATGTGTCTTTCACAGGCACCTGGAAATGAAAATAATTGGCACAAATAATGTCAGAGACACATGTTAGCACAATAGTTTACATGCACAAGAAATACAACACATAGAATGAAACTGAAAATTTAAGGCACACAATCCTTCATGTTATGCATATGTGAATAATAGAAGGAATGAGTGTATAAATTAGTTCTGCCACATCAAAAAAAAGCATGCTTATCACAGTGAAAATAACTAGGTTGTCATGATTTTCAATGGTAGAGATAATCGATTAATATGTCTTATGAAATTATGATTTAAACGCTTCCTGCACAGTAAAACTTTAGGAACTGCAAGTTAAAGCTCTCAATGTTCATTTAATAGTGTGTGCATGTACATCTGCTGCCTTTATACTATACAGTTTGTGCACAAAATTAGCATTTTGAACAATTTTGAGAGTTAAACCTATGCAACTTATGAAGGTTAAAATCACCATGAAAGCAAGCAGGACCAGGCAGGTGCCATTAAAAATCTGTGCAAGCTAGATAACTATAACCGAACTGTACACATATAGGGGAGCAAGAGTAACAGAAATTCCGCTGCTGACCCGCATGTTGCGGTATCAAACCCCGGCTCCATTTCCGATGGAGGCAGAAATGCTGTAGGCACGTGTGCTCAGATTTGGGTGTACGTTAAAGAACCCCAAGTGGTCGAAGTTTCCAGTGCCCTCCACTACGGCGTCTCTCATAATCATATAGTGGTTTTCGGACGTGAAACCTCACATATAAATCAAGAATAACAGAAATAAACTGCTAACAGAAAAGTTGGGTGCATGTGCTATCTGTACACCTTACTACATACAGCATGCTCATTCCATTTTAAATACCGATATTGAAAATAACTGCTCTATTAGGAATGTAAAAGGTAAGGTAGAACTGAACGACTCTACAAAAAGTGACCCTATTATGACATCACGTTTTCTTATAACAAAATTGACTAAGACTCTCAAATATCATTATGCAAGGAAAAAATCTTCAAAAGAACAATGAAGTTCGAAGTCATAATTATTTATATGGCTACTATGACTATAACCAAGAAATCGACCTCAACATGGCTAATGTTAGTTTTTAATGCATATGTTCACTAGACAATGAACTATACCACAAAAAGCACAGCGTTCAGGCAAAGCACCACACAAAAAAAGAAAGCAGTCCTTTTTGTTATTACCTACAATGCCTGTAAAATGGTATTTTTACCTCTACTTTCCGCTTTTTATCTAAGTAACTGGTGTGAAACAAGTTAGCTGAAAATGCACTGTGCCTCCAAAACCTGTTGGTTGAATCTGAATTTTTAGAAAATGGTGAAGCTTGCACTAAATTAGGCTCCACAAGCCTTGGAACAGTGAGACTACATGACTCTTAGGACTACTTCAGTTACTTGTGTTTTGTTTCTGTGCCTAAGCATAAAGACAAGGGCTTAAATGAATTGCTGCTAACAAACAAATGCTTTCGAAATTGCCCGAGCGTCAAAGGATGCTCAGCCATTTGTTGTGTTTTGCACTGGGCTATTCTACACCAAACATACAAACCATACTGCCTGGCGACCATCACAGATGTATAGTTTAACAAATGATGGTAATTTACTCTTCTGAAAATAGTTATTTGTAGAAATGTTTTCAAGAGAAAAGAGTAGTGGTCACGTGGGTTCCATCAGAATTTCGCAGAATGTCGTGCGGGTGTTATTTGTGAGAAAAATTTCAAAGTACCGCTTTTTCTTGCCATATCAAATTTGATCTACATATTAAGTAAAGATGCTTCTTAAAGTATTTGAAGTCAAGTAACATTAGTGCAATTTTTCTGCTACATAGGCTTTGAAGAATTCAGCCAAACTGTTTATCGTTTGCATTTCTTGTATGGCAATACTGCATTTTGTATGAATATTTGAGCCACAAATACTCACTGCACAGAAGTTATATTTTACGAAAAAATAAATGTTAGGTCAAGATTACAAATATCACTATATAATCGTTTTTGTCCACATTGAGACGCAATTTGAGCTGTGTGTTTGTCTAATTGAAAATTACTTTTATATGTAAGTTGAAAGCAAATAAACAGTTCTTGTTACATGGCAAGTTTTATCATTACAATTTTTGTTTAAATGAGGAAAATGATTTTTGAAGTCTCCTATTGAGGGCCATGGGGAACTTTGGAACGGAAGCTGTCGTACATCAAATGCAGAAAACAGCCATCATAAGAAACCTTCAAAAATTCATTTCTACTTTAGACAAAGTGTAATCATATAACTTGCCATATATAGAGAACTGCTTCCTTGCTTTTGATGTGGCGAAAAAATTGCACTAATATTACTGAGCTTCATGCATTACACTCAATCACCTTTACTTAATACCAAGACCGAATTTGGTGTAGAAGAGGCAGTATTTTTGAAACACTTTACTTTTTACAAACAACACCCAGACGACATCCTGGGAAGTCCAGAAGGCACCAACGTGGCCTAATATTTTGTTCTCTGCGATATACTTTAACGTTTTGCTGTTTTCAGAAAAATTCAGTAAACGAGCACAATATTTTTTTTTCAAAACACATTTAGGACGGTTGGCAAAATGGCTGGGATGTTTGATGCGTAATTGCCTCACTGCCAGCATTTATTCTTCCGAAGCTCAAGCTATCACCTCTCTCTTTACTGCCTCCCTCACATACAATGCCTGCATAGGAAAGAAAAAGAAAAGCAGGTCCGACAAAGTTCACAAGGCAAGATATTTTCATGTTGGATAAATTCATTACCATAAACAGCAGCAAAATAACATTCATTTTGAGTAGTCCAAGACACAAGCTTTATACCAGCATACTAAGAGCCAAGCACAAACTTTTCAATTGAACGTGTGTGGTGATAGACAGGAAGCAATTATTGCAAGACAGATCAGTCTGTAATTAACTAAATGAAGTACAATGCACTGTTCAATCCAACACCACATAGGCATCTTTGCTATAGCAAAGCCATGTGTCATTGATTCATGCACTAGATGGGACAATGCAAATGTAACAAAAAAGGTGAAAAAAGAAAACAAGGGAAAAAAAGAAAAAAGGGGGGATGCAAAGTAGGAGCAGTGTAGCACTACTTTTACTTTGCATTCCCCTTTTCTTTCTTCTTTTTTCTTCTTTTCTATCATTTATCTTTTTTTTTTGCTTCCCTTACCCCTTCCCTTTTTGCTTCCCTTAGGAGAACACTTTGTATCAGCGCAACCTAACTTGAAAATAAGCAAGGGCTGCACTCTTCTGCGTTATAGGTTTTTTTTTTCAGACAAACATTTCCAACAGGCACACACGCCTATACCAAAAGATGATGTAATTACTGACCCCATTTAAACTAACACGCCAAGGATGACAAGGTGTCTTCTAAAAAATAGGTCCTCCTATCGCAACATCGGCCAGCCTGTCTGAAGCACC